>ML991783.1:0-485159 GCA_010094025.1 Viridothelium virens
GCAGCTCTTGCTATCTTAGATCCTAGGAATTGCATGCTACTAGAACTGCAACCAAAAACAATGAAGCTACTCAATTTATGATGATTTTAGACACCGTTTTCGGAGAAAAGGACTCGATTCATTTCTCTGTGTAACCTGAGGTAAGGGCTCTATATAAACCTCATCGAAAATGAGGACAGTAAAAAACCTAATTAACTAGTAAAATGAGGACCTACGTAGTAGGTTCGAGAATCTCGCGCATTGACCCTCGTGTAGAGCATAGCGAGATTACGCGGTAGGCTAGGTTGATTGGATCAACTTCATGAAGAACATCATGAACATCATCAATTTATATTGCGAGATTGCTTTGTTAATAACACCCTCAGTTTCGCAGATGCTCACTACGATAAAATGTCCAAACAAACCCCAAGAAGGTAGAAGAAATTGCACTGCGGATATAGATCAACAAACTATCTGATTGTGGTATCCCTTCTATATGAGGTTACTTTGAGCTTGAATATCCTCCGCTATATACTCCATTGATTCTACTCTCTCCATTCACCCAAATCGGTTAGTGGTATTAAAGCATTAACTCAGCAAAATTACGCTCGGCTCAACCTTAGCTCAGCTTTACTCAGGCTTGCTCAGTCGTGCTCGGTCCTGCTCAGTCTTACTTATATAGTGTCAAAATATCGTTCAGGCTTAAACAACCGTGTTTCAGATCTGCTCAGTCTTACTCTACGTCCCAATTCTAGGAACTATTCGCTTTCAAATTATCCTTAAGAAAATATCGTCATATATATGCGACTATCGTGGGGATGCCAGAACTGGACATGCAAGAGTAACGGAAGCCATGAATTATGTTAGAAGCTCTATGGACCACCCTTCAAGCCTTGTTAGCTTCTGAGACACGGTGGACTTTTAATTTCGATAACACCTGAGGGCCGTGTCCTTTTCCCTAGCCATTGTCGAGTAGGCACCCGCAAACTCGATCGCAGCGCTGACCATGCAGTCGCCGCCGACTCTGGCACTTGTCATAACGGCGCTTGGGGAGGACCCTGAGCTACTGGCGGACCCGTCGCTAACGGCGGAGAGGATATTTTTTGTGCCAATGCAGATGCGGATCCAGAATTTGACACCGCAGATGATAAGACGTCTGTTTAGGTTTGGGGATGGTGCTAGTATAGTTTCTTCCTTACTCAGCTCTTATGTAGGAGTTCTCCTCTCGTATATAGAGGCCCCTGCTTTATATAGGGATATTCTGGTTAGTATACGTCTGCGTTTCGTATACGGTGAATATGCTTTTGTCAGGACAGAGTGCTTAGTAAGTCCGGCTTTGTTGGGAAGGTCTCACAAACAGGCTGAAATATCTCTCAGCGGAGGTGGAAGATACATTCAAGTTTTTACCCCTAAGTTCAAATGCATTCCCTCGCCTTATTCCTGGGAAAGGAGAGAATATTGAAGGAAAATAGGTTCCAGGAAGTACAAAAGTTGGCGCCGTAACCCCATAAGCCGCCAAAATGCACCGAGACAATACTTCCTGACCAAGGGAGTTGCTACCTGAGCGTTAGTTGGCTCCGGATCTATACGAGCAAGATGATGAGCCGGCTGAGCAGTACGATGCTGATACGATACATGACGCAGCCATTCTCTCATGAATCTCGGGACTGTATAGGAAAGAAGTGAGTAGTTCACTCGTTCTTTGAGACAGCTTCTGGGAATATAATGCTCACCAAGACTTTTTTCAAACCTTGCTTATGCCAAGATGCGTGTCATTATCTTGAAGCTACTTTGGAAACTCGGTCTCGCATTGGCTCCAGAATCAGACCACCATAATTGGACAAGCTCTTAGAAGACTTTCTCAAACGAGGGTTTATGGTAGACTCATCCCAAGATAAGATTGAAGAATGAATGAAGAGGACCCTGAGAATTGAGCATCAACATTTACATGTGTAGGAGTTGGTAGTCACGAATTGTTCAGATCAACATGTAATGTCTGAATGTCATGCGGCTCATCTCCTATCGGCTTGCGTGATTGACCGTCGTTTATGAAGACCATTATAATGTGTATCAGTCTATGCCTTGAGTGTGTTATAGAAAAGACTCTGATCCCTGATTAACTTTTGAGAATACTACAGTTTTATTCTTCATCGCGCGAGCGCCGCCATCTTTCTACCTCCTTGCGTCAAAAGAGCGTCCAGAATGCAAATTGAAGCCATGGCCTCCACGATTGGAACCGCGCCTAAATATGGTTAGCAGAATCAGTTTTATCGTTATTTGACTTACGCGGAACAACGCAGGGATCATGACGCCCTTTAGCCTCTAGAAGTCCATCACTTTCTCCTTCAAATGTGATCGTTTGTTGAGGCAGTCCAATCGTTGCAGGCGACTTGAAAGCGACACGAAAAAAGACTGGCGCGCCGTTCGTGATTCCTCCCTGAATACCTCCGCTGTTGTTCGTCGAGGTTGTGAGCTTTGGTTTCGCAAAGCCGTTCTTGACATCCGAATCCGTGTTGGGGTTGCGAATAAACATGTCATTGTGGGCGGACCCAGGGATTTCTGTTCCTTCAAATCCAGAGCCGATTTCAAATCCCTTTGTCGCTGGAATGCTGAGCATACCGTGGGCGAGTGTCGCCTCCAACTTCGAAAACACCGGTTCGCCTAGTCCAGTTGGAACGTTTCGAATGACACACGTAACTGTGCCTCCAATACTGTCCTGGCGATCTCGAAGCTCGGCAATGCGATGCTCCATTCTGGCAGCCAGTTCCGGGTCTGGACACCGGACAGGCGACTTGTCAACGATTTCCCGTGTAACCGTTTGAAGCAGTTGAAGAAACTCGGGGTTATGAGAAGTGCACGGGTACTCAGCTGTTGGTGGAATGTGATGAATACTCCCGACAGATGAAACCCAAGCAACAATCTCAATCCCATGGGCAAGTTTAAGGTAGTGCTCACAAAGAGCGCCTGCCGCCACACGGCCGATTGTTTCTCGCGCACTCGAACGGCCCCCGCCCGACGAGGCACGAACACCATACTTCTCAAGGTAGGTGAAGTCGGCGTGACTAGGGCGCGGATACTGCCTCATGGTATTACCTTTGTAGTCTGAGGGGCGGAAGTCTTGGTTTTTGACGACCATGGCTATCGGGGTCCCGAGTGAGACTCCTTCTTCCACCCCTGACTGGATTGACACAATGTCAGCCTCATTCCGAGGTGTCGTAATAGAGCTTTGACCGGGGCGGCGGCGAGAGATCTGATATCCTGTGTTACAAAGTTCTAGAAAGTACAATGGTTGTTTCATATACTAACCTGAGGCTGAAGTATCTCTTCCGAGACCGGGACTCCAGGAGGAAAATTGTCGACAATACATCCAACGCTGGGACAATGGCTACGGAAATTAGCGACCAACGCTTTCCTAGCTCGAGATAGACATTTACCTCTCGCCGTATGTCGTTACACGCAGAAACTGCCCAAAGGTTGACATGGTCCGTTTTGTTCACGGTTTGTCGGAGACGTACGTTCTAGGAAAACGTTTGTTGCCAGATCTGTTGCTGTGGACTGGAGCCAACCATCAAATATTACAGCCACTTCTCAAGGTAGACCGTGTGACGTCAACAGTGTCGTTCTGAGTCCCATTCGTGAGTCACATATGTGGATAATTACTGGTTCTGAACATACCTTACTTCCAGAACGAAAAGAAAAAAAAAAAAAAAAAAAAAACACGCTCACGTGCACTCGCACACGTGATGACCTGAACGCAATTGGAACCATGCTCCCGTCTTACCCTATGGCGATAAGGCACGTAGCATGAGTAAGCATGAAACGGCTGGGTCCTCCGCGACGAGCGGCTCCAACAAAACAGTGTATACAACCTTTCAGAATGTGTACATGTTTACCTCCTCAATCATGCAAAATTTCAACAAATAAGTTCCTCCGATCAGGTTTGCCTGAATTAAACGGAATGATTTTGATGATAGATTTACGTCTTCACTGGTACTGGTCTAGCAGCTCTGCGTGTTCAAAAATTTCTCCTTAAAGTGAAGGCGATGTTTCTAGTTTTCTAAGTCTGCTCCATGAACTCTCTCCATGCCCGACAATATTTGTTGATTCTATATGCGTTTACTCAATCTCGGCAATTACAAATCGAAGCCTCAATCGATTAGTGAACACTACAGATTTTAAAGCGCTCGTTTGCAATATCTATGTATTGAAGTCTGCTACAATTCGCCCAGCTATCTCACCCTTGCGAAGTCTTTGCATTGCTTCTGGGAGTTCTCTAAATGGTACAACTTCGCAAATCTGCTTCAAAGCTCCACGTTGAGCGAATTTGAGAGTTTGATCGATATCAGCCAAGCCAGCTACGACCGTTCCTCGGCATGTGAGATTCCGAAAGCAGAACACGTTGGGATCGGCTCCCAGAAAAGCTGTGCCAGCAGAAGGAAGTCCAATACACATCACTATAGCACCAACACGGGTGCCAGTCAGTGCGATTGCATTATTGTACGCTGCAGGAGCTGTGACGAAGACGCTTATTTCATTGTCAGCCTAACACGTCACAGAGTCTCTTATGCTCTTTATCACTTACCCATGTGCCCCTTTTCCGTCCGCAATCATCTTGACTTCCTCCGCCACATCTTTACTTGTCTTGAAATCGACAAAAGCCTCCGCTCCCGCTACCTTCGTGGCCAGATCCCTTTTCAAATCTCCGGTATCCACTACGATAGGTCTGAAGCCCATGGCTTTTGCGAGCATCACTCCCTGTGCTCCGACTCCGCCACCACCGCCTGCGAAGCAAGCCCAATTCCCAGGCTTCAGACCCGATTCCATGAGGCTCCGATAAATCGTGCTTGCACTACACATGATTGGACCGGCAATCTCGTCGCTGACGCCTTCGGGGATCGGACTTGTATAAAGAGCCGGGGACACCACATACTGCTGATAACTGCCGGTTTGAGCGAGACCAGTATATACTGCTGAGGGACAGTAGCATTCCTTGTCACTCCAGCAAAGCTCACAGCTTCCGCAGACATTCCATATAGGCTTAAGACCGGCACGGTCGCCGAGCTTGAAATTCTTTACATTAGAGCCCAGCTTCACAACAATCCCGGCGCCTTCGTGACCAGGTGAACGGACTCCAAATTGACTCATGGGGGGAACAGGCAGGTCATTTAGACAAAAGTGAACGTCTGACATACACAGACCCGTAATATTTAGTTTGATGAGAACTTCATCGGGGCCTAGAGAGGATTGTTAGTTCGAGATTGTTATAGCTGTTGTTCGACACACCAGGCTCCGGTACTGGCACGTTCTGAATCTCCATATGGAAGTTAGGCCCCTCGTTGCAAACAACAGCCGCCAAACACTCCTTTGGGATGTGATATTCCTTGTGCTCCATAATGCTATACTGTACCTGTCTCTTTTTTACGCGAAGCAGACTTCGGAAATCCTTATGACAAAACCAGTGCGAGAGTCTTCACCTTATAATGCCGCTCTTCAAGGAACTCGTCTTCTTGACGCCCTTTAACACAGAACACAGCCCTACCTTCCTAAAGCCCGAGGATAAGAGTGCTCAAGCGGGGTTACGAATCAGCCACACATGATAAATCGCGCGGCAGCGTTCCGCAACCTTGGGTTAGAATTTGCGAAAAGGGTAAACCGACCGTACCGAAGTCAAGTTGCATAAGTCCAGATCGCCATGTAATGGAGATCACGGTTCAGCAGCTCGATGGCCAGCTCCTCAAAGTGCGCACGGAGATAAAGTCCAAAATGCGGGGTAGGTTTGGGAAAAAAGAAAAAGAAAAAGTCATTGTCGAGACTGTCATGTCGTTCCAGCGCGCTGGTGCCTGACGGAGCAGTAATATTGGGATTTGAAGGCCATCCATCTGCGTGCTGGAAACCCAGTGCATAGGTGTAAAGGTACAACCATCGATGATTGGTATTGCAATGGCCCGATTTGCAACGATGAACGTCAAATTTAGGCATCGTCCAATACATACCAGTCACACGGCCCTTCTCCAACTGCAGAGCGGCAGTCTTGTTGATTTAAACAAAAGACTGGGTAAAAATCGTTGACCACTACACCCGCATGGCGAGTAAGATAATCTGGGTCTTGTGCAATTAAAACCCTCAGGGTTAAAGTCATCCTTCAAGTCGTCAACTCGACCGATCAGACTAACACTATCATCAACTAACATGAACTTGTTAGTCCAGAGGGCTGAATTTGTTGCTCTTTACTCGCCCATGAAGGTGCATTAGTCATAGAATGTTGATGAACTTCTCCGAAGCATTCATACTCTTGTCTCCGAAGAAGAGCACAGAAGTGATGATCTTTTTACCCAGTGCTTAAGTCGTTAAGGCCAATGCATCAACGCAAAGCATCAAATAGCTTCTGAAATAAAACATGAAATGCAATGGTGATTTGTAGCTGAAGTTTCTCCTCCTTCCGATTAAACAGAAATTTGTCACTTACAGATAGTTCTTGTCAAGAAGCATCGCTAGACGTGACTTCAGAGTTCAGACAGTCACATCTCCACCAAATCCTACAGGCCTCCTCTTCCGTCCCCCAGTTTCCGCCTCCACATATGGCAAAATGGCCATTGCCTTGTATATCCTCCCCATTCCCTGTGATCCCCGGTCTACCAGCCGTTGCCAACCTGCCTCGATCCTTTCCACATCTTCCCTCAACCCATCCTTCTTTCCCATCTCCGCTCCTTCATTCCGTCCACCTTCCAAACTCTCCTGCCTCTTGTTCGCTCTAGCTATCGCTCCTCTTACCAATTGTCCGACCCTTTCCCTTCCCCCCATCGCTTCCAGCCATATCCCCTGTTCCACGGGCCCGTGAACCTCAACATTTGGACTTGACCGGATCGCCGCCTCTGCAAGAGCAACAAAATCCACATCGACGCTCAGATCGACACGTCCCGGCTCCGTAAACGGAGAGACGCGGGCATGGGAGTGGATCCCGCGAAGGGAATTATTGGGGACGGTTGAGGTGGGGCCGTAGTCGAGGATGAGGGCGGCGCCGGAGGGGTGAGATTTGGTGATCGGGGGTTCGCTGGAACGATTGGAACTGCTAGAAACGGAAGCCGGGGTCGTCCGGGATGCCGACTGGTCGGAGGTTGGTATTGTTGCATGGGATTGGTGAGAAGGTGCGACGGACGAGGTTCCGCCGCCAATGCGAGTCGCGAAGTCTGCAGCGTAAAACTGGGATTCGGGTGATATTTCGATAACGGAGCTCGGTTGGGATCGTAGGGCTTTGTAGCGAGGGGAGAGCTCGGGAAGGTAGAGGCTGTGCGGAGTTGAAGCTTTGGACTGGGTGAGCTGGAAGTCTGGCTGATTCTCGGCGGCTTTGAGCTCGCCCTCTGTGGCTAGAAAACGGTTGGGAGCTGAAGTTGGAGAAACCACAAGTTCACGCCATTGAGATTCTTGAGCTTGACGGGATGCCGAAGATGATGGAAGTGCGCCGGCCATTGAGGTTGTGATAGGTGAGTCTGGAGCAGGAGCAATTGACTGGAAGACATGGATCGGAAGGGCGTCAAAAAATTCGTGAGCGATGATGAAAGGTGTTTTTGTCGCGTCTGCAAAGACATTAGATACAGTCCCTGGATACGTCCAAGACCAAAGTACCTTTAGGAACGAACCGCACATCCTCACACCACGTTATCCTCAACTGCTCTGAATGTTTGCTCGTACTTTGAAAGCCGGTTTCAGTTTCTTGCATGGCCGCATCTCCGCATAGTAGCTGCTTCTGCGCTTTTCGTAGCGAAGAACTTGCTTCCACAAGATAAACTGAATCGATCGCAGCTGCAAATGGGGGAAAGTTCCTTATTGTCTATGTCCAATTCAGTCACAATTTCCTGGTCGTGAGAGAGATGCCTACCCTCAAAGCATCATCCATGAGGGTACCTCTTCCTGGTCCCACTTCCATGATATACACACCTTCGCTTTTTCTGCCTTGCGCGATCCACTCTGCCACCATCCATATTCCTACGAGCTCTCCGAATATTTGAGATATTTCAGGCGACGTAACAAAATCGCCCTTCTGGCCAAATTGGTCTCGGCCTTGAGTTTGTGAGGTATAATATCCGCCATCTGGTGAGGTAAGGCATTGTCGCATGTACGCCGCTACAGAAATCGGACCTGTTGTCTTGTAAGGCATTAGCATTGCTTTCCCAGTCGATAAAGATTTCAATACCGAGATAGCTTCAGCGAGATTCTTTGCCAATGGTGTCGACCATTGTCGACTCTGAGAAGAGGCACACCGTATCGGAGATTGACGCGTTGGCAGGGAAGGACGCCATCTTGCGCAGCGGACTGCTGAGCCTACCGCTCGAAGGCAGAAGCTATTCATAAGCTACCTCAGTGTCCACTTTATTCATCCATCTCCATGTATACGCTTTACCGGCTTGAAGTCGTAGGCGATGGTGAAAAAATGAAAGGTCCGTCTATTTCGATGATGTACGGAGTATGATGCCTATCGAGCTATCACCCTTCGATAATTAGGTAGACAGCTCCCTGGCGCATGGATCATCTCCTCGACACTCGACTACACTTTGTGAAAATAGTTTATGTATTTTCCAGTGGTGACACACGTTTGATTTATATTTAGTAACTGAACTATCGTGATATAATATAATACAATTTTTTTTTTCTCCTGAGAAACATCTTCACCACTCTATGCACATAAAATTAACCGTTCTTCTTATAGTTGAATATACATCTTAATCTTCGCTGAATCTATCAAACACGCTTCTTGGTATCCTAAACCAAATGAATTACGAACTCGATTCTTTCACTTCATGCATATGAAAGTACTTTAACCAGCTTGATAAATACCGAGAGCCCTGACGTGTGGGTTGATCATAGACAGGTTGAACGGAGATAGATCAAGGTACTCATCCGTCAGGGCGACGAACATGGTACCATTGACGGTTGGGTCACCCTCATAAACCTCACTTGCAGGTTGGAAGGTTGATCCGCGGTTGGGACCAGTAATTGTGAGGGGAGTGTAGGTAAGGTTAAGTTGAGCCACCCATGCAACGTACTTAGGATCACCAGCAGTGGTACTAGTAACGTAACTGTTGTTTGGCCCAACCTTCAATCCCGGAGTCTCCCACTCGAAAACAACCTCACGGCCAGGGAAACTAAGAGGTTCGGTCTTGTTACGTGTGACACCCGGCTCGCATCCGTAGCCAGTAACATTGAGATTCTGGCAACTCTCGTCCGAGGGAATAGTTGAGATGCCTGGGTCGGATGTGCGATAACCCGTAACTTCGTAATTTGTGGTATCATTGGCAGAAAGGCGGTTGATATTGGGGTTGTTGACGACGTGGAGTGCAGGGAAGTTTTGCCATGCGAGGCGAGTGGTGTTCTCAGGACAGGTGCTAATGTAGGGTGCAAGGTAAGTCCATGCCCAGGACTGAGGAATACCTGTTTCAAACCAGACAGGCATTGGGAAGAGGCCACTCATCTGGCGGAAAGACATCTGCTGGCGAGCTTCAGTAGCAATTGACTGAGCAAGAAGTTGCCCAACCTCCCGAGAATCTAGGTGGTTGATAAAGCCCCACACACCAGATTCTCCCCAACGAGTGAGAACCTGATTAAAGTCCAGCCACTCACGCACCGTGGTATAAGGGTAATTGTAAGTGCATTGAGGAGGAGCGGTCTCGCCAAGCATGTTAGTCAAGAGAGTCGCATGACCAGATTCTTGATTAGCCATGAATTGGATGAGAGATCGATGCTCGGCAGTGAGGCCAGCTTCGGCGAAATCATCATCAGAGAAGATAGCAAGACCGTTGTTGAAGAGATCGAGCTCGATCCACTCCTGATAGAGGCCAAGAGTGATGGACTCAAAGTCAAAATCCGAGTTCACCATATAACGAGGCTGGGATCCATTCGTTCCGAGACCGCCATCGGGAGTATAGGGCGCAGGCAAAGGATTTTGGGGAATTCCGTCGGTGTTATAATACGTCGCAGTTGGATTTGGAGGGAGAGTGCCGACGGAAGCGGCCAGCGTTGCTGGACCATTGGCAGCGCCGGTTGTGGTCGCAGAACCTGAAAACGGTCCATGGCTTGTCGCTCCCGTAACATCACTGCTCCTGCGTGGAGGTGCTGATAGGTCGATATTTGGGATGGTACCAGTTGGTGGAGCAGTTGCTACGGCAGAAATTTGAGAACCTGGGCCAAAGGTGCTTGCTAAAGGGCCAGCAGTTGGGTTTGGATTGACAAAAGAAGCATCAGCATCATTGTAACCTGGTAGATATGCTGTGCTGAACCCAGTCGACTCTGCAGTGCCTGATCCAGAATCAGAGCTCGAGCCATATTGTTGTGGAGCTGGTGCCGCAGCTACCAAGCCAGCTGCAAGAGCGCAACGAACAATGACTCTCGAATACATCTTGTGAGAAGACAGGAAGAATTCTTGCTAGAAGAAGATTCATCCTGCACGCAAGTATTGGAGAAGAGTATATATTGGCGGCCATAACTAGGGCTGATCACCTATGAACCGTGGCAAGGAAAACTATCGACGAAAAAATGAAGTCATGACTTTCAATAACGCTAACGCGAGAGGAAATAAGCTTACGAACGGGAATCGAACGGGAGGAATGCATACCACGGAATGACCGGCAGTCGAAAATTGTGGACCTACCTGTAATCCCGTTATAGATTTTCACCATGGCTGACGGATCCAGTTCTAGCTTCCACTCTATCCGAGAAAGAATACACTTCAGTGGATCCTGTTGCCACGCAGCTCTGGGGCAGGTGTACATGTAGCATATTCCAAGGCTGGAGTCTGATCAAATCAAACGCGAATTGCTCCAATGGGAAAAGCTGGAAGAAGACGGAGAGCCTGCGTACGGTAACTAACAGTGTCACGACATCAAGCAGGGGCATCCCATGTCGCCTCACTGCCTGGATACCAATGCGATTGGTAGAGACACACGTCGTCAAGGTCTCAATGTTGGGTTGAACAATACCACATTGTTCATCACCAGCAGGGAGAGGAAATAGTAGCGGCAGAGCAGAGTTCAAATTGTTTCGAAGTGAGGTCACGATTTCCTTTAGCGCGGATCCACCGGTAACCTCCGGGCTGAGCTAGATTACGAAACAGGGCAGGGCCAGAACGTGTGGAGCTGGGATAGGATAGCATTGCCGAGCAGATGGAGATCGGATTTGGATCGAACTTTTGCCATGTTGATGATGGGATTTCGTCTCTGCGCAGACATTTGGGTTGTGAGAAACCAACCTACCCCCGAAAAATCGATTACAGATGCGACTATCGTAGCAGTTAAGACGGCTACCAAAAAAAAATCAGCTTTCACCCCAGAGACATGTCAAAATGACGTCGGCGTGACTGAGGTTTCCTACTATTCGATGCTTGGAAGAGGCCAGGCTTAGGTGCTTAGGTAGAGCTTGAAAGACAGGCATGATCCGTCGGTAAGCTAGGGAATTAGCATATCGGAACCATGCACGATCTCACGAAACTTATACCACCGACTGCGTCATCAGCTTTCATCCATCCAGCATTCAACGGTGTCGGGCCGCGACGCCACATTCTCTAACCAGTTCCTCACAGCGCGGCGGATTCTATGGGCTATTAATTGCGATAGTCTTTATATGAAGCAAGCTGAGTGGAAATAGCGATCTACCATGGCCAAGATGTCCAGCATAGGCTAACTGACTGGAAATATCCCGTCCTTCCGATCCGGAATCCTCGCAAGCTTTGCATACCAATACTTTTCCCCCTTTTGGCAGTATCATGACCAATTTCTCAAGCTGACAGTCAGTTCTACCACGTCGAGCTAGGGAGACACTCTATTCTAGCCGCTTTCCAAAGAATTGGCAAGGACTTCCTCCGGGAGACGCGAGCTCGCCACCTTGTATTTCCCTACTG
Source organism: Viridothelium virens (assembly GCA_010094025.1). NCBI lineage: Eukaryota > Fungi > Ascomycota > Dothideomycetes > Trypetheliales > Trypetheliaceae > Viridothelium > Viridothelium virens. Next base: position 11,867 of record ML991783.1, read on the forward strand.
CTGTACTGCTTGGGTTGCACTAATGGCCCGATATCCGTGTTGCAGTAAAACCGGTATTGCCTCGTCGTCCGCATGTGGAAAGCCGCTATCCTGGCTCTTCACTTACACAGACCTACTACTGGAACATTCCGTCGCATGTGTTGCCTGCGAGTAGAACAGGGTAAATATAGTGAAGTAAGCAATCGCTGCAGTGCACGACTGGCAATAATCCTTTGAAATATCTCTAACAAGAGTACCGTGGCATACCTCTATTTGGTAACTTGCATGATTCTTTACGCCGCCCCTGTGATGTAATAGTCACTACTCGTCTGAGTCGCTCTCAACAATGAAACCACTCCGAATCAGTCGCCTAGATGGTTTGAGTACAGGCATGTCATCCTCACTCTCGTCTAAGAATGTCGCAGTTCCTTCCGCCTTCTTTACCGGATTGATAACAGATATCTTCTCATTCGACTCTGGTATCTGCTGCTGTGAAGATACCGGAGTATCCGTTTCCACTTCGCCGTGCTCGTCGCTGCTTATGATTTGCATTGGTTCTTCTGCCTCAACCGATGATGAACGGCTGCTTGTTCTCCCTGATCTCGTCAGGTCCCTGTCGCTTTCATTTTCTTCTTGTTCGTCGTCGATGATGGCTTTCCTCTTCTTTCGGCTGCTGCTAATTTCCCGAGCTTTCCTCTTCTTAGACTTTTCTCCACTCGTTGCACTCTTCCGTACTTCTATCAATGCCCTTGCTACTGCATCTGCAGTCTTTCTTCTTACAGCCTCTTCTTTTGCAAAGAATTCTTTGTCTCTCTCTTCATCGTCTTCCTCATCACTATCATGAACAAACAACTCCGACTTGATCTTCCGCCTCTTTTCCAACTCAGCTTCCTCCCTCTTGGCTCTCTTTTCTTCTGCTCTCCTATCTCTCTCTTCGTCGTTGATATCACCATCATCTGTCTGCCTCCTTGGAACTCTTCGCTTCTGTTTGAGTTCTTCTAGAGCATTCGATTTTCGATTTGTAGGACCACCAGCAGGAAACAAGCATTCTTCATCCCCTGATCCCTCACTATCGTCATCATATGCAGGGCCAGGTCTTTTTGCTCGTTCACCCGCTGCTTTGCTTCTTACAAAGTCAATGGCTGCTTTACCATCTTCATAGGTTGGCGGGTCAAATTCGAACTTTCTGATCAGATTGAGAGAAGAAGCGAGCTGAGCTGCTGTCAACGACGATGGAATGATCCATGACGCATCTGGATCATCCATATCACCTAAACGAGAACAGCCAAGCAGAGATAACAATAATCGGAGTTTGTTGTCCTTAAAAAGAGCAGTACGCTGTTCATCGGTGACCGGTACAACGACTGTTTCTTGAAATGAGCGATAGTCGAGATCAACGGACCATTCTGGCAGCGTGTACTCACCAATTGAAGGCGCCTTCTGTCCTTCCCCAGTGACCATGTTCTCCGATCCATCTGACCCAGCAGTCTTTCCTGACTCTATTCTCGCTTTGTTCATCTCTTCCCACCCCTTTCTCTCGTCGGAGGCTTTTCCCAACACATCTTTGATCCATTTTAGTAAATCTCCTTTCCCCTGATCTACCAACACACCAACTGCAACACCAAATCTTGCTTCTTCTCCCTCAACTGCAGGCTTCACTTCTAACTCCGCTGGTGGTCTAGGCTTTACTTTAGTTATCTCCCGTTCAAACCCATGTTCGAGATAATACATCGTCTGAGGTATTTTACTGAACAACAACTCTACCCCAAGCGTCTCCTTTCTCTCTCCCATCTTCTTCACCAACCGTCGGAAAACCTGTCTCACCAGCTCCTCCCATTCCTTGAAGATTGCCTTCTGAGAATTAGATTCAGCAAGGAGGGGCTCAGGACCTTGGGTGAGCCGGTAAAAGAGTGCCAGGATGTCAAGTCGGAAAAGAATTAGCGATTGCTCCATCTTGAATGCTACTCGATAAAAGAATCGATGTGCGCGCTTCAGCTTTTCGGGATCAAGTTCTCTATAGTACCGGAGGAAATGCACAAACGTGTCAACGCATGGTTGAGTCGTGAACCGCGCTACGAATCGTGTGAAATCGAATTTGCGTTCTGAAGAGGCGCGTTGAGCTTCTTGGATATCGTCATCTGAATTACCGAAGGCTTCATCTTCCTCACCGCCTCCTCCATCTTCTCTGTTCACAGGTTTCTGTTGGCGCTGTCGCTTTTTCCGGATGCGTCGGCGGGTGCGTATTTGTAGGTCGACATTTTGCCTCGAGTAGCGCTCTAGTATGCGAAGAAAGACATGGGAGAGCTCGGTACAGGCATCCAAGTAGCCAAAGCTATGTTGACTAGGATTGAAATTTCGGAGTATGGAAATGATCCTGTCATGCGTTGTCTGCTCATAGAAGATGCGATTCTGGATGTTCTCTGCAATCTCGAGGTCTTCGTCATTGGGAGAGTTGGCCATTTCCTGAACGGTGAGGAGAATCTGTGTGAAGCATTTCATTCCAGCATTGAGGTCGAGCCAGGATTTTTCATCTAAACTGCGCTGCATAGTACGGTTCAGAAGAACAAAGGTTTCCTGGTTGAGCACACTTGCAACAATTCCGAAGCTCTCTTCCTCAGTTATGGAGGTATCGTGCTGATTCTGGTTAATGCGTTGACGCCGGATTGCTTCACGTCGAGTACACTCCGCCCGGAGAAACCAATAAACGAGGTAGAAATACTGCCGGGAATGAGACGGAGTGACGCGTTCGGCCTCCCTTTCGATTGCTTTTCGGAGATGTGTGAATAGTGGGTTAAATGATGAGTCTAAAAATTCTTCGATAAATACGCGAAGATGCTTGCGTCCGGAATTGTTAAGTGGGATTTCTCGATCAAACTCATAGTTCTTTACCCTCGTAAGCTTGAATACTTCAATGAAGGGATGACCTTACCGTCAGTGGCTCCTCCGTCTTGTTGCGGCTCCGTTGCTGTGGCTTGTTCCATTTCTTCTGTTTGTCTAACTTGATAAGCGTTGCATCCGCATTGCCAATGACATTTTGTCCGGAAACCGTCGAGACTTTTTCCTCCTCTCGCTTTACCCAGATCATAGTTCCAAATCTATTGTGTCGAGTTGGAGCGTGTTTAGCGTAGCCAGAGAGCATGTCTTTTTCCTTTCGAAGGATGTCTCTAAACTCATCTGTCTGTTTCGTCCTAAATGTGTCATGTCCCATGAATAGCTTTTCCGGATTTACGCCTTTCAAGAGATGAAACAACGTTTCAAGTATCATCACATCCTGCTGGTTAAATTCGTCTCCTATGCTCGACGACATTGTCAAGAGAAAGTTAAACACGTCCTGGTAATGAAATGCGTCAATCGTTGCAGATCGAGAAACCTCGGCTTCATCCTCTTCTTGCGCTAGGTCTGATGGCTGTGAGATGAGAGCGACGTTGCGTAGAAAGTAAAGGACAATACGTATAATGCCTTCGTCTCTTGCAGATCTCTCACTTCTCTCTTCAGCCATTGAAGGCAAGGCAACACGTATTGCGGTTCGTAAGATTTTGGCATCATCATGGTGCAGGACTGCTTGCTTATATGAGACTTGAGCAAGCTGAAGGTAGGGGATATGTGTGTGATGGTTCACTGTCATGCGCGTATCGTCGATTTCGAATGGCCATGTTAACGGGACCAGAAGTTCCACTGGACCTGATCAGCATCCCGTCGTGAATTGAATAGTTCCTTTTGTCCATACCGCAGGCTAGTGCAGTCTTGTATTTCATTCTATCATCCGTCTCATCCTCCCTCCATCGGGCCAATATTTCAAGCAGATCACCTCGGACCAGATTGGCATCCGCGATGCATCTTGCAACGTCGAAACGATTGAGATTGTTATCATATAAATTCAACCATTTTTTCAGATCCTTCAGGCATGCTAGCGCATCGTCACCAAGTACATAGCGCCCGTCTAAGTCTGCGCTGCTGCCTCCGACCTGCAAGATATTAGCTTTCGTGTTGTTTCTTGAACATTGAGATTCAACTTACAGCTGAGACAAGACTGTAGACGTGCGCTCGTACTTCAAGGTCGATTGGATCTCGTTTGTAGTTCTCACCCTCCATCGGTAGGCGTGAGTGGTAAGGAAGGTCGCAATCGCGAAAAACGACGCGTAAATGGAAGCGGAAGACGCGTCGTGGGGAAGCTCAGTGTTGCTGGGAAGGTCTCCCGAGGCCGAGGTTCGGTGCGTCATGAACAACAAGGATCCACCAAATCATCAGGTCCAACATATTTGCCCGAGCATGTGAGAATTCAATTTCCTTCCCTGAACACCACACAGTCTTACACGTTTCTTCTTTTCTTTTTTCCCCTCGATGGAAGCCATGTGGTCTGTCAACTTCCGTCGCCAGTTGCTACAGCATGTCTCTGCAACCAAACCAAGACGCTGCTTTAGTATAAGCCCTACACGAGCAGTCTCGGAGGTGAGGAAGCTTGGAGTCGTTGGTGCTGGTCAAATGGTTGGGACACATTCCTTACTATCATACCGCAATCCGTTGACTAAATTCAGGGCCTAGGAATTGCTCTAGTGGCAGCTCAGAAAGCTCAAGTTCCTGTGACCCTAGTGGATAATTCCCAGGCCTCAATTGACAAAGGCTTGAAGTTTGCAGGTAAGTTTTGGTTTGGTGCCCATTCATTCATATTCTAATGACTACAATTCAGACAAACTCTTGGAAAAAGATGTGTCAAAACAAAGAATTACGAAAGATGATGCAAATGCTGTTAGAGGTCGTCTCAATCCAACCATCAGGATGGACGATCTCGGAGATGTCGATTTCGTAATTGAAGCAGTTCCTGTAAACAACCTGTCCTTCCGAACCAGTGTCCTCGACTAAATCCATACTTAGGAAATTCCAGATCTCAAAAATACCATATTTTCGACCCTCGCCAAAACTTGTCCACCACATGCTATTCTTGCTACAAATACCTCTTCAATCTCCATAACCCGAATTGCTGCCTCCACTACCGCCGGGAACCCACTTGATCTCCACGCCGCTTCCCGAGTCATTAGCACACACTTCATGAATCCCGTCCCTGTGCAAAAAGGCGTTGAAATCATTAGTGGGCTCCAGACCTCCTCCGAGACAATATCTACTGCGATCGCCTTTTGCGAACGCATGGGAAAAATTTGTTCACAATCTGCCGACTCTCCTGGCTTCCTTGCAAACAGAATACTGATGCCGTACATCAACGAGGCCATAATTTGCTTAGAGACGGGTGTTGGGGGCAAGCAAGATATAGATAATATTATGAAGAATGGAACGAATGTACCTATGGGACCCTTACAATTGGCAGACTTCATCGGATTAGATACATGTCTGGCAATCATGAAGGTATTGTATGACGAGACAGCGGACAGTAAATATAGGCCAGCCATATTATTGAGAAAGATGGTGGATGCGGGATGGCTTGGAAAGAAGAGTGGGAAGGGATTTTACGAGTATTAGATAATGATGGCAATCTGTATTACATATGCCCCATCTGGCCAAAAGCAATCTACTAGTAAATGTTAGGAAGCCTTCCAAAAGGATATTTGCTTTTGACTTGCACATGATTTATGCAAACTCAGTTTCGTCGTTATTCGGTCGAACCCATCCCAATCCCTTCCACACTATATTCACAGTGAGCAAACCTAAAGATACAAATGAAAGACGGTGGACTTTAGCTTACTTTGCATCTTGTCCCAATCCTTCCACCAATGTGATATCAATCCTTGATCGTCCAAAATGAAGTTTCCCGCAGCCGTCCATTGACCCCTTCTCTTGGTCGCCTCAATACCATTGTGAGGCCCACCGATGTGAGAACCAGTTGCTGTATACCTCAAAGAAACGAAGTTCTCTATGGGGTTTCCATTAGTTCTAGAGTACGCTAGTAACAAGAATAGGAATACCTTTGGCAACCACAACATCGAATTGAATGATGTGAAGATCCTTCAAGCTAGACATGACGTGACTGTGCGAATCTGCATATTCCTCCGGCGTGTGCGAAGTAGGAAAGGTGCTGCGAGCATCGAAGGTGCTACCTTTGGCACAAAATTCAGCCACTGCCGTGGCGCTACTATGCGTAGGTGAGTAGGCAATCTGGTATGTGTCAGATGTGTTCAATAGTATGCAGTCAATGGTCAATGCACACATACGTCCATGTAACTCAGAACCGTCTTCACGTTCCGCTCTTCTTCTGCACTCAAGTTTTGGGGAATGTTCTTGATCTCCTTTGAGACACCGAAGCGTTTAGCAGTCTCAGCTTCGCTAAGGCTTACAATTTTACCCATAATTGCAATTAGAGTTCAGATAAGGGAGAATCTGGGAAAAGAGAATACAGATAGAGAGTCTCAATCATAGCATAATGTTTTGAGTATTAATGAAATGTATTCGTTGCTTTTGGTCTTGACGTCATCAGCGGGTCGTCTTTGAAGTGACCCTGTACAAATGCGGAGTTACGGAAAACAATGTCCAGGTCTCTAGGATAGATCAAGGTCCTTCAGGGACATTTTCCGTCCTAGTCAGTGAAAAGGTGAATGTTGTCGATCATTCTAGCGCTGCGTGATCCAAAAGAAATACCCCTTACCACCTTTACTCCAAGTAGGATGATCTGCATGATCTAAGCATCGGCTGGTTGTTGTGCCAAGCATCGTTGCTACCATGATGGAAGACTTCCAATATCATGGAGTCGCTGAAGCATTTTAACCAGCACCAGGAGTACGACTAGAGCTCGGCCTACCGCACGTTGTAACCAAAATTGACTATGTAAGCCAAAATAGGCCAAGCTTTGAGACTTTACAGTGTGTTATGTCCATTGTCGTCCGGGGAGTTTTGATCTATTCTTTGAAGGCACGAAGACGATTCATGTAATGTCATGCGCGTCAAGGTAGCTCACTCGACCCTTCGCACGCCAACGACGCGACTGAGACGCTCCTCCATGTTCAGCATGGTCTCGTTAGATTGTCGCCCTCTTCGTTCCATATCTGCCATGAGACTGTTTGAATTGATATGAGCCACTCCACCATGTCAAAATCGAAGGATAATGTACATACATAGAAAGTTCGCAAACTTGTTTTGCCATGCGCCTGGTTTGGATTCTTGTCACAGACTCAAGCATCTCCACAACCTTTGATCTCTCTTTAAGCCAGATGTAGCGCTGTACAAGTCCAATTTTGCGATAGTCCGTGGCGTAATAATCATCTTCATGCGGATGACCTCGTCGATTTCTCCCCTTTTCTCCGTCAGGATTTCCAGCATATGCATGACCTCCTCCATCACGGGTATCGTAACTGCTTCGACTTCTCCTCTTCCTACTTCCCTTTCGACTTCGTCCATCTCCGCCTCTTATCCCTTCTTCTTTTTCTCCCCTAAAATCGTTGGGATCTTCATACCCCCACCAGGTCCGATATGCAACAGAATCTTCAACTAAGAATGGTCTTTCCAGTCTCTTGAAGTCTCGTATCATGTGCTTGACTGCGTCAGCCAGCACCTTGAAACCCCCTTCATCGTAAAGCTCTATGCCTCGCGTCTTTCTCCGAACGGCTCTTAAATGTGCTCTTTCCTCGTATAGGGCTTGTTTGAGATTGCCTAGATAGTCTGGAACTTCAGTCGGAGCAGCGCGGATGGTTTTGATGTTACTCCAGAACACACGGAAGGCGGTAGCGACGGTAAAGGCGAAGGAGACGAAACCGATAACTACAGATGCTAGTGAGACAGGGGCGATGGAGGAGTTGGTGGAGAGCGAGACCCCCATTTGGTGAGCTAGGAGTGTTTAGCTTGAGGAAGCTCTGGACGAAGGAAGATAAAAAAGAGAGGGGAGAAGGAATAACACAGAGTGTCGGACATCACACATGATCATCAGCAATACTGAAAGTGTCTCGAGGATCCAGCAGGTGGATTCATGATCTTGTTGCAGGTGGGTATCTCAAGGTCATGTGGAGTCCAAATTTGGGGTCCCTCCTAGGTAGGGTTGGAGGAGCAACGCGTGATGCAACGCTTTCATCATCAGCATCCCTGGTCTTGAACTTACATGTACATTTGGCCTACTTAAAGCTTGTTAGGTACTTTGCAATGTTTGCTGATGCCCATCTTGACCCATGCTCCAGATGAAAGTAATCTTAGAACCAAGGATTAGAACGGAGATGCAATATCGGGGCTGCTGTGTACTTCCACCCTTGTGTGGCCGCGATCCGATGTCGCTCACAACACTACTCCGTACTGTAACACGTACCCCAAAGCATATGCCAAGATATTGGCTAGGATCAAAATGACAGCAATTTCTTGTGGATCAAAGGTACGCTATCTCGGCGTATCTCTGCTGATGAGACTACTTCATCCCAATCATTTCCTACCGCTGCAAGCTCCCTTAATCTTTAGTACAACTTATCTCCTCTCTCCTCGGCTTTTGTCTCCATCAGTCCTTATATCCACTAGTCCGCGACTTCATAGCTCGTAAACGGCTGAAACGCCGACTCCGGCCGAGCCGTCTGAATAGCAGCCAATGGTTCTTGGTCTTTGACAGCTTCTGCCCCGCCAATTCAGAAGCAAAGAGACTTAGATACCTAAGTAGCACATCAACCCCGGAGATCATGCCGGGCCATGGCACAGGCCGTCAATCGCATACAGTCGACGAGCCGTATAATCATACCGAGCAGCCTGCTCTCATTCATTCGTTTATAAAAGATTAACCTTCCCAGCTGATCGCTTGGTTCATCTCGACATTCGTTTTCATCTATATCATCAGTCCTCAGTCCATTAGAAACATTTGCACCATTTGAGACCCAAAAAAGTCCACTTTAACAATGACTACCGAGACCATACCTCCAATGGGTAAGACTCATCCTGAGCTGGAAAAGGTTGGTATATCAGCTGCAACTTCGTTACCGACTACCAGCTTAACCTCTCATTCAGATACTTTCGCAGCAACCTCCGCCCCCAATTGCCAGCTTCGACGATGTTCCACGCATGCGCGCCATGCTCTCTGAACGAAAACGTAAGCTTACCGCTACCATGGGTGGTAGTGGACCTCCAACCGGCATCACGGAGAAGGATATACAGGTTCCCTCGCGCGAATCAGGCCGTACTATCACCTGTCGAGTCCACTCCCCTTCGCCCGAGACGGCACCCAGAGAAGGAAGCCCGCTATTTGTGATTTTTCACGGAGGAGGGTTCTGCTTGGGTGGATTGGAAAACGAGGAGTTGCTTTGTCGAGCTTTTGCAAAGGAATTGGGTGTTGTGATGCTGAATGTCGATTACCGGCTTGCACCCGAGAATCCATTTCCTGCTGCACCAGAAGATGCTTGGGATATTGTGAAATGGGTGAGTGCTTCCGACATATACGGTGACAGCGATATGGGAAAGACTGTTGCTGAAGCAATCAATAGGCTGCTACGCACTCGTCTGAACTTCACGCCAATTTGAATCGAGGATTTATCGTGGGTGGCATCTCTGCAGGCGCCAACCTCGCCACAACGATGGGACATCAGGCAAGGGATGAGAAGCTCTCACCTCCAATCACTGGCCTTTATTTGTCAATTCCCACAATCTCTACGCCTGAGTCGATTCCGGAGAAGCACAGGAATATTCACATCAGTAAGATTCAGAACGCGAATCCGCCAGGTTTAGGGGAGGAAGCCATACGGAAATTCGAGGGTGAGTCTCATAACAAAGGGCCAGCTCTGGTGTCTCCGCGAAATTGTACTGACGAAACTTTACGAAGAAAACTATGCGCCTGACAGATCATCTCATCTTTTTGCTCCTTTAGGCTGGCCCTCCGGACATACCAATCTTCCACCAACCTACTTCCAGATCTGTGAGCTTGATCCACTTCGCGATGATGCAATAGTCTTCGAGAAAATGCTGAGAGAAGATTATGGGATCCCAACCAAATATGACTTTTACCCGGGCTTACCTCACGGATTCTGGAGCTTTCATCCAGAAGCGGAGTTCAGCCAGAGGGTGCCCAAGGATAGTGTGGTAGGATTGAGATGGCTTTTGGAGAAAGGCGTCTCGAGTTGAATCTCGGCGAAAAGTTTGTCCAAGTATAGCATGGGTGCATTATGAGGAAACCCCATAGTGAATGCCCGCCTTATGTGCGGAAGCAATCTCAACAGCCTTGAATTGTGAACAGAAATATCTATCAACCCGAGGTTGAGGGAGTCGTAAGCCAACATCAAACGGCAAATTCTTCAAATCTGTCTCTTGTATACCATCGAGCCAAATTTCCACACTTGATCTACTAACAACGCTTTTCTACCAGAACCCTCTTGTGCCTCAGACAGGACAACCAGATCAGCGTCCGCATTATGCTCGAGGCAACCCTTTGTCTTTTCAAGCCTGAGCATCTTTGCTGGAGTCGATGTCACGGGCTTTATGGCTTCGGGAATACTAACTTCTGCTGCGTTGTAGAAATTATTGACACAATCGATCAACGGTATAGTCCTGTACCCCGGTTCAGTTTTAATTGAGCTTTAGGACCAAGTTCAACTCACACTCCGGCCAATGTTTCTGAATCATTCAATGTCAGCACATTGCCCTTCTTTATAAAGTGATCGCCATTGGTCCAATCATACGTTCCATCCGGCAAGCCAGCGGGATGCATCGCATCCGTTACGAGGATAAATCCATCTGGATGCGCATTCCAAGCAATGACGACAGAAGTAAGATGAAGATGTACGCCATCCGCGATGATGCCAAAGTATGGTCTCTGGAGCTTATCTCCTTGACCAAGTACGCCAAAGATTCCAGGATTCCGATGATGCAGAGGCCGCATAGCATTGAAAAGATGGGTCACCATTGTAGATCCGGCATCCATGGCAGCCTTCATCTGCTCGTATGTTGCTTCTGAGTGGCCTACTGAGAAAATGATCCCCCGGGAGACGATGTCAGGGATGGCGGCTGCAACCCCAGGAAGTTCAGGGCCAGCAGTGATCATCTTTATGATGGGATTGAAGACATCGTTCGAATCATGCTTCGGCCGTAAGTTATCTGGCCCATAACACTCCAGTATGTCTTGAAATCCATCGGGTGCTTCTTGTAGTACGTCAATACGGTGCATCCCATTTTTGGTTGGGCTAATGAAAGGTCCTTCACAATGAGCGCCAAGTGATTCAGCACCATCATTCGGGTTGCGGCGAGCCCCCGAAGGACCACAATACGGTAAAACCTAGACTGTTAGCTTCTTAAATGACCATCACCTTCCTGCAATGGACATTATATAGCTTTTACCTTATGATACACTTCTTGATGCGCGCTCGGAAAGGTCGGTAGGTATGAAGTTACGCCACTCTCAATTAGGCTTCTATTGACTCGGCGAAAGCCTTTTACGTATTCTGTAATGTCTCCTGGCACGACCGAAAATGAGAATCCGGCAAAGCCATTTAACTGCACATCGATAAAGCCAGGAGCGAGGATTCGACCACCGAGATCAATGATTTCGTCTGGTATTACCTGATGCTGATAGAAGGCGATCTGACTTTGGATTATCTTGCCAGTTTTCGAGCTAATCCAGAGATCTTCATTCACGAGTTCGTTTCCTTTGATCAAGCGGCAATTTACGAATTTGACGATATGACTCTTAGGTCCACCCGGAGAGCCAGGTGATGTAGAGATTGGCATCGTAGGCCACAGGGATACAGGCCTCAGTATTCTGTATCAGCTCTGCGTTACCACAATCATGATCAGTAAAAGCTCGAAATGATATTCTCCTTTGGTGGAGTGGGTCTTCAGGTCGTCAAATATTTAAGGCACTCGGTCACGCGGAACGTAATTGAAGCCTCCAAAGCGGTTTTCATTGGGCTGCATTATCGATGAGATATCAGTGTCTACGCCAGCCAAGGGTCATGAGATAACTCCACAGGATTGCAACCAAAGAGAGTGGTATCGGTCAGCACGAGGGCGATGAAACGTTGGCAGCATTGGACGGTGACGTTACGTTGAAACCAGCCGTGCCTACCTGCTCTCCGTACACCCCCACTCTGATTCACCCACATGGAAAGTGACATTCGCGCCGACCATGGATCTAGTAAATGTAGTTCTATAAGCACAAACAAGATAGAAAAGCCGGCTAGATCTCATTCCAATTTGCTTCTCGAGCTTCCGCAAGTTTGATAGTTGGCAGTGGCACTGTTTGAAGCGTGAGCAAGTTCTGGAAAAAGCGACTTGAATTGCCAACTGCAAGACACGAGGCTTTGCGACTGGGGAACACTTCACTGGAACCAATTCTGGCTATTGATCTGTGAGTTTCTAAATTCATTGATAACTTGAGAATCAGAGAAACTTATAGCAAATAGCACATGAGCAATCAAGAATGGCAACATTTGTCACAGAAATATACTAAGACTGTCTAAATATAGCACTTCGGTACATGGGTATTGAAGTCAGACCCAATAATGTCGCTCCTGACATGGCAAAAACGCGATCGCTAAAGATTGATGAGCGACAGGTAGAGATAGTCAGCCAGTAACTATTCCGTATGAAGGTGATGAGATTTGCTTGCAGGGTTCGTCGGTCCAGCCTTTCAGTGGCGTGGGTGGCGTGTCCATGGGTATTTCCATGGACCAGTAGGCCGAGGGACTCGATGACTAAACCAACTCGGGCTTTCCATAGGTCTAAGAAATCGCTTGTATCTTTGCGCAACATTATCTTGAAGACTTCGACCCTTATCTCAAACCCCATGTCGCCGGATGTCGCCAACAATCAGATCCTATAGACAGTCCTAATGGCTAATCGATGGGTTGCCTTTCGGTAGCTATCGCCTCTGAATATCTAAGTACCGAGCCTTCGACCTGAGGTAATCTGTTCCGGCTCAGGCCCATCACCAGCGTCACCATGGTTGTCAAACAAGAAGCCAAGTTGGACCCAGTATGGGATGATCCTGATAGGTATGACTCTGCATAATAGTCCTTGACAGGAAGGGCTTCGTGTAACTCAGTGACTGAACTCTTGCAGAACCTTAGGTCAACTATTTATGATGGGATTTGATGGAACGACAGTTACTCCGCAGATACGTCAACTGATTGAGAAGCATCACCTTGGCTCTATTCTGCTAACAGCGAAAAATCTGAAATGTATGTGACTTTGCCTAACCTTCTTGACCCAAGTCTAAATTCAGAGTAGCCGCCGAACAGACAACTCAGTTGGTCTATGAGCTTCAGAAATGTGCTCATGACGCTGGACATCCCGTTCCACTACTGGTTGCCGTGGATCAAGAGAATGGCGGTGTCAACAGTCTCTTTGACGAGATATACATTCGGCAATATCCCAGCGCGATGGGCGTAGCTGCTACTGGTTCGACTGACCTTGCTTATGAAGTCGCAAAGGCTACTGCACAGGAAGTCTCAGCATGCGGTGTCAATTGGATTATGGGACCTTGTCTGGATGTGTTAACTAATGCTCGAAATCAACCATTAGGCGTCAGGACAAGTGGGGATGATCCTCAAGAAGTCTCAGCATATGGTGTAGCGTTCATGAAAGGTTACAAAGAGGCTGGCCTGGTCACGCTTGGAAAGCATTTCCCGTCTTACGGAAATCTTGAGTTTTTAGGCTCTGCATTAGATGTGCCCATCATAACGGAATCCTTGGAACAACTCAGCTTGAGCGCACTCGTACCTTTCCGGAATGCTATCCGACAAGGCCTTGATTCCATGATGGTTGGTGGATGTGCCATGTCATCTGCAGGTCTGAATGTCATGCATGCCTGTCTATCCGAACAGGTTATTGAAGGGCTTCTGAGATCGGATCTCAACTTCGACGGCGTGGTGGTCTCCGAATGCCTCGAAATGGAGGCTTTGAGCCACAATATCGGCGTTGGTGGGGGTACAGTCATGGCAGTAAATGCTGGCTGCGATCTTGTTCTCCTCTGCCGCTCTTTCCCTGTCCAGCAAGAAGCCCTGACGGGGCTCAAACTTGGGATCGATAATTCTATGATATCCCTGGATCGAGCCAAAATTTCGCTACGCAGGATTCTCAAGTTGAAATCAAAGTGCACCACATGGGAAAAGGCATTGAATCCACCAGGGATAGATTGGTTGTCTACTCTGCAACCCTCACACACAGGCCTTTCTACGAAAGCCTACAACAAATCTATAACGGTCGTTCGAGACAAAGGTCGGTTTTTACCACTTACTAACATAATAGATCCTGAGGAAGAGTTATTACTGTTAACACCACTTGTCAAACCATTGGCAGCATCAGCCGCATCAAAAGCCCTGTCAGAAACTGCCAATACTGGCTCACCGGAACCTGCGGTCTGGGAGAGAAGCGCTTCTGTAATGAGCGGAGAACGAGTGTTCCGGGAATTAGGTCGATCGCTCGCAAGGCAAAGAAGTGGACGAGTATTGCACACATCCTACACTGCAAACGGTGTTCGGCCGGTACACGAAAATCTTATCAATCGAGCAAGCGCAATCATTGTACTTACGGCAGATGCGAATCGCAATTTATACCAGCAAGGCTTTACAAAGCATGTCTCCATGATCTGCAGTATGCAATATTCAGCCGGTGGTGAAAGGCGTGAAAAGCCGCTCATTGTGGTTTCCGTCAGCTCACCATACGACTTTGCAATGGACGCAGGGATAGGAACCTATATTTGCACATACGACTTTACCGAGACAGCTTTGAACTCACTCGTCAACGTATTGTACGGTGAACACTCCCCAACTGGGACTTTGCCCGGCACAATCAGTCAGAGCCAGAAGCTACACCAATCAAGGCAGCATTGGCTTGTAGAGAACTTCAACGAGGAAAGAGACGCGAATGCTCTGGACGCACTCCTCAGAACTGTCGTCGAGAGCACGCCGCTGAACCAGCACTCAGAACTATCGAGTGCGAGCTCCAACTCATTTCTACTACACAATCAAGAGATTATTGAGGCCCACTTTGTAGTGCGCAATAGTAGCACACATGTCCTCTACGGATTTTGCTCAACCTACTTTTTCAAAACAACAGGCACAGGCGTGATAGGCGGTCTGATTGTAGATCCATCGAGGAGGAAATTGTCCATCGGCCATTCTCTTCACAATCGGGCTATCCGAACGTTGCTACAACGAGAAGGCATCAAACGATTTCAACTAGGTTCCAGACTCCCCAGCATGTTCCTTGGTATACCGACTGGCCACGGCTCAGAACGCAAACGGCTTCGAGCATGGTTTGCTAACATGGGGTGGAACACGGCATTGTCTCGACCGGTATGCAGCATGGTGGCACGCAATCTGGCATCCTGGGCACCACCAGATGGTATGGCGAAGAGCCTCCAAAGTGCCGGTGCGCAGTTTGATCTTGTCTATGGGTGGGAGTACGCCGGCCCGATCCTTGATCACATCAAGACGAACAATCGACAAGGACTCGCAGAGGTGTACAATATGGCTCTCGCCGACTCTTCGGCTTGCGGCATCATTCGAGCAAAACGACCTGAAGACGATACACTTGTCGGCACTGTCGTGCTATATAATATGCAATCGAATCTTGCAGAATTTGTGCCTGGCATCAAAGATATTGGCGAAACAACAGGGGGAATTTCGTCGCCGGTCATCTCACCCTCGGTAGGAGAGTATTCTACCCTTTTACAGGGCTTGATACTTCTGGGAATCCGATGTCTCAAGCAGCAAGGATGCAATGCTTGCATTTTGGACTACGTATGTGCACGCCCTGTCGGCGAGGAAAAATTGACCAAATTCACTGACTTGATTTCCAGATGGATGGCGATGGTAATTTCGATGGGCTCTCGGCTATGGGCTTCGGAGTTCTTCACAACTTCGAAGAAGTCTCTTGTGATGCGGCGACATGGACGATGGTCCCACCATCGTAAAAGATAGTTAAAGGCGGCACCTGCAGAGATCCAGGATGCTATGCGGCTTATGTGGCGTCTTAGTCGTGATTTGACCTTACATGTACCAATCAGGTTGGATGCCCCGAGATTTGATCAGTCATTTGTTGGAGCTTGGACAACGTTAGGGGATTTCGGAGGGCGGGTGGCAAGCCATCAGATGAGGCTCGTCACCTAGTTTCGAACAAGCGTTTGTAGTTTCAGGCTCTTTCAGGCTCAGGAGTGGTGGGCGAGGCGATGGATTGGCGGAGCGGAGAGCGACTGCAGCGAAGCCTGAAGAGGCAGGTGCCGGGAGGGCCGAACGGGCGCTTGGGAGGTGCGGGTGATGTGGTAGGAACACCCAGCTAAGGCCTAAGGAATGTGGATGTGGATGTGGAAGGGATGTGGGCGCGAAGGAGCAGGTGGGGCCGTTGATTAGCCTGACCGGGTGCGGGCCTCGCCAAATGCTGCCGAGGGCGCGAGGGTGCGAGGGTGCGCAGGCTCAGAGGCACGAGAGGCACGAGAGGCAGGAGGCCCAGGAGGCCCAGGAGGGCCCGGAGGGGAGCGTTGGTGGCATTTGCTGGTCCACATACAGCCACTACCTGTAATGTAGCTCTTAGCCTGCGTCGCCTAAGCTCGCCGATCAGCGAACATCGAAGCTCTAGAAAAGCTGTGGAAGCAGCTTCTCGCCCGCGCTGCAGTGTCGCTTGTGACTCCACGTGCCATCGAGCAAATCCTCCTTGAGGTCCTTTCCCCACCACTTTCTCGGAGGCTTGCTATTCTCCACCCAAAATAACATCTCGTTTCAGACCCTTCCGTCCTCCTTGTCCCGCCGTAATTATTATCGTTCTTTTTCGTTCACTCTGCTGGGCCCTTCCGCCCGTTTCCTGTGTGCCGTTTCCCTCACTCGGGTACGTGCGCACCTGATATGTTTTGGATCTTCTGCGTTGTCCGGACTCGCATTTAGGGCTGGCCAGATAACACTTGGGCGCTTCTGCAGTTGGCCGAAATCGTCATCGCATCCTGCAGTCGGTCGCACAGCGACGGCCGTGAGCAGTCGGTGGCCTGTCCTTTGCTGGTAGGAGAATCCGGCTCAGCGACCCCCGTACCACCACCACCCTCCGCTGCTGACCTGCTCTCCCGCGTCCCTGCACACTGTCAAAGCGCAACTGGTCGTGTTCACTGGATCCTGCTAGTCTTTGGGCTGTCGCATTGCTGCCGAACCGTGATAACGATTCTACGACTATCCAAATTCTCTCAGCAGCGCCTTCCAGAGCCGTCCCAGAAGCTCCACCTCGACTACTATCAACGGTCACCAGTCGCGCCCTGGCTTGTCTGAAAAAGATACTGGTCGACTCATATTGAATGCGCATGCTGCGCCTGCATACTTTCCTGTTCTTACTGTTCCGTGTCGGCAGCTTCGAGCCATCATGGAGGGCTTTGATACGATTACCATGTCATATTTGACCAATAATCCAATGTCACTCTCCGGCGCAACGACGGCAGATCAGCTTTCAGCTTCGCTACTACCTCATGATATGGCTGATCATCTATCCAATTTCGACGCCGAGACTTTCCCAGGGTACGTTGATAGGTCTCCTCTAACCTCCCTCGCTCTCCTTGCGATACATACTATGCGAGCCATTCCATCGGCCCCACTTCGAAGCAACTCTGACTTTTATTTAGAAGCGACGACAATTTCGGGCCGCCTCCAATACCACCTCATACGCCAGGTCTCAAACGTTTCTCCAGTACTTACGAGGATCCATTCTCCGATGTCCTCAGCACATACGACCAACCGTTACAGCCTGAGCAGAACGGAACGGAGAGCGAGTCGATCGACCGCGACAACAAGCTTCTCAGCTTTTCCGTTCCAACACTCCATTATAGGCTCCTCGACTATGCTCTGCGCCCAACGTCCATCACACTCTCTGCCCAACTCCATGGCATGTTCTTTTTGGCCGAATCGCCATGGGCAGCCAGTGGTGAAACGGCGGCACCGCCAACTGAGTTGACATGTTATCGTCGCAATCTTTTTCAGATCACAGGTACAATCACACTACCACGCATGCTACGTTTCATCATGACCGAGCAAGGCGAGCAGATCCCAATCATTGCGCAGGAACTATCTATCTCGGCCACTGAGTCGGTTGAGGGTAACTCGGTCAAAATCATATCAGTACCATGGAAAACACCAGCGACAAACCAACCTGTTGTCGAAGATAAGGCGGAAAAGGAGCCATCTGCAATTCTGCTTGACTTGATTAATGGACAAGAAATGGATTCTGAGTTTGTGAGCTTTCCAATTGCCTGGAAACGGCTGCAATTTAGGATCGCCACGGCGAACAACGGCAGGAGAAAGGAGCTGCAGCAACATTTTGTCGTCCGTCTGAAAGTTGTTGCTACTCTCGCAACCGGCATCAAAGTGCTAATTGCAGAGAGCCAGTCTGGTGCAATTATCGTTCGAGGCAGAAGCCCGAGAAACTTTCAATCTCGAAAAGATTTCCCGTTGAGCGCTGGGGGCTCTACTTCAAGGAAGAACATGCACTTACCTACGGCGCCCACTCGGACTCCTACCAATGATTCGCTTCCTCAACTCACTCCTGACCGCATCAAAAACAATGGACCAACATCTAATCCCTTCCCTAATGGTAACACGGACTTGCAAATTTCTCCCGACTTTTTCGAATGGAAGATTCCCACAGGACAGACTGGGGCGATGACCGCGATCCCTCAAGATCCCACATCCTATGCCCTCGCCACCCCTAACGCCTACGCTCAGTCCAGCCCAGATTTATCCCGTCACTCCCACCACGGATCTCGTTCTGTGACTGCACCTATCAATCTATCGCTCACGGACGATGAACCCAAACCCAAATCATCCGCCTCCCCTTCAAATAGCAACAACGATGGCCAGCCGCGCAAGCTTCCAAAACTCAATAGCGTACCTCCGCCACCCCGAGCATCTAGCTTTTCCCTCAACATGATCAGCAGTCCAGATGAGAGTGCGGATCTTCTCTATGAATACTTTCCTCTTGGTTTGGATGATTGGATGCCCCCTGTAGATGCAGTGTACAGACCACATGTGGTACATCAACTCAATCTACCCCCTGATCCAAAGGCACAGGCAGTCAAGAACCGAAGTAAGAGGTATTTCTCAGAGGATCAAGGGCCTGATAGATGAGATATGCACATCATACACAGAGCTTTCTCGTCTCGGCTTACTCACACGGAGAAAGATGAAAAATCGAGTGCCGTGGTCGACATTCAAGTTCGGCTCATGACACATTGACACCGTACACTGCAAACTTATGGGGCTAACGAATACATACTGCGCTCCGCTACCTCAAGTCATACTGCATGAGGCTACGAACTCCATGGAACAACACTGTCATGACTTCGGCTACCTACTTGAGGTCGAAGCGTTAGTTTGCGGTATTTTACGCTTTTCAGCACCGTTTAGTTGTGTCATCGGACCGTCTTAGGTGAAGCCACACGACTTCCAACTGCGTAACACGGCGGATGTTTGACAGCCGAGAGATGCTTTTGTGTTAAAATCCGAGAGTTCTCCAGACCAGAATGCTAAAGGTTACCGCATTGGATGTTTGATCCCAAAACTGTCACGTCAACCTCGAATGCTAAACCGCTCTGGGTGTGCTTCGAGTTTGTGCAGACGCGTGCATCCTGAGATTTCGCTCGTCCGATTGGGAAATTACTCATAAAGATGGTGTCCAATCTGATGACATCTTTGGCCGCCAGTCTCTCTCGGTCCAATGGGCCAGCCTTACTTGATCCCTACCACAGGACACGGAAACCGCCGATCCTGTACGCGGTTTACAAATCCTATAGTTGGTCACGCGCATCAACAGAAAGAGTCGACTGACGATTTTCAATCGGACCCAGAATACCCGGAAGCAATTTCCCTTGCTTTCCGCGATCTGTCGCAGGAGCTCCAATGTTCGCACGTTCACCTACAGCGGACGAAAGTAAGAGACCACGTCCCTGTGTACCCGCCTACCGGCCGGATCGAGATGCTGTGCTGCGTGACATGATTCTGTACTCAACAACCAGCCGGCTTCGCTTCTGTGCACGCCCGGCAACTCCCTTTACCGGTGCAGGCAACTCGGAATGCTGCATGCTTACTTTCATTATGGCTGGGTTGCGTACCATGAGCTCGACACGCATTCATTCATCGACCTGTGAATCATGGAACCGGTGGGACTCGACTGGAAGACCTGCTGCACCTGATGCTTGAGCGTGTCTGCGCTTATCAAGTTTGTGTCACAAGAGATGACCTATGTATTGGAAACTGAATTCACGAATGTATTGGGATGGGATTTCTGGAGTATTTCGGCCCAATGCTACAGCGCGGAGTATGGGAAATTGGGATTCGGTGAGATTGATACCCGAGGCAAGCTGCCAAACCCCCACAAGAGGCTACATCTGTAGTATTGATGATGAGGAACCTCATGATCTCTGAAATTCCGTAACTCACAATTACAATATTTGTCTTTGATGATTTTTCTTGGCAAATAGAGATGCACAGTGATGCTTTAATATATGTCTTATCTGTAGTCGATGCAACGATCGCAGAACACCCTTCCTACGATTGGAAAATCCCCGCAACACCGAAGCCATCAGATGAGAGAATATTCACCGAAAATAACCAGATCTCAGCCTTCTTCAACAGCAAGATTTTATCTCTTACGAGCACAAGTAAACGGACGCTCATTCTACAACAGGTCGGGAGGTTTGAAAGACTGAGCGGAAGTGGTAATCGAGTAAGAGAGGCTGCTCTTCGTATTCTTTATCCTCGAATGTGAAGAAGTTGTCGTTCATTTCTTTTTCTCAAGGATGGTTTCGGGGGATCTGGAGACTGAGTGCGAGTGTCTATCCAGGAAACGAGGTTGCACTGTAGCGCCTTTGTCGCCGCAACTTGAGAAGCCTTCCTCTACTTCTTGTGGATGGCTATGGGCGATTTGAAAGACGGAGTAGGGACAGCCATCCATTCAAATAGATTGCTCTCCAAGTCTTCTGTCGTCGTACTTGCGGAAGTCATCGTCAGTTTTGTTTACTTGTCGATGGTTCTAGGAGCTTATAAGCTAGGAGTGCTAAACGGCTTAGTGTAGTTGCTGAGGCTTATGTTATGGCCAAGGGAGATCAAGTCTACAAAGCCGGGGTAGTCGTCCACTGTAAGAGTTTGTCTTTTATCTTCCTTACAGCATTTAGAGAATGTATCGCCATTAGGGGTCGACATATTGTTAATTCTGCAGCTTGCTAATACAGAGTAGTGTACCTAGCAGTGTCAAGAGACAGTCGCAAGAGACCACTTCCCTACGGCCAGTAAACATCGTGTATATGCGTTGCATGGCAAAAATGGTACCGGGTTGAGAGCAGAAATACGAAAGTGAGTCTTGCCTGTCGGATTAGGGGCTTATGGAACCAGTGCTCAAGTGGGAGTTGAACGTGTCCTACTTCGTTCCTTGGAATCGTTCAAATGGCGCTTACAGACATGACATAAGAAGAGAACTCGCCGTATAATTTCCACTTCGTCGACTGAAGCCAACCGAAAAATCGATTCTCATCCCTGCCACAGTTTGACCATCCATATGGACCACGTATTCTAGCTATTGATGTCCTGATCTGAAGCTGGTGCCAAGTTTGCATTCAGCTCCCGCTCAAATGGCATGTTTTTGCTTACATCATGTTTGATATCACGCTCCGTAAACCCCGTAATCGTGATCCGTCCTAGGGGCTTTGTCCGTCCATTTGAGTCCTTATCCCCCGCATACCATCTTGCTGCGTTGGCCTTTCCATACACAATCTCCTTGACCGCCCATTCGATCAGCATGCCAAAATACTCTCCGTCTGCGCCGTCGTCGTAAAGGTAGCGAACTGCGTCGCTCATAGGTTGCTTAGACTCCGGGTAACTCTTTAACGGAACTTGCATTTCGATCTGGAATTCGGCTTTAAGGGCTGTGCTGATGATGACAAAATTGGCGATATATTTTGTGCGGATACTCGGGAGCAGGGAGGCGGTGCGCACTTTATTCTTGAGGTTTTCCGTGATAGTTTCAACAGCGCGAGGAGGTACGTCTGAGTCGCGGACCGTGACATCTTTGCCGAGCCGCTTGTTTTTATCGGTATACATCCTGTAGTAATACCACTTCGGAGAGGGTAGGCCGCACCCTGGGAGAATCAATTAGTTGAGATGATGTCGGATCCTCAGGCTTGGCTTACCTTGGTTTTCGTTGTTGGAGCCTCTTTTCTTGTGACTCAATTTCGAGGACTGTTGCGTTCCCAATTTCTTCATGCAAGCTACTGGCGGAGGTGTTGTCTCATGCAAACTTGGATTCTCCTCCGCCACTGATGCATTTGGGAAAAGTTCCTTCACTTCGTTCGCGAATTGCCTATAGTTTGAGCCACCCTCGGCTGAAGGTGCTTGAGGTTTCGTGCTTCCACCATGCGAAAGAGCTGGAGTCACCAGGCCTGCAGTCAAGAGTAGTCCAAGGGGACCAAAGACCTTCATTACTGGAAGAGGGACCTAGGGCCTAGGCTCTCTTAATCTGCGGTTCCGAAATTGACTTAGACAGAATGTACAGATTTGATATTGTATGATAGTCAACCGAGTTCTTGATGGAAGATTAAATGAATATTTTAGCTCCTTCAATTAAAGAGTGACGAGAATTGATATCCAAAGGAGACCGTGCCAGCAGCCTTGTTCGTGGAATTGGCAAACGATTTCCAGGGCTCCCGGATTCATATTGCCTCACGAAACACATGACAAGTTGCACACTACTTCACCATCTATTTGATGTTGTGTGCAGTCTGCTTTGTGGCATGAACTAACT
This sequence comes from Viridothelium virens, assembly GCA_010094025.1. Classification (NCBI taxonomy): domain Eukaryota; kingdom Fungi; phylum Ascomycota; class Dothideomycetes; order Trypetheliales; family Trypetheliaceae; genus Viridothelium; species Viridothelium virens. The sequence continues at coordinate 34,505 of ML991783.1, forward strand.
GACCTTCCTGGCTCGTTGGGCTCAAAGCTGAGCTGATACAGTAGCGATCGCCACTACATGGAGCACTTGCAAGTCCCGCTTGCCAGTAGAGGTAGTGATACAGACGGTTGGGTTTAACAACTGGTTGTTGGATCGTGAGAAGTTTATCGGAGATCAACGCTAATGAGTAAATGTAAGTTGGATTAGTTAGAATTCTAGATAAAGTGGTGCCTTCCTTCAGACTGAGGGAGACGAGGTGAATGCAGTCAGTAGTAAGCCATTTATACAAAGAAGCATTTGAAAGGAAAGGCAATCCTCGCACAGGCACAGTAGTGGTGTTTGTCATTTTGAGGCGGGTAAGGTAAGCTGCGAAACATTCATTTCCATCCAACAATGGTGATTTCTCTCGCTGGTGTTGTTGTCCGGTTCTGCCCTGTTGTCTTGAGCTGCCGGGAGGGCGTGACGTCATACTAGGGGACAATCATGCATTAGGTATTATCCTACCTATTCATTGCGACCTCTAAAGTCGAAAGGAGAATCCGATAGATTTCTTTGCTTCCCAAAAACCCAGTCAAGGCTGCCCCTGTCCGCAGTAGCTTAAGTCTTGACTTGACCTTTTCAAGAGCAACACGTATTACCTTTGAGTAAAGGCAATACACGTTTGTGGGACTTCTTGATTGTCATACTCCTTTCTTGCCCAATATTTCGATTTAGACACAAGCGTCCTCAATTCTCGAAAGAGCAATGAGTAGCTGCTTATGGACAAATTTCAATGCTATCTGGTCTCTTCTATGTTCATAAGATTCAGCAGAATCTAATCCTTTACACAGTAAGGCACATATGCTCCCGAGCGGTATGCTTACCAAACCATTGGTTAAATTTCGACTCGTCCTTCTGGTTTCCATACCCTGCGCCGATTCCAAATCTGCCCGAGGAGCATCGAATGCTCAGAGGAGAGTTCCGATACGCGATTTGAGCAGATCGAAAACTACTCAGGACATATACCAGGGTGAATCAAGAAGTCTCGATCCCATCAGAGTGACTGGCATTTCGATCTCAATGTACCCCAAAAGTCCCATAGAGGTAGTTACATTTGCCATGTTGACATTATCTTCTCGCATTCCCTGATAAAGGCTCGTTAAATCTTACCTCAGCTCCTCTAGAGAAAGACAATTATTGATGTTTGCGTCCAAGAAGGTTGTTTCAGAGGCGATTGCTGTTTAGCAAGTATGATCCATCACGAGTTTGGCGTCTGTCATGACGACTTTGCTCAGAGGAAAAGCTCTCAATGCGGTCAGGCGTCGGTGTGGCCTCAGTCCTTCCAAGAAGCCTTCTACCTTGGAAGAATCTGGAGGCGAAGGCCGCGGTCGAAGATCTATCTGCTCTGATCGTGGTACGCACGCCTTATGCCAGCTCGAGGAGTAAGGGTGATAGGTTGCAAGAGATGGTAAAATCAACTTACCAGTGGATTTTCCCTATCTGTCCCAATGCTTCTGTTTATATTTACACACCCGTGTCCACATTGAGACTGCTGGCTGCTTGGAGAGTTCGCAGCAATACATCCCTCGAGCCGCGTTGGAAACAGGACAGTCCTCTACGTTTGTTTGCGAGCTCATCATGTAAAGAAAACAACAAGGATAGCAACGTAATCATTGCTCTTTGACCCCAATTTTCGATACTCTATTCGTATTTATCCATCGAATGTCCCCAGTGTATCGGCATAATGTGGAATGATCCTTTACTCCTTGCAGGCTTTTGCTCCAATCTGCTGCTTTGGTCGTCTTTGTCACTGGTCTGTGGTTCAATCGGGGTTCATATAGGGCAAGCAGGTTGATCGATGGTAAGGAGCGCGTGGCTACAAGTATTGGTGCTATCAGCATGAGGTCCACCGTAGTCGACCTAGCAAAGCCAGTAGAAGTCAGCAGAAGTCAGGCCATAGCTGCGCCGAAGTTACTGGAAGATATTCTTCAAAGCTCGATGAGACACCTTCATCCACTTCGATGTACCTTCGTTGAAAATTCTTCAGCGTAGCGCGTAGAGATGGACCGCAAAGACGTGGTTAATCATACGGGACGTAGATGCGTAAGCTTCACGATACAAAGAGTGTCACGCAGGGTATGAGTGGAAATGTAGTTTCATAGAGTGCAGAGACGGAACACAAAGACACGAGTATGGCTATAGAGAGCACCGAGAGTACCGAGAGTGTAATGACAACAATGTGACAACCAGGGTGGCACGAGCAGAGAGGTGCGTGCCTGCTGTGTACGCCGACGGCGGAGGAAAGAGCCGCTACATCTTCATATCACTTCCAATTATTCATCCTCCCTGAAAATGGCATCGTCGACACGTAATTATTATGAACCGTTGCTCTCGAAAGCTGTCTCATCGAACTCAGTATACGAGGAGCTTCCAAAGGTTTTACCGCGAATTTCATCCAACTCTCAAACCTTTGAGAAATTCATCCTATGCTCATTCAGTATCACACACCTAGAGCTCTCTCGGACGCTTCTACACTCCGTACGGAGTGCCAAATCCCGGTTGCTTTCTTCAACAAATCTATTCCCGATTTTGAGAGGCTTTCACTCCATAGTTAGAGCGTAAACTATCATGTCATCGTGCGTTTCATCGCCTTTTAATGCGATAATCAACTACGATGATGTTTACGTCGAACCTCTCATTCTCTCCGCTCTTCAGTCTCGTCTCCCACCAAATTCTTACAAAGTGATCACGTCACTTTCAGACCACTCATTCCAAGATACCCCATGCCTTCAGTGGCGTTCGTACGAGAGTCTTGATTTCGATGTTGCACTCTCGAGCCCATCAACGTGTCTAATCAACTCCTACATATACCGTAAAGCAGTCACTCGGAAGCACTACCTCTCCACCACAATATCGAACTGGATAGTCAAGCACCCAACCTCCTTATTGAAGCATCACTATAAGCCTACAGTGGTGTTCGAACTCGATTATGCTGAATTTTTGGACGATGCCTTAACTGAGGCCGATTCTTGGGACCTCCGCATGAGCATGAAGGCGAACCTGGCCAGGGAGGGGAACGATAGAGAATACTGGATCCTAAAACCTGGGATGAGTGATCGCGGGCAGGGGATCAGACTATTTTCCACGGAGACAGATCTCATGTCCATTTTCGAAGGATGGGAGGCTGAACAGCCCGATTCTGATGAAGATGAAATTGACGAAAGCTTGTCCATGCAAGAAGATGCAAACGAGAAAGACTATTTAGTTGTCTCCGACCTCCGCCATTTTATCGCTCAGCCGTACATTTCTAACCCTCTCCTTCTAGCCTCTCTCTCTAATCCGCCTCATAAATTTCACCTCCGTACCTACGTAGTCGCTGTCGGCGCTCTCAAAGTGTACATCTACCGTCCTCTACTCGCTTTATTCGCTGCATCCTCCTATCGACCGCCGTATGAATCTGACGAGCTCCAGCGACATCTCACAAATACCTGCCTGCAGACTGAAAGCGGCAGCGGGCGTGCTCACGACGGCAGCGTGCGCCTGTTCTGGGATCTTCCATCCTCCGTCCCCGGGCTCGGGTTGGATTGGAAAGATTTTGTATTCGACCAAATCTGCGCGGTGACAGCCGAGACCTTCACTGCTGCCTCAAGGGAAATGGTAACGCATTTCCAGCCGCTTCCCTGTGCCTTCGAGATCTTTGGGTTGGACTTCCTGGTCGATCAGAGCGGACAAGCATGGTTATTGGAAGTTAATGCATTCCCCGATTTCAAACAAACGGGAGAGGACCTAAAAGACGTAGTACAGGGGCTATTTGAGGAGGTGATAGACGTAGCAGTAAAACCCTTTTTCGGGATCGAGGGGAAAGCGCCGACAATGGGGATGATGAGGCAGGTATTGAATCTGGATTTGGGAAGGCGATGAGACATTGTAGAAGCAGTATTTCGCCTGGTGTGGAATTGTACAGACTCGCCTATTCCCTAAACTAATTTGGGTTGTCCCTGCCATCTTTCCGAAACTCGCCCAGGCCGTCACCTATTGGTAGGATGCAGAATTCATCAAATGTCCACCACGAACCTCGCCAATTCATTTCCTATGAAGCCTTCAGCATCATTTGCCATGATATCATATCCGCCCATTTGATGCCCCAGAGCCACCAAGTTGACTCTCATTCGCCCCATCCGGATAGAAGAAAGCAGCCAGCCTGTTCAATCCTGTTAGCAAACTTTTGTTTTCTTGTGGACTTTTCTTTCAGATGTGAGCACTCACGCAATAATCACATAAGCCGCAATCAGTAAACTCCCCTCCAGATAATTGCTCCTCCCATCCAGCACTAAGAAATTCACTACAAATGCCGTCACAAACAGACTGATCGTCTCAAAGAGATTGAAATATAAGCTCATCGCCTTGCCCAAGATCCACCCAAGCAACACCACCAATGGCGTCACAAACAACGCAATCTGGATGCTGCTTCCGACTGCCACCCCAATCGCCAGGTCCATCTTATTCTTCGTCGCTACAGTCACAGCCGTAACGTGCTCCGCCGCGTTGCCCACGATAGGCAGGACGATGAGGCCAATGAAGGCTTGTGATACGGAGCTCGAGGCGGTCATAGCCGGAATCGCGTCGACGAGGAACTCAGCACACAGGGCCACGAGCCCGGTTGAGAGGAGTAACATCACAATCGCTGAAGTCCTGCTCAAGTGGGGAGCGTCTTCTTCCTCGGACGGGTAGTCAGGTCCAGTGCGTTCGCTCGCGGCACGGAGGACGCTTGCAGGGTTGGGCAAGGACATTGAGTTTATGGCAGGGGGTTGCGGGCGATTGAGACGATCAGGAAGGGAGTTGGTGCGACGAAGATTTGAGGAGCCGGGAATTGGCTTGTTGACCGGTCCAAGTGCAGGGGAAGTGCCAGGAGGAGGGGTGGTGAAGACAGTATTCGAAAGGACTTTGGGAAGCCCAGGGCGGAACGACTGACGATTGGAGAGTTGACGAATAGCTAGGTTTCGCCAAGCCGAAGAAGTCTCTGGCCCAGGGGTTGAATTTTGTGGCTCGTCCACAAAGCCAACTTGACGCTGGGGAGACTCGTCGGGCGCAAAGTTATTATCGCCCGGTGTACCTTCTTTTTCGTTATGTTCCGTTGGCGGGCTCTTCATGGATTGCTTCCTGTGCTTTTTTTGCTTGTGCTTTCTCTTCTTCTTCTCCTGCATGGGACGGTCAATGGAGCGCACCGGAGATTTGGAAGATTCTCCAGCCTCTGTTTGAAAATCACGCACTCTCGGTTCGCTACGTCGCCGGGGAAGATTAGCATCAGTATCAGCTTCGTCGCCACTCATGATATCACCAAGAGCAGCACGTGGAAAATGGCCATTTAAATGGCCGTTACCAGTTTTTGTGCCGCTCTCGAGACTTGTCTTGGTCATCTCTGCTCCAGGCGAACTTACGACAGAAGGCGTATTGGTTGAGCTGGCGCTAGATTTGCGACGCCTTCGATTTCTGAAAGCTCGCTTGATTCGTTTGGCTGTTGTATGTGAACTAGATGATCCGTCTGTATCGCTACCAGTTGAAGAATCAGAACTCTCCGAGGAAGTCTCCATGAGTTCCGCCAAGACGCCAGGATGGGATTCCTCATCGATAATCTTCTGCGGAGTGCTCTCGTACATGTAGGCGTGCGACTTGAGTTGGAAGAGCAAGTAGAGGACATAGACGAGCAAGAGAACCACACTGGTGCCACGGCTGATTTGAAGAACCTTTGAATCTGCGTCTCCCGTGTCATTGAAAGAAGCGTGGAAAGCAGTAGGCAGTAGAAGGCTCATGACACTGAGACTTAGAAGACAAGCACTCATCTGAGTTACAGTGCTGTTGTATATCTTGAAAATGCGAATTAGCGACTGGAAAATTGAAGCTTAGCTGCGATGACTGTTTACCTGTTCACGAAAACGAAGACCTCCAAAGAGAAAAGCCATGCCGAGAATCAGGAGCAAGTTGGCTAAGATAGAGCCGAGCAACGATGCTTGCACGATCTGGATCTCATTCTTGACCAGCGCAATGATGAAGATAATCAGCTCGACAGCATTGCCGAAGCTTACATTCAACAACGCTCCCCACGTGTCACCAAGTCGACTTGCCACACTCTCAGTTGCATGTGTCAAGATGCCGGCAAGCGGGATGACGGCTATGGCATTAAGCGCAAAGACGATAGAGGGATTAAGACCAGCCGCCTTTACAGCAATACCTGCAGGTACGAAAACCAGAAGCAGATTGATCCAGCTTCTGGTCAAAGCCTCTCTGGTATGAGTGACGAAACGGACTGCTCCGTTCTTCAAACGAGTTGTGATTGCCAGCTCTTGCTGCTCTTCAGTTCCTACTTCAGGTGGTGGTGCAGGAGGAGGATTTTCTCCTGATGTATTGTCTGCAACGCTGTTGCCCGTGGGGTTTCCATCATGATCGCCACTCTTCTCATTGTCGGAGCTTGAAATGGTATTGTGAAGGCACGCATCCTTCTGTATGGAAGCCGAGGAGGTGGATTGCTCGTTTCTCAGAGGTAGGATCGAGTGGTGCGCATCCGAACGGATACGGTCTAGGAAGCTCGGATTGTCAGTCTCTCCCATCGATGGTGGATTAGGTGAAGGAGTGAAGCAGGAAGTGAGCATGTAGGGCAGGAGGTTATATATCGTAAGGCGCAGGCAGCTAGGCCGGGCCGACCTGAGGCTTAGCGCACAGGGACTGGGCAAGCCACGCCCGGAGAGTGAGGAGAGCAGCAAAAGAAAAACTTACGCATCTTGTGAAACGCTTCAAACGCACAGAATGTTACCAAGAACGAGCTTGTTGATCAACAGTTCTCGCGTTCCTTCCTACTTTCTAGAATGCAAACAAGCTTCGCACGTCATAGCATCATAACAAACCTGGTAACCTTGCCACGCTTGCCAAGACAAACCCAGCTCTTGGCGTTTCGCCTTGATTTCCACTTATCGAATTGAGGCTAAGTCCGCAACTCTAACTCAATGAAGTCTCGATTTTCTTTCCTAGTCCTTTGTCCTTCTCTATTCTGGGTATCAACACCATTGCTCACTCCCAAGTAAGTGATATTGCGATCTTTCACTGCCAACACTTGCTGAGCTTTATTCCGTTGTTCCTGTGGCCTTTCATAGATAGCCTCGAAAAGGCTATGCACCACAATTCCTCTACGCTCTAGTGACTTCAAGGCAGACAAAATTTCTCAGCGGAGCAAATTACTCCGTACTGGCTGCATCGTTTTTGGCTGTATGGTAGCCCAGCCAGTTCCTATTTTTTCCGCTCCTTTTTCTCAAATATGAAGATCTTCTACCTCGACATTTTTCCAGGGACTTAGGGAGGCCTTTTCATTAGATCTCTCCAATGCCATCAAAAGCCACAGACATATGGGCACGCGAATATTTTGTATTATCTTTCCCATTGGTTTAGATTGTTGGATATGCATGTACCTATCTGGGTTTCGCTATTTGTAATGCCAACCATTGCCTTACCTAGCAGATAGATAATAAGTGAATGGATGAGTTTGTACGTCATGTGAGGCCCTGCCTAGTATACCTGACCGTGGTTGGATAAGGTAAATACAAGCTCGAGCTGCAGAAGAGTATTATATAATGTGTGAGACTCGGGTGAGCTTCGGCTACTCTAACTCTGTCCGCCCTCAATTCGAACAATCTCCTCGCTCCCATCCTAGGTTCTACTCACTCATAGCACAACCATGGACAACTTATTTGACGAAGTCCGTGCAGTCTCTCAAATCAGTGCTTTCTCCCCCGGTCGCGAACTTCCCGAGGATCTTGGTGACTTCCAACATGCTATCGGGGATATTCAAGGCTCCTACGTGCATCTGCAACGCGAAGCGTACGGCGACATCAGAGCAAAAAGTGTCAGCGACGCTCACAAATATTCCAGCAAATTCCCAGAAGTATCTGTTGAGACTCTCGCGACAGAAATTGCTACCATTCGATTACTGAAATCGATCGCGGGACGCGTACAAGGCTATTTTCACCTCCCTACAAACCCGACGCAGTGCTTCAGCGTCGACCGCACAGTAGCAAACGCACGTCGCGTCTTGTATCTCTGTCGCAAATCAGGCATACACAGGTCAAGCATCGTCATTCGAATCTTTTCTACCGTCGAAGGTTTCAAGGCGTGTGAGGAGCTATCCAAGCAGGACATCAAGACTTCTGCCATTGCTCCCGCCATGCTTGAGCAGGTCGCTAGAGCAGCCGAAGCGGGCTGTGCCTTCATAGCTCCGCCTTGTAGCGATTTTTGCGACGTTGACCGACAATATGATTTCAGACTGGTCACCGCTGCTCGTGACTATCTTGAGAAATTTGGCTACAGCTGTTCCGTACTCCCCGAAGGACCCTTCCATTTCGGCAGTGCCTTGGTTCTTATGGGTATGAAAAGCATAGCACTCGACCCGCTGGCTATGTGCGAACTGAAACATGTCACTCAATGGGATCGAAACTGGAAGTATTTCGGATACTTCGCTCAGATTGAGTTTCCTAACCTGGAAAAGCTGGTTTTCCAAGATGATGGAGACTACCAAACCAAGTTACTCAACCGCCCAAGTGGTGGAGGACCAGCCGTGGAGCTACCTACTTATACGGTAAACAGCATAATACGTCTCTTCTCTCGTACTATCACGGCTTACTCCTGTCTCAGTATATTCGGCACGCTTGTCAAGTGCAACAAGACTTTGAGAATTACATGAGGCAGTTCTGCTAGGATATCCAGCGATGACCGGGACTACTTGTACAGATTGGCGTTCAGCGGGACGCATTTGCTTGGAGTTTGGGAAGAAAATGTTTCACCGATTGTTGACCTCTCTTGAAACTCTCGAATGGCAGCATCCCGAAACTGTGAAATTTTATCGTAGCATCGCAGGGTTCCCCATAGCCGCCACCTCCGCCAAAACTCCCCCATCAGCGCCAAAGTTCACGCACCTCACCAATTTTACCTATAAACTTACAGTCTCAATGGTTTTCTCGTTTTTCCACCCCCTTTACTGTCTGATTTAGAAATTATGAAGCAATCCAACTCACTATTGTCTTTCTCTATTATCCACACCTAGTTTTTCTAAATTTTTAGAGAGTCGTGGGTGCTGCTCTGCGTAGCTGTACATACGGAAAAACCTCAGTGGACTTGGAGATCCTCAATATAACTCTAATCTAATCTAATTTCTACTTTAATCTTTATGTGGGTGTCGCCTCTCTGCGCAGGTCTGGCTTGTCTATGAAGGTCCTGCCTCTCTACGCAGGTTTCACCTCTCTGCGCAGACCTCTCACCTTTGTACGGGTCTCGCACCTCTGTCTAAGCCTCACGCCTCTATGTAGGTCAATCTTGCCTCTGTGTAAGCCTCACCTCTCTGTAGGCCTTTTATCTCTACGCAGGCCTCTTATCTCTACATAGGTCTCTCACCTCTACCTGGGTCTCACACCTTTATGTGGGTCAGTCTAACACCTCTATGTAGGTAGATCTTATACCTCTATATAGGTACGTCTCGCACCTCTGTGTAAATCTTACTATTTTAAGGTAAGAGACCCATGCAGAGATGTGAGACTAACACAGAGGTGCAAGACTTACGCAGAGGTGCGAGACCTGCGCAGAGGTGCGAGGCCTATGTAGAGAGGGGAGACCTGCGCAGAGATAAGAGACCTACGTAAAGAAGCGAGGCCTGTCCAGAGAGGGGAGACCTGCGCAGGGATGAGAGGCCGACCCAGAGAGGTGAGACCTGTACAGAGATTGAAGTAGAGATCTCGGAGAGTAAGCTTAAAATCTTCAGTCAGTCTCAAATATTCCTAATAAGGCAATGGAAGTGGTAAAAATATGTGAAGTAGTGAAATTGTAACTTCTCTAGTGGAGTTTACAATATCTCCTCGAAGAGTCGCGATAGAAGGATGGGTAAAGTTGGAAGCTGTACAGTAATTAGGATATGATTATTGAGGGTTACCTGGATGACTTACTTATAATCTCAACCGCGACGGTCTCTGCATAAGGCATGTTCTTTTTGGTTGATGAAAACCTTCTAGGTATACACCCGGACTACAATTCCAGCAGTTGTGATGGGGTCTCGGCTTGTCGTTGAATCGCTCATATTGTGTTCACGAGCTGTCCCGCACTCGACCACGACAGTTTGCGTGCCATATCCCCATCCAAGCAACACCAAGTAACCAGGTACAGTTCTGGATTTTGTGCGTAAACTTCCGCTTGTCATTGAAATGCCGTGTTTCATTCATTTATGAGCCATTATCTATCCTATCAACTCCTTAGTGCTCTTAATCTTTCCCCTAGACCATCTTCCTTTACCTCTTCCAAATTTGCTGCTGATGGTACCCTTTGTGCATCCATCTCCTGACTCATCTCTATGCCAGCCTCATCCGCAACTTGACTCATTAATCGATCCACGTCCTCCTGTGGGGTTCCTACCGCAGTTGCGCTCGAAGTTGCATTCTCGTAGTATCCTGTCGCCACATCGAGATCCTCAAATTGCGTCTCAAAGCGATCCATGACTGCGCTGATCTTCTCCAGGTCCATCGTTTTCATAGCCGAATCCATGCCCTTTGTTACCCCAATCATTGAACTTGTGACTTGTCGCATAGTGACGGCAGTCTGCACTCTTGAAGCGACACTATCAACACGCGAGCCGAGGCGGAGAAGGTTGAGCTTTTGATTCTGCTTCGAGATTGCCGACTGAGCATGAATGCGCGCGACGTCTTGGTGGCCTTGGGAGAGTGCCTGAAGCGATAAGCGTGAGCGCCATTTGCTAATAGGATAGTTTCAATGAAGCAGTATAAGGTGTCACATACTTTTTTCAGCTTTGCCCTCTCTGCCTGCTCATCTTTGCCAGCCTTCTGGGCCTGCCTATTTAGCTGCTTGGTCGTGAACTAAATTGTAAGCGCAAGAAGCTCGAGAATTGAGTAGAGCGTACTTTAAGGTTAAACAAGGCTTTCTCCAAGCCCGACATAGCACAGTAGTGGTTTGAGAGGTTACGGGAGATGGTTGGAGGTAGTTGGTGAAGAGGTACCTTAATGACGCTAGCGAGCACAAGCATAGGTAAGGTAGGTAAGGTATTAATAGCGGCAGCCGCTGTCATGCGTCATCTGCAATATTACGTAAGCGCTATCAATATATCGGTTGGGGTTTACTTGTGAACATCTTTGCGGTGGGGATTCATGCAACGACGCGGCGCAGCGCGCGTTGAGACAATCTTTTCCTTTCTCCTGTACATCATAGGCATTCAAAAGTGTTCTCGTAATGTCAAGCATATGATTTCACAGTATGTAAACGAGACTACACGGGAGCATTATGTACAGTTATTCACTTTTGCAGGGGGGTTCTCCCGATGAATTCAATAGTAGGACGACATTACCCAGAAACACCATGCTATGGATCTTGACAAACACTCTTCAGCTATTTCTGCCAAATGACCCCATCGTCCGAACGAAGGAGCCATCTCGCACAAGATCTCGTGCGATCCTTAAAGCCACTGTGATTGATTGGATGTGTGTCATTTCGGATCTCTGCACCCGCTCGAGGATCTCATTATATTCGTCTTAGGAAAAGAGATTAGAGGCGGAGGTTTGCAATGTGAATGTGGACTAATTCTAACAAGGTGACGAAATATTACTTCCTGAACCAAGCCATCATTCATGACAAGACCGATACACTCAGGAATGAGACGGCCTCCTAAAATTGCGGACGCCTTCTGTATCAGCCTCTATCCCATCCGTGACAGCAGCGCTACCCTCTATTGCAATATCTTGTGCTTCTTCGTTGGCGACTTCTGCTCTGAAAGTCTTAGGTATGCTTTCCGCGGAAGTCTAGTGTATCTTTCCAGCTTGCCGCTATTACATCTAGAAATAGCTAACCAGTAGATCTAGCGGTGTGTTCTCAGGGTATTCTCCGAATAATGTTGTTGGACAGCCTTTTCAAATGTATGCAACGCGCCAACGGAATTGACAGTGGGCTTTGCGTGGTCAGGAGGAAGATTTCGAGCGGTCTGATCACATTCCTATGATAAGCTGCTCTCTTCGAGTGTTGTTGATATTGCTGAAGTGTTTCGACAAAGGAAAACAGGCGGATCGTCCGTTACAGTACAAAATTGCCCTATATTAAAGCGTATAAGCGGCGTATATTGAGTGACATACAATTCAACGGGGAAGAAATGTCAAGATGGTAAATAGAAGATGGAAGATGAAGAATTGCCTAGGCGCTCGTAACGTGAAAATGAGCTTGTGCCGGAAGTGCAACTTGTAGAATTGCGCCCAAAGATTTTGGGAGGGGACCGTCGTCAGGCATGCCGTGCCGAAGGTTTGGAGCTTGCCGAAATTTGTGCAGCCGCACGGGCAGAATTTAATCACCGTCGCAAGTGCTTTGCCTTCTTCTCCTCTGCCTCATCTGAGTGTAAAAGCTCATCAGACGCTCGTTTCATGTCGGTCAGTACTCTCCTTCAATTCCATTCGCATACATGATGAGCATTGTGTCGCCCCTATCTAACCCAAATTCATGGTGATCGACTTATCCAAGCCAAACGGACTAATCTGAAATTGCATCCATTCTTGATCTTCTCCACTGCAAGAAAGGATAGACCAAGCTAATCGATCCAATAGTTCACCGCATACATTCTCTGACGAAGACCACTCGAGCCATCGCTATCGCTTGGAAAGGGATATGTACTTACCCGGGGAGGATAAGGTAGAGGAGGTCTAACTCTTCCTCAAGGTCCTTTTCAGCACCCTTAACTTCAAGATCTTCTCAGCGCGTGGTGAAGCACGTGTGGCGTAGACGTTACCTATAGATTCGGAGATTTGGTCATCCGTATTTTCAAGGGTTTGTGCTACTGTTCTATTGCTTACCAAGCCTTGTTTTACAATGATGATTCAAACAATGTACTATCAAATTCGGATGTCTCATGACGAATCACTTGGTTCGATTACCTGAATGTCGCCTCTACTAAAGCTGGCCTGTCCATTTTGATACAGAATCGAGCTAATATTTCGTACAGAGCTGCTTATTTGCCGTGATCCAACTGAGTGATGGCTTGGTAAGTGCTGGCTTTACATTCACAATTTAAACATTCATGATGACTCAAAACATTCCATGCTACTACTGAAGGAGGTCTTCTCCTAGTGCTGCTAAACATGTATGCTTTTCATCTTTCGACTGATCATCTCCAAACTGCTCGAACAACATTGAGAGATCAATAGTTTCTTGAAGCTGACAAATGCGAGTATAGTCCAAGTACCCCCGATTCGGAAAGTTCGATGTCGTAGCTGCAGCTGCTTCGCCATGCTTATTTAGGGATCCTAGAAAGCTTTCAATTCAGGTGCCTGCCAGCTATGCTGTGTTAGATTTCCGTCGCTGCAAAGATGAGAATTTGCACATACTCGATGAACTTTCCGCTTAAATCGCTCGTCGCATTCAAAACTAGCCGTCCCATCACCCTCCCAGGCTGTTCCGGCTGTAGCAAACCCCCGCTCTCGTATAGGTCGACGAATTTCTTGGCATCTGCCTCATCCATTCTTTGACGGTGGGTTTCTCTGATGCTCGTCTGCATCATTGTGTTCACGATGCCTGGTCGTACAGATATCGTGCAAACTTCAGGCTCTTCCACTGCAAGTGTCTGGACTAAATGATTGAGAACAGCTTTGGAGGCGCCATAAGCACCCCATGTCGAGTAGGCTTTGGTAGCCGCTCCAGAACTGCAGATTATTATGCGACCGCGCGAGTGCTTAACGAATGGGAGGCAAGCTTTAATCTGCATCCTGTCAACCTATGATCCTCTTCCATTTGGTGCGGCTTTCTCACCAATGCGAGAGAACCAAAAAAGTTAATGTCGAATGCTTCTTTCCATTCTGCGACAAACGATTCACTAATTCTTTTGACCGGGTCTAGCACGCCATGATTCACAACAAGTCCATCAATACGCCCCCACCTGCTCATCGTCTCATCAGCGATTTGGCCGCAGAACTTCATATCAGCGACATCACCCCTCTGTGTGATCAGTCGTCCGGTTTGATGGTGATCTCGTTCGAGGTCCTGTAGCGGCTTCTCACTCCTTGCGACTGCCACGACATGGCACTGTGCCTCTGAGAGAAGATATTGCGTAATTGCTAGCCCAATACCTGCGTCTTTATTAGTATCCAGACTAGTCTCAAACCAGCCAATTGAATCAGTTCTCACCTCTTGAAGCACCTGTTACTATGATGACCTTCTCTGTCGTGTCGTTATCCATATCTGGTCAGTATTCATTCACAGGATGTTGAATATGAAGGAATTTTTTTTTTTTCATTTTCACCGACTTTGGCAAAATCAAATGTCGAACAACAGGGGTAGACGTCATGCATCGGTAGTGGGGCACCTCGGGGCAGACTTCTATGTATTCCGTACCTTACTATTCGAATCAAAAGTGAACTGCTAACAACCCTCTTTATCTATCATGGTCTTTCGACGCTAGATTTTCTAGAGTGGCTACCATGTCGAGTACCGTCATTATTGGAGCGGGCATCATTGGGACCGCATCAGCTTATTATCTCTCCCAATCTTCTCACACCAGAGCCGAAGATATCCATCTAGTCGAAGTGACTCCTGAGCTCTTCTGTTCTGCTTCTGGGAATGCCGGCGGCTTTTTGGCCAAGGATTGGTTCTCTCCAGCAGTTGCCCCTCTCGGGGCACTATCTTTCAAGCTTCACAAAGAGCTTGCTGATGCTAATAAAGGCAAAGAAAAATGGGGCTATTGTACCAGCACAGGCACGTCGCTCACTCAAGGGTCACCTCGAGGAGCAACCGGGTTCGATTGGCTACGACATGATGCGAGCCGTGCCGAAGCCGCTAAAGGGAAGCACGAATATTACGAAGGGCAGGGACCAGCATGGCTCGTTCGTACTGAAGGTTCAAATCTCGACATCATTAGCGAAGGTAACTCTGTAGCCCAAGTCGATCCTCGTCGACTCTCCCAATTTCTTCTTGGACAATGTAAAGCACGAGGCGTGCAGTTTCACCATCCCGCTCGGCCAGTCTCTGTATCAAAAGATTTGCGTGATCACCTGGCAAGCGTACGCATCCAATCCGCTACTGATGAATCCGAAACTGATATTCCCTGCACTCGGCTGCTCATCACTGGAGGCGCCTGGTCTCCCGACATCTTCCGCACGCTCTTCCCGGAATCAAGCTTTACTCCTCCTATCAATTCCCTCGCCGGCCACCATCTCCTTGTCAGAAGTCCCCGCTGGTCCGTCCCAAATGAAACATTGGGTTGCCACTCCGTCTTCACAACCGACGACTCCGGATTCTCTCCCGAACTCTTCTCCCGCATCGGGAGTGAAATATACGTTGCAGGCCTCAATGATTCTTCTCTCCGCATCCCTACCACACCTGCGGGGGCGGAAGCCTTGGTTGATGAGGGCAGTGTTGAAAGGTTACGGAAAGTTGCGACTCGTATGATGGTGCGAGAAGGATGCCCTGACGACCTTGAGGTCATCCGCACAGGGCTCTGTTTCCGTCCGGTAACGGCGAGTGGACGGTCTATCCTTGATCGTATCGCCGACAAGAAACTGAGCGGCGGATTCAAGACGCTCGGAGGTGGCGAGGGGGGAGTGTGGATAGCAGCCGGTCATGGTCCTTGGGGAATTAGCCTGGCGTTAGGCACTGGAAAAGTGATGGCGGAGATGATGGAGGGGCAGCCAACGTCAGCTGATGTATCGGGATTAGGGATGAAGTGACGATTTAGGTCAATGTCAATGTGTTAATGGCAAAAACAGTACTTCATATTTGAGATGGATCAGGAACTAGTGAAATGAAGATTGTTCGAGCGGGAAGTTATCCTTGGAATAAACCAGTCAGGATGGACCAACGTGCCGCTCGCTTCTCCCATTTAGCTATAAGAAAAAAGCATCTAAACGAGAAATGCTTGGGAAGAAATGCTTGAGAAGAAGGGGTTACAACATACTAAGGCGGTAACTCACGACTTTTAATCAACTAGGAATCTCCAACTCTCAATCATGGGCCGTTATCTGAGAGCCAATCAGAGGAATCTCCATGATGGCCCTTGTAGCTCATTGGAATATTGGGAACCAGTGCACTTCGCAGAGGTCAAGGTATTGTAGGGTTGGCCTCTTGACAAATGACAGGGCAAACACGCTCCCTTCAAGTAAAGAGTACACGAGGGTGTCTCTCCGGCCCCCAAGCCGGTAGCAGTCAGCCTCTTTGTGAAGGCCAGTGAATAATATAGCGTGTGGCGGTCAGATTCCACATGGAATGAGCTATAGATCTTATAGTCATGAAGCTCTTCGCCTAAGGTACTGGAGGCTTTTTCGCTCCAGCCCATGCATCCTTACTCGCCGACTGGTATTCTACCTTTTTCGGGACTTGATCTGAGGGTATGGCACTCTAAGGCGTTTACCGTTGTAACATACTCTTCGCTTTCCTTTTCATCCTCTTGCGCTCCCGCTTTTCAGCCCTCTGCGAAAGAACCTGGTCGAGATAATTCTTCACCGGCTTCTTCAATTCTCGTTGCGAAGCATCATTCCTCTTGGGATCCCCAGCACTCTCGTCGCTGCTGCCATATTCCTCCTCAATGTGAGTCGACTTCATCATTGAGATCGGTGCTTCTCGCTCCAAGGAGGTGATCTTGTGGTTGTGCTCCTGTTCCGTGTCCAACCTGGCGGGTATCTTGTATTTCTTCGCCCTGATGGCCGGTGCTCGTCCGCCTTCTTTGTCCTCATTGTCGTCCTCGTCCCGCGATCGCCTCGAACCTGTGGGTGCACCATTCAGCGCGGACTTTTCGTGCTTCAGCTTGCGCCTCCCAAGCAACTGCTTGCGTAGTTGTTCATCCCTTGAACGCGGCTTTTGCTCCAGGCTATCCTCCTCAAATTCTTTTGGTATAGCAGCCCCGACACCTAGCCTAATGATGGTTAGCACCAACTGAGCGAAGGATTTTCATAGATTTGGACTTCCAAGTCGGGTGTTGGAGTAAATGGCTGCTGGGGGCTGGCAGTATCGGCTGTTGAGGATGGTAGCCACGATCGTAGAACGTTCAAGGATCGGGTGCGAGTGAGGTTCGTGCGATTCAAAATGGCATCACCTTCCTTCGAAGACATTGGTGCCGTTCTCAAAATAACGATAACGACTACGACGTAACACCTTCAGCCAAAATGTGAGCGCGGCATCAGTGCGAGAGAGGGGCTTTGGTGGCTAGAGATTTCCGCTCCGCTCCGTCCTCCGACAGCTACCACCCAGCTTCGCCGAGCTTTCTTTTCTAGTAAACAGCACTTGGCCTCACTTCCAGGGGCATACTCCGACATGTACAGGCTTGCGTGTAGCCGGCCGCTGGCTGCTGCAATTAAAACTGGTCTCAAAGTAAGATTGCCACATTTCTTTATCTAAACACTACTATTGCCGGCTTCCATAGAAGCTCTTTGGACTAACGAGTTACCTATGAACAGGAGACTCCGACCCGAACTACGCTTTCGCAACAACGTCGCAATCTCTCAATTCACGAATACCGCTCGGCTTCTCTTCTTGAATCCTACAACATAGGTGTTCCCAAAGGAAATGTGGCTCATTCTCCCGCCGAAGCAGAAGAAGTTGCCAAGCAGATTGGCGGCGATGATATGGTTATCAAGGCCCAAGTTCTTGCCGGAGGGCGAGGAAAAGGGACCTTTGACAATGGGTTCAAGGGCGGCGTCAGAGTCATTTATTCACCAACCGAAGCCAAGATTCTTGCCGAGCAGATGATCGGACACAAACTCATCACCAAGCAAACCGGAGAGAAGGGACGTGTCTGCAACTCCGTCTACATTGTTGAGCGCAAATTCGCTCGTCGCGAGTTCTATCTAGCTGTGCTCATGGACCGCGCAAGTCAAGGTCCTGTCATTGTCGCCAGCAGTGCTGGAGGTATGGATATCGAGACTGTAGCAAAAGAGAATCCGTCTGCGATCATTACCACGAAAATCGATATACACAAAGGAGTCACTGATGATATCGCGCGCAACATTGCTCAGAAACTCGGCTTTAGCGAACAATGTATCGAGGATGCTAAGGACACTATTCAAAAACTATACAAGGTCTTCATGGAGCGCGACGCCACCCAGATTGAAATTAACCCTCTATCCGAAACCAGCGACCACAAGGTTCTATGTATGGACGCCAAACTCAACTTTGATGATAATGCGGAATTTCGGCAGCAAGAAATCTTTAGCTGGCGCGACAAATCGCAAGAGGATGCCGACGAAGTTAAAGCGGCAGAACATGGCCTCAACTTCATTAAACTCACCGGAGATATTGGCTGTTTGGTCAATGGTGCCGGTCTCGCTATGGCCACCATGGATATCATCAAACTCAACGGCGGTTTTCCCGCCAATTTCCTCGACTTGGGAGGAGGTGCAACTCCTGAAGCCATCAAAAAGGCCTTTGACTTGATCACAAGTGATCCGAAGGTCACGGCCATTTTTGTCAATATTTTCGGGGGTATTGTACGCTGTGACGCCATTGCGCATGGTTTAATCCAGGTAGTCGAGAGTATGAACTTAAGAACTCCTGTTATCGCGCGGTTGCAAGGCACAAACGTTCAAGAGGCGCATAGGCTCGTGAGTGAACTCCGCTCATCTGATCAAGTCATGGTGACTAATGAGATAATCAGATCAATGACTCGGGACTGAAAATATTCCTTGTCGACAACTTACAAAGTGCGGCTGAGAAGTCTGTCCAGTTCTCAAGGGTCGTGAAGATGGGTAAGTTCTCCCACCAGCCAGTCTGAGTATTTCTAATGAGCCTCAAGCACGCGAAGCCGATCTTGGTGTGACATTCTCTCTTGGTATTTAAGCAGCCTCACCTCTATTGTAGCGCATAGTTTCGTCAATAAATCCATTTGAACGGTCAAACTTATAATACGAAATAGAAAGAATGGCTTGGGTGCAGACGTTCAGCATAGTAACGCCTCCTAACAGGTACTAATGCCTCAGTGTTTTCGGTGCCTTAACCCTCTTGGCCTCCATGCCAGCAACAAGCTAGTCCGACAATCTTACTCGAACTTATGCGACTGTGAATCATTGGGCTCCCCATGCACAAGATTCTGCGAGGTTAAGAATTAAATGTATCTTGCGAATTGAGACATTTCTCTCCATACTTAGATTTCTAAATATTCGCCAGTCTCCCGGATCGCCCAGGCTTGAAGTGGATTCTGTCTGAACAACCTTGACAAGACGCATGGCAATTATGGGTCGTAACTCTATTTCGTTATAGGTCCACGTCAAAGTAACCCCCGGGGGCAGTACTTGTGTAGGGACAGGCTCCAACCCTCGGGCAACCGCAGTTCGTACCGTAAAAGAATGCTGGAAATCCAGATGTCGCGATTGAATTCGTCTGTCCTACTTGTAACTCTTTGCTTTTGATTGAAGGTGCTTGAACTGTAACCTCAAACTACATCAAGGCTGAAAACATTGGGACTACCTTATGATGTTCAGATCTTTTACAGGCGAGCTCCCATGTAAAATTGCTGATGCACGATCTCGTACGGTAAAGCGTAGGAGCGCGCGGAGCGGAGCAAAGCAACACGGCACGGCTTCAAGCGTCACTCAGTTAGGTTTTGCCGCTCACCGCCCTATCGTACTGCGCAGTCATGCAGAAACCAACGCGGTGAATTTTGGAAGCTTCAAGCGCCTACAAATATCTCCATGATCCTCCCTTGATCTCGCATGCAAGATGACCCGACGTTCCGATACCTCTTCCCAGCTTGACCAAGTTAGAAGCATCAATCATGTCTGACAGAGAGTTCGGAGGTACGTGTGCCTGCTGTTGTCCCTTGACGCGCATAACCAACGGAATCTTCATATTCGCAAAGGCACATTCTGGACTATTTGTTTTGCATACTCTCTGCTTTCCGAAGATAACGTTGCCAAGAATATAGCTCAACCTCTTTGACCGTGCTGCCAACCTTTCATCAGTTAACTCTGCGTTCTGTTATGCAGGCACGGACGATCTTTCCCTCCCCAAAGCTACCGTCTCTAAAATCATTACCGAGATCCTCGCCACCGATACTCATGGCGGCATCGCCTTCGCCCGAGATACACGTGATCTGCTCATCGAATGCTGTGTCGAGTTCATCACCATGATCAGTAGCGAAGCCAACGAAATCGCCGAGAAGGAAGCCAAGAAGACCATCGCATGTGAGCATGTGCAGCAGGCGCTTGAACAACTTGGGTTTGGCGATTATGTGAAGGACATCCTGGAAGTGGCAAGCGACCATAAGAAGATGCAGGTGGTGAGTCACTTTCCTATGCGGAACAGCATCGGAACCAAGATTAATGGATATCTGCAGCACCGAGAGAAGAAGCAGAGTAAGATGGAACAAAGTGGGCTCTCGGAAGCGGAGTTACTGCGGCAGCAGGAAGAACTGTTCAGGAGCGCGACTGATAAGTTCAATCAAGGTCCACAAGAGGACTAATCAAATAATCAAGATGGGTTACGGGTTAGCATGGAACATCTCTGCGTTTGGCTGGCGTTAATTGCGGTGGCCATAGTGTCTTTACACGTGCAATAACATTCTCATAACTTTGATGCAAAGCCATACTCCACGGACAACGCTATCACCTCCTTTCTCGTTTACATGTGCTTGTAGAGAGACAAGGCTTCAATATCGATAGTGTAAGCAATATTTTCTTTTCGACTTTCTCAAATACCTGCTACACTCATTCTAGATGTCTTCATCACCTTTGGCGATAGGATTCAATGCTAATCCGCCTCTCCCTGCCTTCAAATCGATTGTTGCCTCTCTCCTGGCCTTCGATAACGACCGCCATAGTCTCGAGCCGCTGGGTGACCTTTCGACTACTTTGGGAATTGCCGGAACCGGTGAGCTGATCGGTCGAGATCGTGTCCCGGTACCTACTGGGACCGATGTGAGTGAATTGTGTTGAACCATCTCTTGTAATGCCAGCATCCCAATATCAGATTCCTCGCGACTGGATCGTGACTCGAGAAATCTACTTCTTCTTTCTGGGGTGGAGTGTGCGGGTCTTCCAGCCGCTTCAGCCGCTTCTGGGACCTCTAATTCTTCCGGAATTTGTTCATTTTGTGCAAAGCTTTCTACTCTAGGTGTGTCTTTCGGCAAAGGCGGAGGTGGTGTGGACATATCAAATGGATTGGTTTCTTCAACGGCAGGAGTCGGTAATAGCGGCTTTGCTACGCTGTGCGGATGAAGTTGCAACACACGATCACCATCGAGGAACCCCTTTTCCAAGTCGTTTCTGGGTACGGGAAAGGACGTGTCCGGTCTAGGACCGGCACAGCTCAGTCTCCCACTACCGACAGCAAGAGAGTCGTCTTCATTGTCTTCACTCTGACGCTGGCGATCCCCGTATCGAAGCAGATCAAGCCAGCCAGTAACTAAGGATGGTCGGCCAAGAAGGACGAATATTTCAACTCCAATAAGCTGACCCAAAACAATAGTGTCAGTACAGGCCTTAAAGAATATGCTATCGATGTGAGTCTTACCGAGACGAGGATGACCGAGGCCAATACGGTCGAAGGTCCCAGAGTCAAAACCTTGGCCTGATCAAGACATGCATTCTTATCTCCATTCGACTCAATCAGGCAAAAGCCCCACATTTCCAAGTCCAGAACCCTTGACGGAGTCATAGGACTTGAAGCGAAAAGATCCTCTTTGAGGAAGACGGTCGTGAAATATCCCACTTCGATAATGACAAGAATGCTGATTGCAAGACCACGCCATTGAGATAACAATACCTTTCGAACTTTGCTCCATGTCACCTCTGCGCTAATTGGGTTGAAACCTTTGCTGCTGATTGTCCTTTCTGCAGAGGTATTTGTCGTCCTGTGATCTGCAAGCACATTGCGAAGGTAGACCCAGATACAATATACACTTGTTGCGAGCTGCATAGCTACAGCGAGTCCAGCGAACACGATCAGCCAAGCCCAAAAGTCCACGATGGTGTGTGGATGGTTTGGCAGGCATGTCGATCCGATGCGGTTGCTCACCCCCGTCGCCAAAAGAGCAGCCGTAAGTAGTACTGTGTTGATCCCCCAGCCAAATATGTGCGAGAACCAGAAGAACAATTTGCCAGGTATCATATCCCAACAGACGCGAAGGTGCATCCATAGGATGCGAAGAAAGACTAGGGAAGAGCTCATCAGCACGACTTGCAGATCCTTGGATCATAACACCAACTCCATATTGCTGCACCCATCCCACCTGCCTGCACCAGTGCTCCTGTCCAAGCACATTGCAATTCGGAATGCATATCATTCGGCGTGATATCGTTGTAACAAATATTTGGAGGCGAACAAAGTGATATGATGAACGAAAGCTGGAGCCCTTAAGTCAGCTATATCCATCCAGTGCTCGAGCTGCGACAAACCTGAACCATCATTATGGCAGTGATCAACCCAACGCTCAAATAATGTCGGTGACTTTTGCTTGCTGGTAGCAGAGCGAACGATAGCAGTAAAAATGAGCAAAAGATGAAGCCCACAACATGGATCCAGCTTGCTATTGGCAGTTTCTTGTGCAGGAATTCTATATTCAATTCAGCCTTCCGTTATCGCCACACATGGAAACGAAACGGAATACCATCGGAATAAACCCAGTGCTGGACGGGACATGGGAGGCAACACTCGATAGAGCTATTGAGCAGTGATGGTCCACAGAATCGGCCCGGTATATCTTCAAAGGTTTTAGCTACCGACAGCACTGAGAAAAGAATACAACGTACAGCCTCCAGTAGGAGGATAATCGGTCTGTGCTAGGAACGGAGGAGGGCAGCCATCGATTACGCTCACAAATGGACCGTTCGAGCCGGATGGGTCTGACATATTGAATGAATGAAGGTAGTGAATGAGTAATATTCACGATGTCGGTCTTGCGACGGTAAGCCCTAAAAATGATGCCAATTGGGTGCGAACACCTAGACCAGAAAGTTACGAGCAATTCGAGACCCATGCTGATTGATCGGCGCCTCTTTCAAGGGTGCAGTCTGTATTTTTGAAAGCTTTCTTTATCTTCGTGTAAGCAGACGAAGTGATATGTCCATATGCCGCAAGCGGATAGACGCGTCTGACCCGGGAGGAATGTTGGAACCAACCGGCTGGCACTGCTCATTGCGAGCCGCTTTCTAAGGAGCCTTGATCCACAAGACACTGAAGGGTTCGAACAATTATGTTTACTTCACCATTACTGCGCATTGCATTGCAGCGCCGAGTTTCAATTGAGAGAGCTCGTAGTACGCTTGAGCGTTTAGCCCAGAAAAAATTCATTCGAACCAGCATGCATATCCTGATCATTGAGGGACGCCAAAGCATCCGTAAAATCAAGCGGAAAATTCAAGTCGGGATAGCTTCCTAGCACTGCATCGATATTATCAAAGGCACCATCGTAGCTTGTGTTGCTAGCGGATGGAGTCAGTCGTGATGCATCTTGAGCTACATGTTCGCCCCCTGCGCTGCTGATCGGCTGTTGTCCGGAAAGCTCCGTGGGTGAGTACACGTGGAATGGGTCTTTTGGATCTTGTTCCAAAGAGTTCTTCTCACTGCCGCTACGAGGTAGGTTATTCCGAGACGGTGGGCTGTCATATGAAGCTTGCGATCGATGCTTAGATCGCTCAGCCGCTCTGCCTTGACCGTTGGCTCGAGGTCTATCGTCGAGAGCTCGGGACACTTTGTTTGCTCTGCTTATGACCGCTCTGCCCATCTCTGCCACGACGCCAGCCGAGTGCCATACTGTCTTGAGTCCTTCTAGAATATTGCAACATTTCTCCAGATCCTCTTTCGCACGAGCTTGATGCATACTTAGTTTGCTCTGGCGGTATTGGCGATACGCAAAACTCATGGATAGGGCCACTGACCAGTCTGGAACGGGAAGCGGTGGCAGATTTCGAGCCGATGGACTTTCCATAATTGAAATAACCCGGACAGCAGAAAGGCTTGCTCGTACGTAGGATGGTGTCGAACGTGCCGGTCTCTCCATGGATCTGGATCTACACGATAGCATGGCGACGCAATGATATAGCAGCTCTAGAAGCGCTGCCATGAAATCAGCATCAGGTAAGATAGAACTCGTGCGGATACAGACTCACTTATGACCTCATTCTGAAGTTTATCACCACCAGTTCCAACGATGTCCTCAAAGGCAGGAAAATCCTCTTCCCAACCAGTGGATGCAGGGTCGGCAGAAGGTCGATAGAAAGATATGATGTTCTCCAAGTATGTGCACAGTCGAAGCCACATTCCAAAAGCAGTATGACGGTATTTCTTCATATCCATCATGTTAGTGAGACCGATGTCTGCCTCCTTGAGTTGCGTGGGCCTGGCATTGATGGATCCATTTGTCAGCTTGTCCAAACCCCACAGGCACCAGAATAGCTTTTCCAACCGCTCATCACGAAGCTCTTTCCTAGCTCGACCTAGGTGGAGCCCAATGGAGTGCGCATACTGGATGGCTTTGGCAAGGTGAACCGAATTGTCGTCATGCTCAGCAGAAACCTCACGGTTGATGGATAGTAAAGCATTAACTTGGATGAGTACCAATTTATCTGTCTCTAGATGTGCATTCAGTGACGCAACAATGCTCGAATATAATCGGTCTGCAAACTGCTTGGGTTCTAGTAATATGGCTGCCTCGTCCTGGAGGCGGAGATGGGGTCGTGCAGTATTATGCCGAGAAGCTACCAAGCACACGGCTTGTAGGAGCGTTTTCGAAACGGTCCCATCCTTATAGGCTGCCTTGAAACCGTCTTTGTGAATGATAGGGAGGAGCGGTTGGACACTGGAGAAATAAATGTCCATAAGTGCCTCTGTATCTGCGTCTGAAGGCAGGACCGAGACCCCCAAAGCCTGGAGGTAGCTTTCGAGAGCAATTTGAATGCGCAACTTCCGTTGTTGATCTATACCTCCAGACACAATGATATTTGGGATTCCCTGCGTCTCGGTCTGTTTGACAGTCTCTGGCTCTTTCTCCTTGGCCGAAATGAAATATCCAATCTGGCTTTGACTTGGACCGCCAATTCCCCGCTCCTGCATACGACCTCGCAGCACAGACTCCGGAGTCATGTCGCCAATGAATCTCGAAGGATTCTCTGTTGATTTGTCTCCATCAGAGTGTGGCTCCAGCATTCCCTCAATAGTGACCTTTTCATAACCATTTTCTTCATTTTGAGCGGCTTGGGGTTCTAAAACATTCGCGAGTCCTCCATTGTTGACTTCGACTTTATCTCTAGCTTTGCTACCTACGGGTGAGGCTGTTGAGGTATTTGTCTCTTCTTCGGTAAAGGTATGATCGCATCGCTTCTGACAAAAAATTTCAGCACAACTACTCAATACGACGTGAGAATAAAGCTCACTCTGCGCTTCTTGCACGATTCGCAAGCTCTGTAGACTCGTTTCCGCTTCCGAAAAAGCTCATTGTCCGCAGCAAATGTGATCATGGTCGACATGGCGAGGTCATGCTCCAGGAGGACGAAGATTGTGCCAGATGGAGAAAAATCGACAATTGACCGCTCTCATTGATTCTCCGAAATCGCGACTGATGGTTCGGCGTTCTACAAAAGCTCCAATTGTTATAGGCTTCGAGTTTTCAATATGAACCTGTCGAGCCTGTGCCCAACAATGAAGAGAAACGGGATACCTCCTCGACGGTACTTTACCTGGAGGTACCCCACGCGAAATCGGCTACCTTTCCCCTCTTCTACCCAATTGTTCGAGCCAACTCTTATTATACCGCAAGCGCATGCCTACTCAGGCTCGCCATGTAGTACTTTCAGCTCTCCAGACTCCTCAGAAGTCCACGATTGTTGTGGCTTTGATCGTCGTGAGGGCAAATCTCACCGTGTTTTGAGGAAGGTTTCGCTATATTCATACAGAAAGTGACCTCTCCGTACACCCAGCTAGGTTAGTGGCCTTTAGCGCATTGACTCAGCAAGATTTCGCCCGGCCCAACCTCTACTCAACTCTGCTCTGTCCTGCCCCCTACTGCTCATGCTCAGCTCAGTTGTGCTCAATCTTAATCAGCCGTGCTCCCGACCTGCTTAGACTGCCTCCGTGTCCCGATTCTGGGATCCCTTCGCCTTTAAGCCGAAATGTTGTCAAGTCTATATTACTATATTAGGGGTCCTGAAACTGGAAGCCCCAACACTGGTTGAAGCCATGAATTATATCGCAAGCTCCTTGGCCTGCCATCCAAGCCTCTCTGGAGGTTTGGCGTTCCCATAGGAGGTGTCCCGGTCACGTGCACCAGAGCGCCCGCGACCTGTCCTTGCTATCTCAAGCGGTGCCCGTGCAGCCTTCAATGGTGTCGTCACGAAACTGTGAGGTCCAGCGAGCTATGCTATCAAGTAAATAGTGACGAATGTAGCATCACTACTATTCTGACATTCCATGAGCTATCTCCGTAGGCTCAAGCTTACTTGAGGTCTATCGCCAGAGAACAAGCTTGTGGAAAATGTTATTCGTGGCGCGCGTTATCTTAACGCCTGAGCGAGCATACCTCATGACAATCCCTTTAACACTTCCTTCAATTTTCTAAACTTGTTGCTATCCTCTCACTGAAATATCAAGGTGATTGATGCTGAGTGCCGTGACAAGATCAAAGACGTCTCTCACTTCTCGGACGACGAACCAGTGTTGACTGCAGATGACTGGGAGAAACTGGCAGCAGATGTCGGTGCTACAGTCAGTGACGCTGAAATTGGCTGGGACGATGCCATCAGCGATGATGGAGACTGGGACAGTGACAAGCAAGACGAGGGATGCGATAAGGGGGACAGAGAGTGGAATGACGAGTAGGCTGAATGTCTGTATTCCCGCGCAACCTTGCAGACTTGTTTTCAGGGCAAGCGAACTACTTGGACTCCTGTGCGAGGAACTCCATGTGATATCTATCTCCTTAGTCATGTCAGTTAGGTATTCGATTAAATCAAGCGGTAGATATGGAATAGAAAGCACTGTGAGTGCAATAGAGAATATCGTCTACTCGTGAGGACTGCCTACCGTAACTTAGTTTCAACCTCAGCCACTAAAGTATCCTGTCTACAGTGTCCCTCCACAAGGCTCTGTAAATCTGCTAGTCCAACTAGCCTACACTCTCTTCAACTTTATTCCCAGGATGGCGAGTGCCCTTGTCTTTGACCTTTTTCTGCTTCTTCTCCGGGGGCGGATATGCCTTCAAAGTGAGCTCCTGCCATTCATTCGACGCTTGATACGCCGCCTGAATGGGCGCCATGAGGCTAACGAGGGCGGCTGACACTGCAGGCTTGAGCAGTTGTGGCGTTAACTAAGGTGCAATTAGCTTCCAGTAGATCCTTGTAGCGGTGTTGAATTAATACGTACGATATCGTTCTTGTAATCATCATGCATCTGCTTGATATCGGTGTATAGAAGTGGATCCAACCCGTCTCTGCGTTCGACACGGAATTCTTTGCAGCCCTTGAGAGCGGCGGCCGGTAGTAGAATGGACTCGACTAATGCCAAGATCCCGTTCTCGTCGGTAACTCGAGGAACCGCCACAGCTTTGCCAATCTTCTTAGAGATGACTTCGGGAGGGTCGAGGAGGTCGATCTTGCTATCTGATGATTTCAAGTGAGCAGCCGTATCTTGGCAACGAACGGATCCGAATCATGGCACAAAACAGATAAGGGATAATATTACCGGCGTCACTGGAACTCATTTTTCCTCCTTTCAAGCCGGCAACCATGGGACTAACGAGATGCGCACGCTAAAGATCCCATAAGTATGTGATGGTTTCCTGAGTTGCTGCAATCTCACCTGCCGATATCCAAGTTTAGGTAACCATTCCTTTGCGGCCACGAATAGCTTCCTCTGGTCGACACCTACCTCGGATTAGCAGGATACAATCAAACTTAATGTTGAGAATACCTCCTAGCTGAGCGTCGACATGAAGATGTTCTTCATCGAGCACTTGAAGGATAGGGTAAAGAAGGCCGCTCAAGGGCGAATTTCCCGATTGTTTGACAATTTCTGCCCCAGCCCTTTTTGCGTCATGTTCTGATACCAAAGATGACAACCGATACACATCCATCACATATTCGGGACTCTTCTGATATGAAGTTCCGAGAACGAACTGGAGCTTTTCCGTGGGAACGCCCACAGACTCTAATATTGCCGTTATAATCAGTCGATACCAGACGGCCCGACTCTCAACAAGCTCAATTGGCGCTTTGAGATTGTCGAGGAAGCCGTGAATGTCGGCCAGTAAGCAGACAACGTCGCAACCCGCCGCCAAAAGCTGTGCGATTTTCAAGGCTGGGACGTAGTAGCCAGTATGAGGTCGACCGGTCGTCGCGGTACCTGCGTGGTAAATAGGAGAAGACATCAGCGTGTCCGAAGCAGATCGAAATAGAAGGAGGTGTTACCCCAGTACACTCTTGGGTTCCGTCCTTCGGCCAATATACTCTCAATCAACTCGGGGTCCAAAATTTCGGCAAGATTTTCGCGAATCATTGAAAACCGCTCTTTCGCGTCGAGATCCATGGTGAGAAGATAGCATTTGAGAGAAGAAGCCAGAGGTAGAATGCTCAACCCGAGGAGTGAAAGATCAATTGATTTTTGGCGTTGACTCACATATCATGGAAACGGTGCAGAGTGAGCCGAGATTGAGCCGAGATTGAGCCGAGATTGAGTCGGACGTGAATTTGCTGAGTCAAGGGGCCAATTCGACTAACCTAGTTCGGCGTATAGAAAGATTGCTTTTTATGCTTTCATAGCACTGCCAGCCATAGATCTCCGGTACCGGAATAGAAGCACTAAACACTCGACGTATTGTCTAAAGGTTCTAAGCTTCCGTTACGGCGATCTCCACACTAAATTTGACTAATAATCTGAGCTTTAGAAAGATGACGGGCGAATAGTATAGTTAGGGGGCTTTTAATATTAATCTTATTTAAACTTCTATAGGTGAAGAGAGAGTTCGATACGAACTACGGTCACTTGCTCAGTGTCGGGAGCCCCAAAATCAGGCGCCGCTAGTTCAGGCTGCACCCATCCTGGCTCACTGCGACTCAGGGCGTGCTCAAGCTTGCTCAGTTTGGCTCGCTGACGGCTCGGGCTGCTGGCTAAGCGCTCACGTTACACACCTGAGGGAGGTATCTTAACTCACGCCCGAACGCAGAAATGGACTTTGTATGAAGTCACTTTGTCCTTGAATACATTCCGCCATTTCAGGCCAGAAATCATGGATGAACGAAAATGAAATGCGAAAACACTGTTTATGGTTGGGCACACTTTGCTCATACGACACTACGCTGTTTCTCATTATTGAAGTATGCAACAAGAAGCCAACCCAAACCTTAATCCCATCAACGCCATAACGCCTTCAATTAATCTCAACGCCAGAATCATCAGTATCTGAGCCTATCTTCTCAACAGCAGCATCTGACTCACCATCATCTGATGCTGGTTCGTCACCCTCCGACTGCGATTCCTGTGCACTAGGATTCGTGCTTGAACCGCTCAGCTGTCCCCTCCCGAACTGTCTCTTGACCAATTTAGCATACTTTCCTCCACGACCAATGAGCGCATCATGCGTGCCTCGCTCGATGATTTGCCCATTATCAATGACTAGTATCAAATCTGCGTGCATGATAGTTGATAGACGATGTGCAACGATAAAGGTCGTGCGACCTGCGCATAGTTTCTTTAGGCCTTCTTGAATCTTCTTTTCAGTCTCAGTGTCTACTGCGCTCGTCGCTTCATCCAGAAGCACAATCTTCGGCTGTTTGATAATCGTCCTGGCGATCGAAATTCGTTGGAGTTCTCCACCGGAAAGTTTTACGCCTCCCTCCCCTACTTTTGACTGGTACCCCTTCGTAAAAGTCATAATTTTATCATGGATAGCGGCTGCACGACAGGCATCGTACACTTCTTCGTCCGTAGCATCAAGGCGGCCGTATCGTATGTTATCCATAATTGACTTATTGAACAATCTTGCGTTCTGAGGTACGATACCGAATACATCTCGGAGGCTTTCTTGCGTGACATCTCGGAGGTCTTGGCCATCAATCGTGATACTTCCGTTGCAAACATCATAGGATCGAGGCAACAGCTTGATTATTGTCGACTTGCCTCCGCCTGTCTCACCTACCAATGCGATTGTCTTCCCGGCTTCGGCTACAAAATTCAGGTCCTTGAGGATGACCTTGTCAGGTTTGTAGAAAAAATCTACTCCCAGAAATTCAACCTGTCCTTTCTTGAACTCTAATGGGTTTGCCACGGCTTTGTCGGTAACGGTTTGCTTCGTAAGCATCAAGTTGAAAAAGCGCTCCAGGTCTGTCAAATCGCGTCGTATATACTTGTAAGTCGAGGCGAGATATTTCAATGGTCGCTGGATTGATTGCCAATGCTGAACAATGAGAATAAAGTCGCCCGCAGTATTGAGGCCGTTCAATATACGATGCACCACAAGCAAGCAAGCTGCAACGAGGCCAAGATGTGCGAACAAAGAGAGCATCTCATGATAGATTAAGAAGGTCAAGTCTGAGCGCTGGCCTGCTGCAATTTTCTCGTCTAGAGCTTTTTCAAAAAGATGCTGCTGGTGTATAGCTCCGTTGAATGCTGTAATCGTCTTCCAATTTGCTATAGATTCATTCTTGACTTTTCCAAATCGCTTACGAGCAAGAGTCTCTGCTTTACGAGAACTTTTGATCCATCCGGAGCTCTCGTACGTAAGATATGCATAGGCGAGGGTTACACAAATAGCTAACAATGCCATGGGCCAGTCGAAGAGATAAAAGAAGTATGCATAGGCGATAATGAGATCCAGAAGAATTGGTACCACATCGAAGGCAATCTGCTCACAGATACTGTACAGAGACGTTCCGCATTCCATGCGATTCAGTGTATCATAGGAAGCTTTGTCGTCGTGGTAATCCATTGAAAGAGCCATAACATGATCAAAAGCAGCTCTTTGGGAAGCTTTGTGGAAATGCAACTGAACCTGAATCTCCAGAGGTCTCAGGATAGCAGCTAGTATACCGCCCGGACCCAAAAATTTGTATAGAAGCCAGAGTCCGACCTCCTTGTAAGGTAGGGTGCTAAATTGAGCTTTGCCTGATCGCACGAACTCAGAGGATGGAGCGGAACTATCTTGACCTGACGAACGTGCTGCATCCCACAAGAGATTCATGGCCTTGCTTTCTTGATGATGTACAAGGACGTTGAGTACACTGTCAGAGAGTTTCTGGAGGATCATAGCCACCATGGCAAACTGAAGAACCATGTCTCTTGATGGCCATACGTCCGGGATAAGGTCAAAGAAACTCTTGAAGTATCTGAACCATCCTAAATCTTTCAGACGTTGTTTTCGCTGGCTCTTCAGATTCTTGACATCCTCATCAATGTCCTCATCGTCGAAGTCCGAATCTGCCTCGGAATCAAATTCATCATCCTCATCACCCCTTTGTTGCGAATCATTTGCCGTTGAAGATGCATTGACATCTTCGGTCCTTGGTAGAACCTTATACAATCGGAGGAGGCTGGCTCTGGATGTGGAATAATAGTGGGAGGGAAGGAGGAAAACAAAAGCACTGGTAAAGGCAACAGTGATCAAGAGTATGGCCGCCATCGTACTCTGAGACGTCTTTCAAAGCGGGAGATCTTGATCCGTGGCCGTAGGCACTTTGTGTTTGAATGGAAGTAAAATTCTTTCGACTTTCAATCGAACCTTATTTGCAAAACTCTCGTTTGTGAGTCACGCCTAGGTTCCCGTGACGAGTTCGACCTATTTAAACTTGTGTAACACAGGAAATTAAATGAGGAAGAATCGGAAGTGACTGTGTTCTTTCGACATTGGTGTTCAAGTAAAGGCTTGGGATGTGATGTCGATCTCACAAGAGAAATCAACGAGATATAAAGAAAGGCCATCTATAGGCAAATTCCCTAAGAGTAAGGCTGACATCGTTTTGCCCCGGGCTTCTGCCTTACAATTGTGTCACAGATGAGTCACAGTGCCTAAGCAGCTAGTCGCAGAGATTTTGAGAAAATGCTGTGGATGTCCGTCATCACCATAGAGAAGTGGAAAGGGGCTGGGGTCGTCCTGAATCTAAGCTAACAGTGGCATTGGAGTCACGATGCAGACAAACCTTGACGCGCGGCGTTAACTTGCAATGTGGTAGTAGCCTAAACTATTAATTTTTGACCGGGTTATTCAGCTGGTAATGTAGTGTTGACTGCCGTAAAACAAGGGAGGCGGAGTCAGGTCGACCGGTGCAGGAAGACATGAGCCGCAGCTAAGCCTTATCAGCCTTCAGCATCGCGTCTGACTTATTACCCTCATTAATGATTCGGCCATTTGCAATCATCACAAGAGATAATGCATCGATCTAAAAATTCCGAAATTTCGAACAATCTGGCCTTGCTAGGCTACGATCCATAAGATGTACGGAGTAATGATCACAATCATGAACTGTTCACTATTCAGGAGTCAATGAATTTGATATGAAAGCATACTACATATCTAGTTCTGTAATTACAACTCAGCAGCAGATGCATGGAAAATAAACTCGACATGCTATTGACGCTGGAGCCAATTCCCAATGCCCAAATTACCCCGTTGATTTGTAGGATCCGTCGGATGGCGACATGCCATGCAATGTCATGAGAATGTGCAAACTCCACGAAAGTCAATTTGAAACCCATGCACCTCGAAGTTCCAAAAATTCCATCACTGCCGTTGCGCCCATAGTGGCGATGATCCTGACGATCTAAGCAGTAGGGAGCCTCCTCATATCACCGTTGCGTAGAGTAATCCACTCCTTGAGCACGAGTTCGTCGCGAGCCTCATAAAGGTGTTTGTAGGACGTTCGAATAGTGCCGTCACTCACGCCACACATCGCTCCAACCTCTTTCGGCGACTTGGGATGGCCCATTAAATGTGCGGCCATATAGATGCAGGCTGCTGCAACAGAGAGCGGAGATCGGCCAACCAGCAGACCTTGATGAGACACCCGTTCGGCAAGCTCTTCAGCAACCATCGGACAAGGATATGAAAGACCAAGCTTGCTACAGAAACGGTTGGACATCTGGGGAGCACGGCCAGAACCTTCCTCATCACCAATTTCATCGTTAAGAGATTGTCCTGTACGAGAATTAGATTCGATATTTTTACTTGCAAGATACGTTGAACGAATTGATATAATCTTACCAGTAGGTAGACCATTGGTTTCTGACGCCTTCTTCGCAATGAACTTTTCAATCATTTTGAAAGTTCTTCCAATCTCCTTCTTTGAGACATTGCACATTTCATGAACCTCGCGGAAGGAGCGGGGGACACCGTGCTGACGACAAGCAAGAAAAATGCAACTTGCGATGACGGCTTCATTGGATTTACCCTTGAGAATCTTGCCGTCGTCTACCATCTTGAAGTTCAGTTTGGCGGTGTTGCAGACAGCTGGCTGGATGTGATGAGCGTCACAGACGGCGCCAATTTGTTTATAAGCGCCCATCAAGGATTTTTGTCCTTTGTCATTGATGGTCTTGTTCTGCGCCCGCGTCAAATCGCGAGCTGCAGCACCTCCGGTCTTGAACGAGATACTGGTTTCTAGTTGCTCTCCGTTAAGAAGAGGGTTTGCTGCCTCTCCAACACGAGATGGATCATCGTTGCCTTGATCGTCATTTGCGAAGGTACGCCATTCGGAGCGGGTGTCGACAATACGGCTGCCCAGGACTAGTCCACAGGATGCGCAAATGGTATCTCCAGCAGCAAAATCTTCTGTAAGGTTGGGTGGAGCCTCGCGACATTCGGGGCATATGAGGTGGATATTTAAGTTTTCTTGGAATGCCTCCGGGGCCTTGACTGCGGGCGCTTCAGGTATGGCACCTGGCGAGAGGATGGCGTTTGTTGCGGCCATTCTGGTAAGAGGCTTGCGAGCGGTGTCAAAACGATGCGACGCTCTTTTCTTGATGCCTTTAGCAGACTTGTGTGGGGTGTAAGACTTTGCGCAGCAGCTGATAAAGAGTGGCGAATACAGCTTGGCGGTTGGGGATGAAGAAAGTTGACGGATGAAGGTGAAGAAGTTTGGCGGTTGGAGGTGAAGAAGTTTGGTGGCTGGAGGTAGAGGAGGTTAATTTAAAGTTGGGCTTAAGTGGATACGCCCGAGTGGAGCCTAATAGTGATTTCACACATGTTAGTGACTGTGAGAGTGAGTCTGGCATTGCGATCTCACAAACCGCTTGTCCAACCGTCACAACCAGCGAAGGTGTCCGTAAGTGCTTCGGAAAGCTCTCACAGAGAACGGCGAATCACGTCAAAGTCGTCGTCCGAAGGTCAGCGAGATGCTGAGAGTCTCTGAGCGACAGTATTGATGGATTCCAGGACAAGCGCAGGTCGAAAAGGAGTGTGAGGGAGACAAAGAGTGAGGAGAATAATGGCTAGGTATTTGACGTTGGTGAGGCTGAGTCAAGTCACGTTTCTCCCTAGGCCATTCTCAAACGCACGCAGCCGCGCGCTACTTGGTTGAGTGAGCAGGGTGACTGAGGACCGTGCGCAGCGGTGCTCCCTCCACTGCCGGAACTTTCGCCTCGCTATTTACACATCCGCCCTCCATTAGCGGAATCACCAATACCTACACATTACCGTCCGGCCTACCAATATGCTATCTATAAGGACATCGGTATCTTCCAAAGCTTTCCATTGCGCAATTGAGAACTTACGGAACCTTCTAGCGACTGGCTTTGGCTCGAGTAGCTCGACAACATCATGCCCTTTCAAGACGGTCTCTCATCATCCCCACCGCCATTCGACAGGGTACGAAGATCATCTTAGTATCCCTTCGACGATTGCTTTTGTGCTGACTCTGATCTGTCAGCCGACTTGGTGCAGGACATGTACCTCCGTGAACTCAAGAGCTACAAGCCTACCCCTATAAAAGCATCAGATGCTGAAGGACACGTCCAAAAATTTGTCGCCCCAAAACCACCTCAATCACCCGAAGAGTCTGATATTGCAAAAGACTTACAAGCGTACGAGCAGCAGCAGGTTGAGATTGAAGGTCAAGCAAATACTTCGAGCGGGGCGCCCGCGGTGGAACAAGACTGGCTTGAAGAGGAAGAAGAGGATGAGGCAGCGCAGGCTCATCATTGAGCAGATGCGATAAATCAAGACGGCATTATGTATCTTTAGCTCCTTTGCAGCCAATTTATTTGTGGTGTGTCTCCGATTTCGCGTACTCTTTCCTCACGATCCATGGCTTTGGGTCGATTGTTCTAGCTCATCACTCATCATGGTCATTCAAGCTCTTCGCGCGACGAAATGGGTTTCCTCCGATCTGAAGCTCCGATCTAAAGCAAAGCACACGGTGATGTGGCCATTCTCATGACCTTTCGTAGGACTTTGTCTATCTAATTTCCATTTTCCTACTATCTGGATGCTGAAACACAACGTTCGACCTCAAAGTGATCATAAATTAGATGTATAACCACGAATGTGGGCCCTTTTTAGATCTGCTATCGTGAAGTTGTGCGTCCAGCTTAAGCAAAAGGCTATTCCCATGCACTTTCTAGATGGCTGCGCTCGAGGCAGGGGCACTAAGCTGATTTTATGCCAAAGGTAGACGAGTGATGATCATATCTAGCCACACGGATTATGACCATAATCTACAGGTACTAATAATTGGATCACACTGGTCATGATATGATCCCATCCAAGTGATCTAATACAGAGCAAGGGCCGTGTGAGGGCGATGCGTCCGTTAGATTTATCCAATTTATCTAGGTCGAGGTGCTGCGGACAATTTGGGGTCTCTTAAAATGTCGTTCAGTAAGTAAGATACGAACAAGGCTTTTATTTCCTCTTATACGGAGCAGTAGCATTTTCCTCAATAAGAATTGGACGGGTATCACGGAATTGTGCACTGAAGATGTGATGGCACTCATACCTTAGGAGGGCCGACGGGAGCATCTCTTGCGGGTCGGCCAAAGCGCGCGGCTACGCTAAGTGGGCGTCCGAGATTCGCACATTCTAATTTCACCACCTTCGAATTACGCTCCTCCCATCAACCCACCACATTCCAACAAGAGCGCCGACGTCATGGAGCAGAAAAGTCATAGATGTATGCAAAAACTCTTTCACTAATTAAAGTTGTGCTAACAGACACCTCTTCATAGTATACGTCAAGTACGCTACCTTTATCCTGATTCGAGAGTCGACGTTAACATCTTGATCAGAGCCAAACACCTCAGCTATCGACGTGGAAAGCGGACCTCAAATCCTGGTTGCAGGTAAATCGCCTTTCACTGGAGGATCCTGTGAGGATAATAGTAACGTGGAACAGTATCCTGAAGCTCGAAGGCGTTGGAGACCCCAGCGCTGCCCGGTGGGTTGCGACAATGGGATGCCACTCAACTCCTTCGATCGCTGATGTGTGGCGTGTAGATTCTACCTTGGCAAGCGTTGCGCATATGTCTACCGTGCAAGCAAGGAAGTCCGGGGCACAAAGCTGAGAGTGATTTGGGGAACGATCACAAATGTTCATGGTGTGTCCCTAGAATGGCGTGCATTGACGCTTTTGACCGATTACATGGAGAAATATGCTGATGGCGATTCCTGCAGGAAACTCGGGCGCCGTTCGCGCTAGGTTCAAGCACAACCTTCCAGCTCGCTCTTTCGGCGCCTCCGTTCGGGTGATGTTATACCCATCGTCGATATGAGTACGGCCGGAAGCATAGCAGGAGACGAGGTCATGGCGTATGGATGGATTGATTTATTGCTAGGGAAATTCAATTGAGGAATGAGAGTGTAGCGGCATAATCCGTGACGAGATTGCGTGGGGTCCATTCTACAGTCCGGTTCTGCATCTACATCCTATACAATCATCGAAGAGCCACGAAAATGGAATAAAACAATCCAGACGCGTTCATCAGCTTTTTTGTTCTCCGTGAGTTAATTTCTAGTCCGAGATCGCGCAAATACGCCGACTATAGAAAATCAACAGCTTGCAGAGATCAAATTTGGCTAGTAGCTTGTCCTACATGTGGCTCAAAGGTGACGATAAGTACTGAAAGGCTGCAGGTCTACAGAAGCGCTCGCGAATGTACCGAGCTGAACACCGATCCTGGATGTAGTAGGTTTGGGTCGCGTTTGTGCAGACGACGTAAGGAAACTGGCAGCAGACCATGCCCAAAAAGTGCCGACTACAGGCGATTCACAGTTTCGATGATTTTCTCATTATTCTCGAGGGTATCATCATCGGAAAAAATTGCCAATAATTGTAGATGTAGATGAAGAAGCGAGACGGCGCGTGATGAGGTTGAAACTGGTGGGGATACATAAATGGGATGGACAAGGATGGGGACGTGGCGTTGACTGGGGGAGTGGCCGGCGGGCAAAGGACGGGGGGACCGAAACACAGCGCCTCATAGTCCCCGTCCACTGAAACTCTACCACTGGTCATCAATACGCAGTTCATTGAAACTTTCCTTTCGTACATTCGTTCTTTGCTCATCCTGCCTTTTTGAAGTTTGGTGGCCGACGTGATTTGCTCTGGTCCACGTTCTTGTCCAATCGCCCTACCGACCCTCCGGTTCAACGAGGACGCGTCGTCATCCAATACATCGTTCGAGAAAGTATCGTCGGGAGTGCTTGCTACTGTGCATGACCTATACGGAGCCTCAGCCGGTCTGTAGTTCCGCAAATAGCATCATGGGACTGTTTCCATAAGCAAGTATCTTGCTTTACTCTGCATGATTTTGAAACCTGCTGGGACTTTTTCGAAGATGGCTTCTGGTGGTATCGCAG
The DNA here is from genome assembly GCA_010094025.1 of Viridothelium virens. Classification (NCBI taxonomy): domain Eukaryota; kingdom Fungi; phylum Ascomycota; class Dothideomycetes; order Trypetheliales; family Trypetheliaceae; genus Viridothelium; species Viridothelium virens. Next base: position 72,228 of record ML991783.1, read on the forward strand.
TCTTACAAGGCTTTAGTCGGGACAGAGACAGTGGCTATGGGTCGGAGAGGGACTTCCAAAATGCCAATGAATACCAGAAAAAAGAATCCACTCATGAGCGTGAAGAATTGCCTCGGGCGGCAAGTTACACATATCTCCCGAAAGCCGAAGATCCGACATTCGATGTTTCTTCCTTGAAAGATAGCTTCAGTGAGGATGATCTCACGAAGCCTGGTGCAGCTGGATCGATCGACGGCGAACAGTACGACTCTTCTGGCGGTACGAGTCCTGAGAATGAAGTAGACACGCCTTCAAACAAGCGAGAGACTCTTGAAGGAGCAGAACCTGCCGGTCCCCCAAAAGCGATAACTCACTCTATATCAGGAATAGGAGGGACAAATATGGTGCCGCTCATGGCAACACATGCGATTAATAAGATGCCCACGGCTCAAAAAACATCAGAGGCTAGCCAGAAGCTACGCAGAAGAACTTGGCTAGTTGGATCGCGGGGTACTTCTCCAACAAAGGCAAATGCAGAACAAAGTCATGTTGCAGACAGTGCTCCGGCATCGCCGGTCAAGAATCCCAAGATACGGGAGCGCCGAATGAGCTTGCGGCGGCGTGACTCAACGAAATCCATGGGAAAAGAGAAGCAACAAGGGACGGAGGAGAATCAACCCCAGAAGTCTGGTATAGAGAGGAAGGGCACGTTGAAGAAGGCTGGAAGACCCTTGTCACTGCTTTTATCCGGTTCTTCTGAAAAGAATGAATCTCATCGACCTCCAATCCCATCACTTCCGAAGTCATTTTCGACTGATAGATTACCAACTTTAAAAACTCCCACTCCTGGAGTAGAGCCATTGCCCCCTATGCCAAGGCAAGTTTCTACTGAGAAGCTTTTGAAAGCCGAGTTCGGACGTAAAAAGGACGAGCTTTGGAGTGTCTTCCGGACCTTGGATGGCGAGTACCAAAAGTGAGCACCTGGTTCCTCTGTCAAACCTTGTTGCTAACAGCCAGAACCAGGTTCCAGTCGAAGTCTATAGCTCTTAAGCCTAATGTCGTACGGACATCTCTACTTCCTGTTTTACGGCAGCATATCTCCAACACTTCTCATCGTAACCTCAGACCCGAGGATTTAGATAGGCGTTGTAATATTCTCAATAGGTGGTGGACAGGGCTGCTTGACATGCTGCAAGGTAGGAATAATCAATCTATCTCTGGAACAGATCGACCCGTAATTCTGGACGCCATCGCCAGCATTATGGAAAGGCCTGAGTGGAGGTCATACGGAACACCTTTTTGTCCTCTAGATGACCGTATTCCTCAATCTCACACGCCTCGCAACAAATCTGCTACATCTTTATTGTCCGAAAACTCTGACTTTCTGGCCGAGTCCGTATATCATAACGTTCGAAATACATTTGTACAAAATCTGGTTGCTCAGATGGCCTTGGTTGTCGACAGGATGTCGCTGCGGAATGCTTCTGCAAGTCTTGTGTCGTTCTGTGGAAAAGCCTGCGCTTACGCATTCTTCTTTTGTCCTGGCATTGCAGACATTCTTGTTCAACTCTGGGACCTTCCGGCCAGTTTGTTGAAGCGCATTGTGGGATCAGAAGGGCCAGAAAACGATGGAGTTCTGCGAAAGGAACGATTCGATCAAATTATCTCCACCTTTCCTCCTTGCGTCCAGCATCTGGCCTTTACGTCTGTACCCAGTACGATGCGAGCTCTCAGAAGGTCAACACCGATTCCTATAGGAACCGCAAATGTCAATTGGCATGGATACTGGGTGAGTCGGTGGGCTGGAAGGGAAAGTGATCTTTTCTACGTCTTCGTCAAATACTATCATATACTTCTTACAGACTACCTTCCCCCCAATAGCAGTCGTTCTGAAAGACTCTGCGCCCCTGGTCTGGCCTTGGTACATGCACAGACACTTGCAAACCTCGACTCAACTGTGCACCGACAAGCGCCTCAAACACAAATTGATGGTAACACTGGCGCATCGACCATCACTTTTGACGATGTTTTCTCCGATCCGGATGCTTCAACAACGCCAGTGCCTTTGCCGCCCACCAATGCGACAAGGTTGATGGCGGAGAATCGACTGATTATGCTCATCAGAGATTTCTTATCCGAGAGGTCGGCGCAGTATCTAGCGGCGCGTCATATCTTTGCTCAAGCCTTCAACGATATCCTACGAGCTGCTGCTCAGAAGACTTCGCTTTTTGACCATAAAGCTTGCTATACTTTGTGCGACTTCCTTGAAGAAGCATTTTTCATCATAATACGTTACGACAGTATGAGCCATGCTGACGAGTCCGTCTTGGATTGGCCATTTTGGTTGGAAGTATTCAAACAAATGGTTGCTAGTCAAAACACAATGACAGAGATTCGACTATATGCTTTTCTTTACGGCTTGTGGACATCCATTGCAAGCGATCCTACACGTCAGAGGAAACTCTGTTTGGATTTTCTCCTGGAACCTTCGTTCTTCGAGGGCAGATTCAATCACTGGTGCCCTATGGTGCGTGCCTACTACATGCGGCTTCTTTGCTGGCGTATGGCAAGATTGGACAGCAGGGAACAGACTCGGTCCGACATTCGCATTCTGGAAGTCCTAGTCGAAAGACTACGAACTGTGTGGTCTCACTACATCTACCTCAAAGAGGAAGCGGAGGTAAAGGGTCGACTCATACCATCTACGGTACCTTGTAACCCTGCACCTCACCGTCGACTCTACATTGTTCGAACAGACACTCAAGTTGGCCCGGCGACTAACTTTCTCTCATTCGACGGCCTTGTCTCTCATGACCCAGTGTCCCCACCATCGCCGGTTACTCCACCGGATCGGCGCGACTCTACCTTGAGTTTCCTTGCCGAAACGGGTATGCGAACGCTATCATCTCTCACCAGTCGATCTGAGCCCGACTCTGAATCTACTAACCGCAGTAAATGGAATCTCTTCAAAAGCTTCATGAACTCATCCAAGTCCCGCTCTCGCTCGCAATCTCCTTCACCTTCCAGCCACAAGGACAAGGATCTGCAAGCCCGACCGCATTCCAGTACCCCAGACACAGGAAATCGCAGCCATCAGTCTTCGAGCCTGACTAATGGGGCTAATGTTAAATTGAATTCTATTCTGACGAACGGCACGTCCCCAAAATCCAATGGCACAGCCACGGAAGCATCGGTCGGCAATCGTACTTTTTGTTTCAAATTCTCTCTGGAATGGCTCTCTAAGGCGTCACCAAACCCGCAAGCAATGCGACTCTATCCTCCTCGTTTACCAATGCATGCACAGCTATTTTTGCAACAGCATTCGGTAAGTGCGAACGCACCCACACAATTTCGCACCCTAGAGCCGAAAGGGGAAGCAAAGGCGAGTAGCAGATATGCGGGCCGAGCATTGGCTGAATGGGCTTTGATCGTTGGTGAATGCCAGGCATTTGTGGAAAGGAGAAAGAACGAGGGCGTACCTCTGGAGAAGGTAGAGGTTCCGAGCCTGGGGATAGAGACGTTCAAGAGACCGGGATAATGGCATTATAATGACAGAGCCGTCGTAGGCGTTGGCTCCGAATATTGCATTCTGGGATGTCACTTTGCTCCACATAGGGTCTCGGTTTCGTTGCAACAGCACGCAATCTGCATGTCTGGGCGCTGAGCGCCTACAGCATGGTTTCTTCTTGATGACTCTTTGGAGTTCTTAGGCGACTTCCATTTCCTCGGGAATCGGTGGCTGTTTTTTCGTTTTCGCATCGTTGAGGATTGTACCGCCGCCCTTTAGGCCTGGCTTTGACTTGGTGAGGTTCATAAAAATCCTGATTCCCCATATAGACCATTGTACATAGGAAGCAGTCAAATAAAGCAATCGGTCCTCCAGCCTTTGCAAAAATCAAGGCTTTTCATGATGCACTATCCAGCTCTCGTGTTCGAGGTCTTGGTGCTTGAGCGCGATCATGTAGCACGGAAAGGCTCGCTTGCGAATCCAGGATCGATACAAGTTACAGGATTCCGTCCGGCTCCCCAGGTAACCTTTTTACCCGCCGTTGCTCCCAATCGTCTAAATCTTTTGCAGCCAGTTTCTGTCCACGTCAGCCGTAGAATTGCAAGAAAAAAGCCTCATCCCATGTAAATGACGCACGTAGTATTCCTCCTTCATATCCACCCTTCTCCCTGCCTTGCCTATCCCCAAGGCCTCGTCCCGACTCATCTGCCGTACTTTGCGGTCGTGCTTCTCATACCGTAACGCCGTAGCAGGTGTCAGAAAGAAGGATCCAAGTACCATGACCGAAATAAATGGGAGGCCAAAGAGGAGGAAGGGGTGTTTATTCAGCGCCGAGCGGTACTTGGTAGGAAGGGCGTTGGTGGAGGTGCTGGTGGGGAAGGAGCGTCGCTGGAAAGTGGGCATGGCAGCAATGATCCTTCTGATGTAGAAGAGCCCAGTATTGTAGTTGGCAGATGATCGAAGAAGTTTCAGAATAGTGAACTAAGTTACAGCAGGTGATGTAATAGAATTTCCTGGTCAATCAGACGTCTCTTAGAGCTGGGCAGGATCTCATTCCGAGGGGTACCTCTTACCTTACCTTATCCCGCTACTCGAAAAGGATCACGTGAGAACGCGTTCACCGCGGACAGGAAGTAAATGCGCGTCATTGTCCTATTCGAACTTCTCATCAAGAAGCCTCCCAAATCATGGGAGACACGTTCGGGCAGTTGCTCCAGGAGATTCTTAGCAACCCACCCTCTGAGGAGACTGATCTTGAGGCGAGTTACAAACTTTTGCGTGTGGTGACAGAGGCTGGACTTGAAACTCTTCCACAGCATGATCCATTTACGCGCCGTGATCATCTCATCAAGCAGGCACAAGATAGTATATCTGTGATCGAGATTACAGTACAACGGGCTCCAGCGCTCTTGTTGTATCCGAATCAAGGCTCTAATGAGTCTTCTCAATCACAGCTGTTTTTTTGGATTTTACCCAGGATCTTCGCTCTCCTCGGAAACCCACAGGCAGATGAGCTTCAGAGCGCACTTCAGCGCCTATTTTCAAGTCTCATCACCTCGTTAGTGGGGATCAGCCATCTCTGGCAAAATGCAGTGACGTATGTCAACGTTTACAGGTCATGCATAGATGGTGTGTTAGAGTCAATGAATGCGGACATAAATCAGCTGAATATGTCTCAGACCTCCTTTCTGCCTTACGAAACCTAAGCGAATCAGAATGTGACCGCCCTCTATCTATCGATCTTCCTCCAGCAGTCCCCCAGGATGGTGCTTTCTCTGCCTCACATCAAAGCATCGCTCAGAAGCGAATTCCGCAATTTCATGTTTCTGAGACTATGCATGCATGTAAGCTTGCATTTTTCATGATTCAGGCACTCCTGGGCGTCTCTAAATCATGGAACGGAGTCTCAATACCGCAGATAGTCGTTCAAGACTTGAGAAACTGCGGCGTCGAATGGTGCTACAGCTTATTGCAGACATATCCCTTGTGGCATCTGTGGTTTGGATCAAGCCAGAGTACCGAAGCCTTCACAGAGTCTTACATCCGTCTTTTACGCTCTTTGCTCCCCACACAGGAACCTTTACGACAAGCCAATGTATTAATGCAGGCCATTGCAACTGTGCTGTCTCGAAATTCTGAGGTGCCCTTACTCGGAACACTTCAATTAGAAATCGCTAAATCTATATTCACGGTTTGGGAGTTGTCATTGGCCATGCATACCGTAAAACAACTATCTATGGACCACCTTACCCCGATTCTTCTCAAGGTTCAGACATCAACTTCATCAAGAAGAGGACTGTCGCCAGAGCTTAAGGTGTGAAACAGTCCGATTATCTTTGATAGTCCGTGGCTAAAGCATTGTAGTTAGTCATTCGGCATTGGCTGCAAAAGCATTCATCCGGAGATCAGGGGCTTGCGGAAGGTCTCTCCCAAAATTACGTAGATGAGGTTGGTATCATTAATTCTTCGAAAGACACGGAGTTTCAAGCGGCATTCTCCAGGCTAGGGATATGCCAGCCTTCCGAACATGAGAGTCGGCCTACGAAACGGGCAAAACTTACACAAATTACACAAAACAATGCTGCTGACAGCTATAACAGGCTCGAATGTGAAATTGGAAAGATTCTGGGTGAATCCGAGGAGGAACCCGTCAATACTGTTCGGGCTGATCTGACGTATGCTCTATGCTCTATGGACTCGGTTTTGCGCAGTCGCTAATTGAAGCAAACAGCCCGCGGTTCCTGAATCTCCCAGAGGCTGAACAGATGGAGCTACTGAATATAGTTGCTCGGCTCCCTTGTGCGGCTTCAGTTCCTCAGAAGACACCAGAATCATCAATTTCGATACCAAATTGCTCCCGCTGTGATACCATTCCGTCATCGGAGAGTGTCGATGTCGAATTCAAGAGACTTACTAGACGAGCCTGGAAGGAGCAATTTTTTGACAAGTTCCAAGCTCAGATCCTGGAGTTTTTTACAACCTTAGTGTCGTCTTCCGAATTTCAGAAGACGACAAATCTACGTGTACAAGCCATGTTGGTAATCCGGAGACTCTTGCATCACAGTGAATTCACAGATTGCCTCGATTTGAAGAGCAGCGCTGTTGGCCAATTTTGCCTCAAGTCCTTGCATAGTACGATCCGCGAGCTTCGAATTGTTGCTGGCTTTACGCTTTCCGCCTTCGTGCGGCATGAGGTCTGCGAGAAATACCGCCAAGACAATCGAGTGCTTGCTCTTGATTATCTACGACAACTGTCCAGCAGAGACGAAGTTAACTTGCTAGAAACCATAGTCTTCGCTTGGGGTCAAGTTGCCCAGGTCTGTGGAGACGAAGAGCTCAATCTCGTGCTTCTCCAGTTGATTGATTTCCTTGGACATCCAAACCCATTGATATGCGGACTCGCGTTCAATGAGCTTCAAAGATTATCCGAGGCTTTAGACAGTCATCCTGCGGAGCTCTTAAAACCATTTTCTCGAAGCATCAGCGTTTCAGTCGTCAAAGATCTAATTGGTCGTCCTCAGAAGGTACAACAACTGGCCGATCTACTTCAAATTAGTGTCAATCATTATCTCCTGGCTACGGAGCATGAAACACTCCCGTTTCTGGTTTCAGCGAAGAGACGAGATATACTTGAGCGACTTGCAGCTGCGCACGGTCCAGAAACAACAATACAAGACGTTTGTATGCAACCACGAGCAAATCTCATTGCTATTCTGTCTCAGTTGCTTCTCGAGCCGGCTTCGGACATTCAGAGTGGTGTTATGACATCGCTCTGTGAAGTAGCACCCGGGTTTGCCGAGTATGATTTGGCTAGTCTTGTCAAGTTGGATTCGATACTTATCATGTGTGAGATGCTAAAAGCAGCGGGTGACGCTGGTGCTCGTAGGAAGCCACAGGTAGGGACTCGATCAACTCTACTTAATCTCCATTGTGTTTCCATATCTGGAGCACATAAGAAATTTCGTGCCTCCCTCCGCCCCTTTCAGAACTTTGGCAACTCAAACTCAATCATTGCTTAGCGAAGGAAAGATGCACGTTGCTGATTGTGATAGGTACACCGATCGATTCAACAGATCGCGGCGCTTACGGAGACAAGGCCAGCTAAGTCCGTTGCAAAGCAGAACCGAGCAATCTTAGGATTCTTTGAACAGCATATCCTTGGCATCATGGCTCATTTTTCCGATGTTATCGAGAAGGGACTAGCTATTCATCCAATGAACGAAAAGAGAAGCTGTATTCGAGCGATCGAGGAACTCGTAAGCCTCTCAGAAGGTCGAATCGGTATCGCTTTGCCGCAGGTATGTGAAGGATAACCCAACGCTGTCCTCTGTGCTGAAGAAAATAGATTCGGGCCTGTTTGCAGTCGGCTCTCGACATCCCAGCTTTGAAAGAATTGGCCTTCTCAGCATGGGCCACAATGGTAACCAAACTGGGGGACGACGACATATCCAACATCATTGATCATACCTTTGCCATCGTGGCTCAAAGCTGGGACACCTTCTCAGACAAGACTGCACAGAAGGCTTATGACACCATTTCGTTTCTTATCAAGAATCACGAGTCTCGGCTCCGGGAGTCCATCGAGACAGTTCCCTCTCTGGCAGGCATCCCAGTATTTTCCAAAATCGAAGCGGAGATCGCACGTTTCAAGTCCTCAACAGATCTTGATAAGAAATACCTAGCATTTGCAAAGCGATGTTTGGACGAAAGCAGCGTTATTGTCGCACAAGCCCTGAAGGAATTGGAGCCGTTCTTAGAGAGTCATAGCCAATTCCTTCATGAGTCGGCCTCTAGTGAAGATCCCAACCCTCTTATAGGCGATCTCATTCGGTCAATTCTTGATGCATGTGTCACCTTTAAAGAAGACCGGCGAGATATTTCCATCGCCAGCGCTAGATGTCTCGGAATCATTGGATGTGTTGATCCTACCAGAATCGATAGCCTTCGAGAAAGGCGGGATATCTTAATATTATCAAATTTTGAGCGAGCTGCTGAAGCTATTGACTTCGCAGCCTTGCTCTTGGAGACGGTTCTCGTGAAAGCCTTTCGATCCGCGACCAATGCACGGGCTCAAGGGTTCCTGGCATATGCGATGCAAGAGCTGTTAAGGTTTTGCGGATTTCACGAAAGTTTGACCCCTAAGTCGCGAAATGCAGATGACGACTCTCGTGCAGCCAGATGGCGGAAGATGCCGAGCTCTATCAGGACTACGTTGACGCCCTTCCTAAATTCTCGTTATCTCCTAACAAGCAATTTTGCACAAAAGGCAATTCAATCCTATCCCATTTTCCGGAAAACCCTCACCCATAGCTTGTGGTTGAGGAGTTTTACGTCCGATCTCCTTCGAAAAGGCAAAGGAGACAATGCCGAAACAATATTCTCAATATTGTCTCGGGTCATTCATGGGCAAGAAATCACGATTGCCGCGTTCTTACTTCCATTTGTGGTGTTGAACGTGGTAATAGGTGGGACAGACATTGAAGCCGAGAATATTCAGAAGGAGCTTCTAAGCATTCTGAGTGAGTCTATTGCTGCTAGCACTCAATCGGAGGTGGAAACCATCAAGCAGTGTAGTGAGGTAAGCAAACGCCAACATCACCAGGGGTTGTGATAAGAAATGTCGTTACTCCAAGAGGCGGTCTGTCTTTAAAAGTCCTATGTTCTAGCCGTCCCGCAACACTGTCTATTCGAGATGATAGACAAAGGCTGAACAGAATGAGGCATGGACTAGTTCAAGATCTTGAAACCTTGCATTTTTCACCGATGTCTCTTGTGACACTCGCTTGTGTATCTTCTGGGTCAAGCTGACATCTATAGAATGTTTTTCGGATTCTTGACTACATGTCCCGCTGGATGCAGGAGAAAAAGAAGATCTTAGCGCAAATCCAGTTGACAGCTGAACGACTCGGCAGCAGCCCCCCCGACGCAGAAATCATCAGAGATACATCTCAGATCAGCAGCGTCGAACGTATACTCTCCTGTGTGCCAGCAGCAGTGGTCTCTTCGCGTGCGATGGATTGCCGGTCATATGCGCGAGCTGCATACCATTGGGAGATTCATATGCGCCAGGAAGATGACAAGTGCTCTGCTCTGGGTCTGGAGTACTTATCGCCAAGTTTACACGAACATCTACAGGAAATATATGCACACATCGATGAACCTGATGCAGTTGAAGGCCTGTCAGCTGTGCTCGATTTCGTCAAACCTGAACAACAGCTGATGGAGTATGTTCGATTACAGCAATGGGATTCGGTGCAGGCCTGGTACCAGATCCATCATAGACGTGATCCAGATAACGTCGATTTCCAGATTCAGCTTTCGCGAAGTCTCTACGAATCCGGACAGAATGGTATGGATGCCTCGACGCTTGATTGTGCTCTACCCTTGCTAATTGCATCAGATGCGCTGCTCGACATGATCGACCGGGTTCAAGGGCAAAAAGAAAGCTGCGCTCCTGAACTCCTTGCATACGCCGTGGAAACGTCATGGGCGACTGGAAGATGGCAGGACCTTGAGAAATATCTTAAGATAGCACCTCAATCGGAATCGAAAGCTAGAGAAACGGAATTTGACATTTCCATTGCGGAGATCATCCATCATCTCCATCAAGGGGACTTCGATAGGGCTGAAAAAACGATTAGGTCTTCCCGGGAAGGAATCGTCAAAAGCATGTCCACTTCAGGTACAAACTCCATTCAATCATGCCGTGATCAGCTACGAGGCTTGCACGTCCTGTATGAGCTGGAAATAATAAGCGGCCTGCCTGTCTCAAGAAGTAACGAGAGAAAGGTAGTCCGCGACAGGCTCGACCGGCGTCTACCTGTCCTCGGTACTTTTGTCAACGACAAGCAAGCCTTGCTCAGATTGCGGAGGACTGCGATGGAGCTTTCGAGGTGGGTCTGCTCAGCTTCTACAAGCATACGGCTGTATCTAATGATTCGCAGGCTGCAGTTCAACAATCTCGACCGAGCTTCTACATTCACCTCAAGCGCTCGAATTGCTCGAAAAGAAGGCAAAATGGGAACAGCGCGCAGTGCCATCATAAGCGCACAGAACCTTGAGGATGAATCAGCACTCATTGAACATGCTCGAATGCTATGGAAAGATGGGCAGCATAGGAATGCAATCAAGATGCTGGAAGGCGCTATCGAATTAGAAGCTTTCCGACCCCTCGATCTTGATCCTGACAAAGATACTTTGACCGAATCGATTCCCCCCGACCAGAATCTATTGACCGCGAGGGCTTTGCTTTTATGGGCAAAATGGCTGGACACATCAGGTCAGACGCAATCACGTATAATCATTGAAAAGTACCAAAATGCTATCAGGGCTTTTGCGAGATGGGAGAAAGGACACTATCATCTTGGGAAGCATTACAATAAACTCCTCGAGTCCGAGAAAGCTCTCCCAGCTTCTAAGCAGAGCACAGCATTTCTTTGCGGTGAGACGGCCAAGCTCGTTATTGACAATTATACGCGATCCATCGCCTTCGGTAACAAATACATATATCAAACCCTCCCGCGAGTCATCACTTTGTGGTTGGAAGTGGCATCTGAAGCTCAGCAATCGACGCGCGCGACCGACTCAAACCACGACCAGCGCCAGAAAGTACTTGACGCGATCCACCGACAGCTTATGAAATACTGTAATCGTCTACCGGCTTTTCCCTTCTATACGGCTTTACCTCAGCTAGTCTCTAGAATCAGTCATCCACATCCGGAGACCTGGAAAGTGCTTCAATCGATCATCACCAAAATCATATCCCATCACCCGCAGCAGGCTATCTGGAGCATCATGGCTGTTGTCAGATCATCCAACCCTGAACGATGCAGTCGTGGACACAACATCATGAACAATCTCAAATCATCCTCCAAGAAAGGTAAGGGGGGAAGCAATGGGCTCGATCTTCGGTCGTTGATCAATCATGGTCAGAGGTTGTGTGATGCATTACTCAATGCCTGTGAAGTAGCCGTCGAACCCCGGACAAGCCACGTCAGTCTGTCTCGAAATCTTGGATTCCACCACCCGCTTGCTCCATGTCTATTGGTTGTACCGGTCGAGGCTCATTTCGCAGTCAGCTTGCCCACAAAGATGCCTCAAGGTATCAAGAACCATAAGGCTTTCCCTCGGGAAGCAACTACTATTGCAGCATTCGAAGATGATGTCCTCGTCTTGAGCTCTCTGCAAAGACCCAGAAAACTTACTGTCCGAGGTTCTGATGGCAAGACATATGGCCTGCTCTGCAAGCCAAAGGACGATCTACGAAAAGATCAACGATTAATGGAGTTCAACGCAATGATCAATCGCGCACTCAAACGTGAAACTGAAGCAAGCAAACGCCGGCTTTATATCAAAACATACGCCGTGACACCGTTGAACGAAGAATGTGGTGCTATTGAATGGGTCGAAGGACTTAAGCCCATCCGGGATATAATGCATCAGATCTATCGCAATCGGGCCGTGAAGGTGGACTACAATGAAATCCGCCACATACTGAACGCCGCCATCGCCGACAACAATGAGGCAACACTCAAAAAGTTTTGGGTCGAACGCCTCGTGAAACATTTTTATCCAGTCTTACACGAATGGTTTGTGGAAAGCTTTCCAGAACCTGAGGCCTGGCTTGCTGCTCGCCTCCGCTATACCCGCTCATGCGCCGTAATGTCAATGGTAGGGCATGTTCTCGGTCTCGGCGACCGACACGGAGAGAATATTCTTCTGCAGGAAGGTAACGGTGGCGTTTTTCATGTTGACTTCAACTGTCTGTTCGATAAGGGCCTCACCTTTGAAAAACCCGAACTTGTCCCTTTCCGGCTCACACACAACATGGTTGACGCGATGGGTGCATATGGGTACGAGGGACCGTTCCGCAAGAGCGCGGAGTTGACTATGAGGACCTTAAGAAGCTATGAAGATACATTGATGACAATATTGGAGACATTCCTTTACGATCCCACGCAAGACTTTATTGGAAGAAAGAATAGAAAGACAAGTGCCGCTGGTGTACCCGACACGCCAGGAGAGGTACTGGATAGCGTGCGTGCAAAATTGCGGGGGTTGATGAGGGGTGAGAGTGTACCATTAAGCGTTGAGGGACACGTGGAGGCTCTGATAAAGATGGCGGTTGATGAAAGGAACCTGGCGAGCATGTACATTGGGTGGTGTGCTTTCTGGTAGACACCGCTGGACTGCGAGCTCTCGAGTCTCAGTTGAGGATTATGGCACACAATATGAAGGTGACGATTGGCTGGGAAGAAGTAATGATTCTGCTCATGCTGCTCGGAAAGATGATTCCTCGCACACATGTCAAATTGCCATGCCCTCCTTGATAGATGCGTAGTTGTAAAGGCCACAATTTAAGACGAGGCTAAGCCGTCCAATACATTATTAATCGTTTTCACAGGGTCTGAATCCTCACTCGTCGTCCACACTTGACATCTAGTGCCCTTGAATCCCGCCTCTTGCCACGTAATACCAAGTGATTCAACAGAGACGAGCACCTCAATACGCTTTCTCTTGCTCTGGGATTTGGAGTCTCCCTTGGTAGCGATGTTTCTTCCCATGACTGTCTTCCACCCATTCTTGCTCAGAGCACTGGATTGTAACAGATGAGAACTCAGAATCGAGTTAAGAGCGGACGTTAGGTCTTCGAGGGAATCATAAGACTCTGTCTCCAGGGTCTCTGCGGGTTTGAGTTTGGGATCAAGGATCTCCAGAGCAAACTGGGTCCCGAAGAGCGGAGGGGACAGATGGGTTCGTAATAAGACTTCTGCAAGTTCTGTATTGAAGCTCGAAGTGCTATGCTCCATAGTCAGAGCAACTCTAGTCTCCAGTGGAACAGATAACGCATTGACGAAGTCCGCGAAGGAGGTTGAAGCTTGAGGTTTTGCCGTGGCGACGACTGTGTGTTTTTGTTTCGACAACCAACTGCTCAGGTCTGGAGATATATTCCGTAGCGTGTAGTTAAATTTCAGGCCTCCTTGTCCGAATAATAGAACCCTCTGGTCTAGGTCAGAGCGGATGGCATCAAGTGTCACCTTCTGCTGCAAATATCCAATGAATATGCGTAGTATTACTGGTCGAAGCTCCGCGCTTTGCCCTTCCGATATAGGATGAGGTATTCTTGAACGGTGATGTAATCTTTGCTTGTGAGCATAAGAAAGAAGGACCCGCAGTGCAAGGGCGATCCCTTGGCATTCGAGATCTTCCGTGCGGTCGCCAATCGTAGACATCTCATCTTTTCCGACCAAGTCTATGAGAATTTCACGCGCAGGTACTCCAGAATTTTGCGAGCCTGTATCTGGCCCAGGATAGCGTATACGGATTTTATTTTCATCCATTGTGACGTTGTAAGGCAAAAGAAGCCGTGATTCTCTAGTAAGCTCCTGAAAAAGCTCCTCGTCAAAGAGGCTATCCCTCGCGCGTTGAACCAGCTCTGCGGTGAGAAAGTCGGCACGCACGCCATTTTGAGGTACATAGGATGATCCCATCACCTGACAATTTTCCAAAACGCGAACGCGAATTGTCTTAGTATTAGCAGTCAATGCCTCATCTAAAACAATGTTTCCTGTTTCCCCGATCTGCAATGCAGCCGTACCGCGTGCTTTATATTCTCCACGTGCCTCGGAAAAGCCGAAAGATACTGCCAAATTATGCCGTTCGCGAGGAAACTTCGTGAGGGACCAGCCATCCTCACGAATCGTAAGAATCTGCTCCCAATATTTGGTCTCTTTCTCAACTTCCCGATTCAATCGAGTAGCAGCATCCAACAGACTATCCACTGATTTGTTAAGGCTCTTCATTCTGTGACCCTGCGAAACCTTCTCTTCTTCTTCACGCCTTGTTTCGAGCTTCGCTGGTACTTCAGCAGCGGACGATGACTCCTTCAGACCCATCGATTTTACTGGTGTGTTGTCGAGGACATAGTCGGTCATCGATTTTTCTGCGCCTTTCTTCGTCTTCGCTTTGGTCGGTCCTGGAGGCATGGGGTTGGCAGGAGGAAGTGGGAGATCGCTTTCCTTTCTCAGGAGCAGGGAAACAAGGTCTTGAACCATGAGAACTTCTTGCTGGGCTTGGCTGAAGAAGGAGGGTTAGAATATTTTACATAAGTCCATTGCCAAGGGTCGAAGTACTGTAGACCCTGCCACATCTCTGTTTTGGCAATGTAAAGCTTCTCGCGTCTTGTTTTTGGGTCGAGCTCATCTTCATTTTCGTTAGGCTGGCCTAGACCCAAGACGGATTCCAAATTAGAATCTTGCTCGAGCTCTATCTCATTGACAAGTTTCTGCTCTATAATATCCTTGAAATGGCCGCGCGATTCAAATATGCGTGATATTGTGGAATTGAGACTATCTTCTGTCTCCAGGCTTGGCCATGGTCGCAGAGACAAGGAAAAAGAGGGAGACTCTGGTTGCGACTGCGCCATCGGGCAGATGTGGGGCTGGAAAGCGGGAATGGAATGAGGTCGGATGCTTTATCTGCGTTGCGGGAGAATTCACCCAAGTACGGAAAACGAAGTATCAGTTGGTTGAATAAGGTACGAAGCACGGTGGTGATCGGCGCAAGGATACGCAGGACGAACTGCTACTGAGCAGGCTAGGGTAAGGTGTAGGTACCTAAGCACGCTAAGGCAAGGCACCGTTATCCCGTACTCTACTCCACTCCGTACCGATCACTTTTTGTAATTTATACTAACAAACAACCGCTGGAATTCTTCAAACTTGCAAAAACTTGCTGGTGATACTCGGCTTTCAGAATGACGACTCGATATCGAGTTGAATGTGTGGAGTGCTTATATCGGGCTTTCTTTTGATTGTGGACTGATACTTTTCACAGATGCGTTGAAGGTACGCTACCACTGTAGCCACTGTAAATACACCCGCTTACTATACATCAAAGACGCATCGCCGCGATCAATTGGTATGGACATTGATAAAAAACACACATCGTGCTCCTACTGACTGGTGTCAAGATAGAATGGATCAAGGTCAGTCTAATTTCGGTTCAATCAGCCATCATAGGTCATCACTTCGACCGAATCCCAAGATCTCAGCACTTCCTCTTGACTGCTCAGTCGGCAGAGATGAATTTTAGCTTACCCTTGCTGGGTAGGGCCTTCTTGCAGTACCATTTGTTCTGCATTCGCAGCCGACAGCCATCTTCGAAGAGCGTCGAGAGCGAGTGGCCCAAATGGCATCAAACGCTCACCGAAGATACGCTGAAATTATGCGTGACGTTGAGGAACTTATTAACGACCACAGTGGGTCTGCTCAATCGGACACGGTTTTCTTCCCGCTTACCTGACGAGCTTAGTTGCAAACCAAAAAGCTGGAACGGCAGAACGATCAAAGTTAAAGCTTCTTGTACCCACGGTGGGAACCTTTTTCACACCTTTACTACTCCAAGATGCATTCATGTACCAAGATAGCCGTCGATTCATAAGCTCTCGGTGCTTTGTGCCCCCATCATTCAACGATGTCCGGTTAATTCTCAACACTGCGCAAATCATGAGTTTGGTACGCGGAGGTCCCATCGAGCTCATGACTTTTGACGGAGATGTCACGTTGTACGATGATGGAGAGTCTCTCGCACCTGAGAGCGCGGTCATCCGACGCATCCTCACGCTCATGAGCAAGGGGATTAATGTTGGCATCGTCACGGCTGCCGGATATCTAGAGGCGATGAAATACTACAGTAGACTGCATGGTCTTCTTGATGCCATACATGCATCTCAGCTACCCCTAGAGCTCAAGGAAAAAATTGTCGTCATGGGCGGAGAGAGCAATTATCTCTTCCGATATAGCAGCTCTTCGCCCGACCGATTAATACCTGTACCAAGGCATGAGTGGTTGCTCGATGACATGAAGCTCTGGAGCGAAGAAGATATTAACGAGCTTCTTGATACCGCTGAGAGTGCACTCAAAGGTTCCATCGAAACAATGCATTTGGATGCGCAGATCATTCGAAAAGAGCGCGGAGTAGGTATGGTTCCATCCCCGGGACAGAGATTTGCAAGAGAACAATTGGAAGAAACCGTACTGCTGACGCAGAAGATTTTGGTAAGAGCTGGACTGGTAATCGATCGATTGAGCTCATGATTTTGTTACTAGGAAATATCTCCGGTCGGGCGTCGTCTTCCATTTTGCGCTTTCAATGGTAATAACCAGTTCGTCCTTCGTATAACCATCTCATTGACGCCTTCTCAGGAGGAAGCGACGTTTTTGTTGATATTGGCGATAAAGCCTGGGGTGTCCAAGCATGTCAAAAATTCTTCGGCGGCATTGAAGGTGCCAAGACTTTGCACATAGGGGACCAATTCCTCTCTGCTGGAGCCAATGACTTTAAGGTATAGCACTGCTTGATGAGTCTTGAAATCGGCACTGACAACCTAGGCGCGCTTGGCCTGCACGACAGCTTGGATCGCAAGCCCGACGGAGACTGTCGCCCTGCTCGATGAGATTAGCGAGCTAGATCAATTGATGGAGTTTAAGCGGAAATAGATCTGCTTTTGGGAGGTGGAATTTAACCTCGATGAATCTGAATGAGCTTCTGTACTATATGAGACCTTTGCATTATGGCGCTCTGTCACAAAATATGTACAAGAACCTTGAAGTAAAGAAGAATAGGTAGCTTCTCGATTTTAGGTATCGCCGAAGACAAAAACATTTTTACCCTTACGAAAGCCCTCTAGCGTTCCTTGAACAGCGGAGATGAGACTGTCCTGCTTCGTGTTGTAATCCCAGAGGACTTCCTCCACGGGAACATCTTTGAACTTGCCTTGGCGAGTCAAGTTAAGGACATGATCAACAGTTCTTTTCTTCTCGTCCGGATTCTGTTCGCTCCATTTGCTGACCCAAAATCCATCGAAGGTAATGTTCTTGAATATGAGCAACCCCGTAGGCAGTTGTACTGGTTGCTTCGACATTGCTCCATAGGTGACCAAATGAGCTTGAGGACTCAAAATCTTGGCCATAGCATTGACTATCTTGCCACCTACACAGTTCAAGCCTAGCCGCACCTTCTCTCGTCCTCCATTTGTCCACTCCTTGACCTTATCTCCGAAGCCCTTTTCCTGTAACTCTGTATCTGTAACAACAACATTCGCTCCTAGATCCTCCAGTTCTCTCCTAAGAATCTCCGTACCTTCCGGTCGATCTCGCACAATGTTGATGCTTTTATATCCCCACAGCTTTCCTAACTGAATTGCGGCCCTGCCGACTCCACTGTTCGCGCCGTTTTGTATGAACCACTCACCTTCACGTACATTTACGAAGTCCTTTAACATCCGATATGCCGTACAAGGGTTGACACTCACGGTCCCCACCTGAATAGGAGTCAGGCCACTTTTATCCTCAACCTTCAACAGGTTTGATGTGTCGGTTTGAGCATGTGTTCGCCAGGTCCCAAACCCAGGTGCGCGCATAAGTACCCAATCACCCTTTTCTAACCCTCTAACATCTTTGCCACGTGTTTGAACTTCGGCCACGCCCTCATTTCCACCCACAGCGATGGGTTCAGGAGTGCCGAGAGAGGTAGTAAAGGTAGGCTTCGTGGGATAGACACCTTGAATTTGATTGATATCGGCAGGATTGATGGGAGATGCAAGGAATCTCAGGGTCAACGAGTTCCCATGAGCTGGCGATATGGAGTGGCCATGGAGCCCAAGAACTTCGGCGGGTTCGCCATGTTTGGAGAAGGTGAGAGCTTTGGCTTGTTCATAGCCGTATGCCGAGATGCTGCGACGCGAAACCTTACTGAATGCCGCCGGAATCGCAACGAAATTTGAGGAGAGACTGACTGTCGAAGTACTCAACGTGTTAGATAACCGGGAGATTGGCTGAGGTATCCGTGGCGGCATGGTCGTGGAGGGCTTGGTCTTGGATAGCAGGAATTTTGAGGCTATGTGTGACCTCGTCCTGATCGTGAATCAGAATATCATCTTGGTGAAGCTCGTCTATGGATGTCAAAGCGACTCGTTCAGAATGAAGGATAGTAGCCGATGCTAAGTGCCTTAGATACTTTTCGAGTTCGAAGCGAGGAGCTATATTCGGATCCTGGAAGGATGACGTCGGTCGGAGCTCCCACCGTGTAACTTCACATCTTGCGGACATGCGTGACGCGGTGAAAAAAACTACACCAGCACATCTTGTACCGAGATCACAGTCTCCATTGCACTATGCCAGGATGTAGCCCTGTAGCCTTGATCAATTACTCCGTACTGTCTTGAACTTAAAAATGTCGCAGGCTCCATACAGGATAGTAACGGCAGCTGTGCCTGCAACTCGCGTTGCACAGCCTCCACTTGAAGGAGCTTTAAGATGTTTACTTAAGGAATCGTCAGTCGAACTCGATGGCGTGATGAGAGTGTCGCCTATTCTTCCGATTGACTCCTATTGACACCGATTGGAAGCTCTCTTGAGCTCGATGGACCCTCTCTCGTTGACAGCCAGTGTCGCAGGCATCATCAGCTTCTGTTTGAAGACGGCGAAGGCTCTTCATAAGATACGTGAAAGCTACAAGCACGCCTCAGTCACCATTGCTGCACTTTGTTCAGAAGCCTCTGTCATTAGCGCATCTCTAGCACAAATCCAAGGCATCTTGCTGAAGGTAATTGGCGCTAGTACGAGTCAATTCTTGACCAGACCGGAGCTCCGGGATGCCTTCGATATAGCTTTAACTGGTTGTACTGTCACGTTTTCTTGTCTAGACCATGAGATTCAATGTCTGGCCCAAGGAAGTAATGAAAAGAGTGAACCGGGGCGGAAGATAAAGGCGAAATATGTCTGGAAGGAAGAGACGATGAAAAACCTACTATTACAAATTCGTGGGCAACAAACTGCAATCTCACTCTTGATACAAAGTCTACAAATGTGATAAAACTCTACAATCACTTTCATTCTGTCTAACCACTGTTGCAGGCAATCTTTATCAGACATCCAACAGCTCCTTCACGGAAACCACACGATTCTGGAAGGTATTGTGAGTCGAACCAGGTCAAATCGTAGCCTCAATCCGAGTCTGAAAATACCTGCGTCTGTTCTTGACGCTGAGCCCGAGAGCAATAGTCTCTCGGATGACTACGGTTCAGCTATTAGCGGGACAGAGTTCGATTTCGATGACACGATCGTCAATTCCCGGGTGTATCGGAGAACTATGATGATTGCGGAGAAGACGATTTCTGATCAATGTCTTCAGTCCGTACCAGTTGCGCAAGAATTGCACAAGACTGACACCGACACCGACAAGAAATGTGGTGGCAATGGCAGACAGTACTCTTGCGGAGACCTATCCAAAGATCCTGGGATATTCACCCCAAGTGATCCTCTGATAGATCAGCAAGTCGCAGGCACAGTGAGTAGTACTCGAAAGCACCTACTGAGCCGCACTCGTTTCGCCGAATGTCCATGCCGCAGTCAAAGTTTTGGGGAGGAGGATCCACAAACTCATTCAAAAAATTTCCATGAAAGTTCTTGTGTAGAACACTCATCAGCGCAGGGGAAAATCGAGACGCCACGCAAATCTAGCAGACGCGGTCGACATTGTTCTCAAAGACAAGGCAGTATTGTTTCCCGGAGCTGTATGGATGAGGTAAGTTGGCATCATTTGCCTCCAGTTCATCAAAAGAAAGCCTAGCAAAAATGTTTCTGTTCGCTGGGGAGATGTCCAATCACCGTGAGATCAGGTTATGATTTATAAACTTGAAACTTTGAGGTTAAAAGTGACTCGATATCGCAAAGCTTATGGGTTGACTTCGGCGAAGACGGAGTCGTCGAGAGTAACACAATTGGAAACACTGGGTCTGTTGTTGACCATGATTTGCAGGAAAAGTTCGATTTGAGGCCTCTGCCGCCAACGTATCAATTTTCGTCTCGACAAAATATCGATCGACTCGACTCTGGCTTTTATTCACAAGCCGGCGAAGTTGTACAGATTTCTGAGAGCTCGGACATGGAGCGAAGACAGTCTGCTGCTTGTCGACAGACTCGACATGGTCTCCCGGACCCATCACTTGAACAAGTAATCCCAGAAGCGATGGAGGCCACTCTCAAGAGATTATCGGGCATGTCAGAACTTCCAGATGTTCAAAAAGACCCCTGCGCTTTGTCTACAATCTGGAAAGAGATACTTCGCATGCAAAGTACGACCCTTTTAGATTTGGCCGACCTGGTCAATGACTTTGGAGGTCTCTTAAGTGTTGGGTCTTACAATGGTCGGTCGCGCCTCATTCAAACAGAGAAACAGCTCTTTCTTGGCATTGAGAAGCTGGATGGCTTTTCTCGGGCCTTTCGCGAAGAGCTTGAACCATTCAGACAATCACGGAACTTTGCTCTTCCACTTGGTCGATGAGAGTCATCTTCTATGGAGTACGAATAGAGACAATCGCAAACTTCGCAGTCTTTCTAGTGATCGCCGGGGATAGTGTATAGAGCTTTCTGCGTTATTGCTGATCGGGAGGTCCGTTACTTGTCTGCAGCTAATAATTCCACGGCCACCCTAGAGTATGTGCGACCGAATGATTACAAGATTTCTATTGTCGCGCTCAGTGAGACTATATCGCCTTCTCATGGAAATGCTGATTGCTGATAACAACTACTGACAGGACTGGTGATAATTTCATTAAACAGGGATCTGGTATGTTAGGCAAAAAATGGCTGGGCCAAAAGGTTCCATTTCCGGATTCAGCTGGTTAGTCTGATAGTCAGGGTACACAAAGAATGTAGACTGTACGCATTGAGATTTCAGAAAAGTTTTCAGTTGATCTCCGCCTGTAGGATTGGAGCCTGTCGAGTTCTATCAAAACGTTGGCGTCCACGGCGTCTCAAGTCGAAATTCTCGGATAAGTTTCCTGTCGCAAAAATCAAAGCAACGGCCGCCGAGACGGATGGCTACGAAACCATACGTACCGTAGTTAAAGTTCAACCACTCACGCCCGTCTTCTCCATCTGATCAATGGCGTGATTCCACGCATCTCAGCCATTGACCAAAGCTGTTTCACTGCGCTGCGCGATTTTATGCATGGGCGTGTTACTACCAAGAATACACTTCTGCAGCTATCGACAAGTGGAGGGGTTGGGGGCAGAAGCCGCTGCTCAGCCGCCGAATTTTGGAGCAATCATTGGCTCAAAATGACTATCCGTCATTCGTGCAGCATTTCAGCTGTTGGTTACCGCTTGCGGGCCAGTTCGGCACAGCTAAATAATTCAGATAACCGTCTGAATCCATAACAGTCCGTACGATATGTGGCCTTAGCGGACAGTTACAGCATGCACCTCACGCGGCTGAGAAGCTGGTTTGTCTGTTCAAATTTCCGAAGGCGGAAACGCTAAGTCAAGAAGCCCTGTATCCGTAATGAGATACAGATTGTAGAATGCGATAGTTTGCCGCCGCACTTTATTCATCATCTTGGCTCTACAACACGCAGGACCATTGCAGGGCGCTTGCTTGCTCAGCTATCTTGGATGGCATACAAATAAAGCTCTATTATCCACGTTGCGAGATATATAGCCTCCCGATAGTGCAAGTGTCCCGCCTGATAGAGACTCAGTCAAGTTCAATGGATTTCTTGGAATATTCAGTCCAAATAGTTCTTTACCTACGTAGCCAAACCTACACGTCAATCCCTTCGGCTTCGCATTGTCATCATTGAAATTGTTATGATCCATTTCAGTCTCAAGGGCAAAATCTGAGTGAAAGTTTTTCAAGATGGTAAGTTTGAGGACTTAACCCTAGGGAGCTGCGTGAGGAGCGACATACTCTTGATCGTACCAAAGCCTTCATTTTGAGTCTGCGTGAGACTAACCATCTGGGACGAAGAATGTCAGTGATGCAAAAGATGGCCTCGCGTCCTTGAGAGATCCTCAGTCTTGGGATCTCAGGGTCAAGCTCGTCGTTTCTTTGGGTACTCTTCTGGCTATGTTTTCGATGTGAGTCAACATTCAGATTGCACGCATCATGGATGCTGGTTCCAGAGACAGCACTTTTGGCAACTCGGCGTACATTGGTAGTACCCTCCCGATTCAATCTGAATTTCGCATCAGCGAGATACTCGCAATCGCTCCGATCTCTCTATACGCCATCGGCTTCGTTCCAGGCCCGATGCTTGAATCTGCGCTATCAGAGGTATTTGGCCGCCAATATGTCTATAAAACCGCAATGGTCCTATGCCTTGTCTTTACCATCATCGGTGGTACGGCCGCGAACTTTCGGACCCCAGCGGTAGCCAGAGCATTTGCAGGATTTCTAGGTTCTCCTGCTATCACCGTGTTGTCCGCCATGACGTTTGACTTATACGCTCCCGGTGATAGGATCGGAGAATTTTGGAAAATCGTCAATGGTGTTGGGCTCATTTGGGCAACTGAACTCGGTCCCTTGGCTGGAAATGCCGTCGTTCAAGATCGGGATTGGCGTTGGTCTTTTTACCTGACAGCAATGCTCTTGGCTTCTAGTCTTTTAGTCATATTTCCTACTCGCGAGACATTTCTTCCAGAGATACTTCGCAAGGACGCCAATGAACCAAGGGGAAGTCTTGGTGAAGCACTCAAAACGGCCTTCCGGCGTCCATTACACATGCTCTTTGTGGAACCTATAATGCTTCCTACATCACTCTTTATGGCATGGTGTCAAATCATTCTCTTCGTCTTCTACGTTGCGTATCCATACATTTTGGCAAATCTCTATTCCTTCTCACTGTCGCAAGTTGGGCTCTCATTTCTACCGTTATTCATTGGCACAACCCTCGCAGTACCTGTCCTTGGAGTAATTGACAAACAGGTCTATCAGGTGCAAGTTGCTAAGGCACAAGTGGTTGGCACGGATCCCAGACCAGAGGCACGTTTGTTCCCCACAAAAATTGGAGCAATCCTGATTCCTGTAGCCTTGTTTTGGTAGGCCAGAAGCTCTTAGTATCTATGCTATCAATCTGACATGACGCAGGCTTGGTTGGACTGCCCGTCCAGGCATTCATTGGGTAGCTCCAGTCATGTCTGGACTGCTTTATGGCTTTGCTTTTGCACTCTGTCTAGTGAGTGATCATGTCAATCGGATCTATCAGTAGACTAATGTGGATCCAGCTCTCCATACCAATCTACAAGGGTGACGTCTATGGCGCAGAGCTTAGCGCCTCGTCCTTCGCTATTGATACCGCAGCACGCTATCCCTTTCTGCTCCATTTCCACTTTTGACAGTCCAGATGATAGAGCACTTGAGCTTCGCCTGGGCTATGTCAATGCTGGGTTTTATCAGCTTAATCTTTGTACCGGTACCATGGATCCTAGATCGATACGGACCGGTACTGCGGGCAAGGAGCCACTATCTGAGACCCACCCAAAGCGTGAACAACTGGGAAGCCTGTTCCGGCTCACGATCGCTACCAGACCATCAACATTCTTTGGAGAAATGACCTATTGTACAAGCTGGTAACTAAGCTGTCGAATCGTCTTCTTCAAGGGACCAGCTGGTCTGGAGATCAATACCATCCAAGTAAAGCTACCGTAGTACTTTTGATCGTGAAGAATATATTTGACAACATGCGATATGAGTATTTCGGTGGACTCATGTCAAATTCCATTCATGTAATCCTAAACTGTTCAGACCATGACAATTGGGCACGATTCAGGGCACTGGAAGGTGTTTGAGCATGTCAGGCAAAAATCTCCTTTACTGCTAGACAGACAAAATAATAGCCATCATGCCAAAGCTCTCCAGGCTCAAGCGCATAGAGTTGTCTCTCCATCCCCAATAACAAGGCTTATTGCATTCTAGGTCAAGGACCTCGAATTAAATGAGCGTGACGACATCTTGTGAGTCAAAACCCCACAGCTGAAAATAGAAGGTACCATTCTCCTCAGAAATCTCATGTGACAATATCTCAAAGATAAGAGATTATTGCATTACTTGGTGGCAGCATCGGTGATATCATCCTTAATTTCACCTCCAGACGAGGGATCGCGTCTGTCAAAGTTTATAGCTCGCGTCTCACAGGCCCCCTAGGAGACCTCCTAATCCTCCGAGAATTGGCGACAAAATCCCGCCAATTGCCGAAGTAAGGGAATCAAGAATTCCCACCACTATAGAGATGACCCCATCCACTAGGGTCCCAACTGCATCAACAAGCCCAACCTGTTAGATAATCAGTACGTGTTCTTCAAGTACCGAGAATCAGCGAAAGTTGTGGACCTACAAGTGCATTCTCCAAAGGTGTGAGCAAGTCCACAACGGACTCTGTACCGGCATAGTCAGCGTGACATGACCCAGGGTCGTATCCAACTCTAGCGTCACTAACCTAATCCCAGATTATCGACAAGTTGGTTTACAGTACTGATTACCTCCTCAAGCAAGGTGACAAGTAAATCGGCTAGATCGATAGTCGAGTTGCTCGCTTGGCGAGGATCAAGAGAACGCTTCTGCAACAAAGCCGAGGCTGCAGCAATGTTGGTCAGGGACGTGATGCTCTCAATGTCAGACCTGACGGTAGCAATGGCAGTCTGGTTTTCCGCGGTAGTAGACTCAGAATTGATCCCCGCAACAGTCGAGTCTTGACCGCTGTCAGTCTGTCATCATTTCTGATGCTATCTGTATTGGTAAGACGTACTAATATTTGCATCTTTCTGGAGGATCTGTTCGTAGAGGTTAGAGACTAAGGTATATTCATTGCTTGTCACGTCCCGTTCGCTGAGAGTGTTCTCTGGTTGGTTGATGACGCCAGCAAGGGAGAGACTCGTCATGCAGGTCAAAGCAAAAGCATATGTGATGAGCTTCATGATGCGGGCGATATGTAATATGCGAGATAAGAAAAGTCTGGTATTTCAAGAAAAGGCGAGTGTAACGATGACCAGAGAACAGAGAAATGTCATAGGTTTATACATATGACGCCAACTCATCTTCCTCGAAATTGTAGTGGCCGATCTTCTTGTTTGGGATGCAATACCGTTGTCATGATGCCTCCGTGGTCACGTATTGCGTTATAGATGTTTTCGGATCTGATTTCCATAGCAAGTAAAGTATCCAATACTCTCGGCCATTCGGAAATTTCAACCGCATGCAATATATCTGCAGCAAGGGGTCTGCATGATTAGTCTACCCCGCAACGTTGAGGCTTTTCCAAGATGTAGTTCGATGCGAATAGTAGATAGGGACGGCCCGCTTCAGAAATCAGATGCCGTGCATGTATTCAGATAGCCTAAAATTTGACACTGCTGATCCGGAAAAATCGTGCTCGCAAATTACCTCATGAAGTTGTCAGATCGAATCATGCGGAGTTACTGGATCAGTTTTTGCAAGATCGAATGCCCTTGTAAAGATGGAGTGCCTTCCCAGGTTCGCGGGATTCTCGTGAAGTTGGATGTATTTTCAAGATTGAATGTGTTTACAAGATCTAGGATTAACCACGTCATGCAAGTGAACCCGATGACTTAGACCCTCTTGGAAGTTGAGAGTCGGGTGCGCCTGCATGAGAACTAGGGTCGGAGCGGGGATGAGCAGTCGTGTATTCCGTACATAGTCCGTACTGCTGTCACCCATTGTTGCGTCAGTTGCCAGAATACTGGAAAAGAAAAGAAGGAGATGGTGCTTGCTGGGAAGGCAAGCTTCATTCTCGTTCATGGAAAAGTGGCGTTCAACCTTATCTACGCGAATGCCATGAAGTAATTCTATTACTAAATCGTACCGAAAGTCGTCTTCTTACTTACTAGCCTCCTAATTCTGCTTCTGCACGCATACAAAAGCTGGACCCTCAACGGAATGTTGGGACTAGCAGCGTATTCTCACGATCGTAACAAGACGTGTCTGGGCTCTCCATTTCATGACGTACCCCATGCTTGGTGTGATTGGTGCGTTAGGCATGCAGCTTGATTATCTTGACGTCCGATTGGAAATTGAGCAGAGCGACATTATGAAGTTGTAATAGCTTGAGAGATGATGGGATTCGGTAATTGAGCTCCGCCCTCCCTGACTCGCTACTCAAGTGGAGGAGTAATGTCTGCTGGGCGGCGTTCGAGGGAGAAAGCAATAGCCTCGCCTTCCTGGCTAGTAATCAGGAAGAACTGTGGCCAACTCTGCAGGCCTCAAAGGTCCAATTTACATTGCCTCCTCCTCTCTCTTTACCGTATAATTTGTGAGGTAGTCTTCGGAGTGCTGAAACCTGCGCGCGGGGATTTTGTTTTAACGCATAAAAAATCCTGTTCATTGTGAACTTGAAAACGGATCTCGATCGCAACCAACGATAAAGGAGGCGCCACTTGGCGTAGAGTCCCGTTTTCCTGGCTGTAAGAGGAAGTTCATGAGTCAGGTGCATCATAAACGTATTTACTCTTAGGGGGTCCTCCTTCAACCAGGCAACAAGCGGGCGCTGTTGAGTGAATCTTACCTGGTGTCATCGAATTTCCCACTTCCATCCCGCCCTGTCTCCCTTGCCGCATGTATTACGAAAGACCTTGTAGCTGAGGACGCCATGATGTGTTGGTGCGGAGTTTCGAAGCCACAGGAAAGCCATGGGCGTTCCAGGTCAGCTGTACCATGCGTTACATCTGAGGCCATCGCGATTCCAGATGAACTCTGTGTCTGATTGTCATGTAGTTAGCTCTTGCTTGCCGGGCACTTTGTACTAGCGTCACCCCAATGACTCGCTGTTTTGCCCTTCATTTCTGACACGCGTGCTGCAGATTGGTACCCATCAACATTCTAGAGTGACCTGCCTGCGAGATGACTGGGTCTGCTATTTTTGCGGCTTGTAGATTGACTGCATCTGCGGGGATGTCAGTCACATTCCGCTCCCTGGTCTATCCAGAATCCAGATGCGGCTGATTTTTCGGAGTGGAGGATCTGATTTGTATTGGCGCTGTTAACCCCTGAGTGCTGCATTCTCGACAAGAACTTTCGCCAGGTCAATGATGGCACACTAGTCTTACATTGCGTAAAACAAGGAAGCTAATGAGCTGACAATAAACCAAAGCGGAGATTTATAGAGTTGCATGACTTCAAGGTGAAAATTTCTGGCATTGGCTCTTCTTCCGTTGCAGAGATCTAATCCCATCGACGGGGAGGAGCTTCAAAGGAATAATGATCTCGCAGAAGATGACCAATCGTTCGAGTACAGGATACATTTTAGCGTGACAGGACATCAAAATGTAACCAAACCCCGTCTACATGTATTCGGATAGAAATAGCAAATTCAAGATCAGCGATCGATCAGGATTGCGATAGCTGGCTTTTAGTAGCTATTATCGGGAGGAAAGTTGCCATTACTGATGATCTGTTGGAATTAGTAGCCATTAGATTCTCGTCGAGACTTGGCATCCATCTAAAATTTGAGTCGACTACCTGAGTAAGTCTGTACGATCTTGGTGGGTCCGCTATTGATTGCAGCGGTCATCTGTAGTATAGAAAAGAGAGAGAGTCCCTTGGCATATCCAGAAGCTGTGGAAGTCGATCCGGACACACTTACCGCGAGCGCCGTGGTGTAGGCCGTCTTCTCACCAGTCCGGTTATTGGACGGTGCTTTTTACGATTTGCTACTTGCGCTTCCATCAAGCTTGGTCATCTTCTCGATTCTGACCGGACATTTGCTTCCATTGTCCTCATCTGTCCATACAATCCCAGCTGAGCTTGGGTTCCTTGAATGAGAGGGCGCTACTCGATTTCGACAGTCTTTTTTGCGGGCTGCTCAGTCTCACTAACGTTTCTGAGGCCAATGAGCAATTTCTTAGCTGTACGCCGTCCTGCACCCTCGATACTCTTCTCCATGGGTTTGTGTTGTTGAAGGCTTTCCAGTGTTTTCACGGAAAAGGCCTTCGCGACTCCGCAGAAATTTTCTTGAAGAACGACGTCAAGGTCTCCCCGTCCCGCCGCTTTTGCTTTCGACCAAATGATTCCGCACGAGGAAAGCGGTTCTGGCGAACGGCCTTCCGTCGGTTTCAGTTACGCAGCTTGCACTACTGCGATATAAATTTCGGTAATTGTCATCGTGTAGGTTCGTTGAAGGGAAGTTCTGCATCTGCCACGGTCAAGTAAGCTCGGAGTTGTTAGAGTACGGTAAGAGGCACGCATCAACGGCTTCTGCACGTCGTAGACATAACACGCAATTGATCACCATTTCCTTACAGGACCCATTGGGTATTCAAGGCCTGAATATGGAGTATGGAGGCAAGCAACAGCTCACGACGGTCTTTCTGACTGCGGTCTCCTGAGAACTGTGCGATCCAGAACATACAGAGCGTACGGGACTCGCGCACTAGAGTACCGTAGTACTCTACCAAGTCATGAATTTCTCAGCCCTCAGATCTCACTCATCGAAGGAATCCATCCTACAGGAGTCCGAGATCATGATTGGGAAGGGATGCTGCTTATTCTGGGTTCACCGGTTCATTACAAACGATCAAGCATGCGCAAGATTGCCGCAATGCTTCATTACGGCACAGTTCCCGGGAGCATGGATCGTTCTGTACTCTTACCGCGTCCCATGTCTACGTAGTGGATCAGTGCGCTCTCATACAAAATTCATATTGTACTGCCCGGAGAGAAAAGGCTCTTGAAGCTCGAGCAGAAATTAACAGAATCCTGACGAGTTGATCCGGTGGGGTCTCTGTGTCGATCTCTTTTCCAGTATCAAAACTCTTCGCTGAAGGATGCCGTCGACGTCGTAGGATGGTGGATGTGCTTCCGTTGCAGGATCAGAGATTCAGTCTGCTGATCAAGGTTAGGCTAGCTGTGCCTATTGATGGCACAGCCGGCAAATGCTGTGGAACTTCAGCCGTCAATGGCGATACTGTGACCTCTCCTCCCCTTCAACTCATTTCTTTCCACATACGAACGAGAACAATTCGGGATCCACGGGTGCAAGTTTCGTCATAGCATCGAAGGGCATAAATGGACACGGGAATTTCTATCGATTCATTGATCGCTCGGCTTCGTAGCATCCAGAAAGAAGCCCCAGGTGATCGGTATTCTCGTCGGAGATTGTACGATGCTACTCAGGCCATGGCAGCTGAGCTCGAAGATCCGATAGACTCAATTTACCGAATCGGCTTCGCTGTGTGTAGGTTCCCGCGTGCTGGCAGAAGAAGATTACTGACTATACGATAGCCTTTACAGCTAGCTATGGCTAAATTAGGCAGCAATCTTGGACTGTTCGAGCTTCTTCAGACAAGCCGTGTCCCGCTGAAGACGGATGTCCTTGCGGAAAAGACCGGAGTCGACTTTGTACTTTTGAGTAAGACAACTTTGTTCTTCTTATCACCGCAAAAGCTGAAGGCAGGGAAAGGACGTATCCTGCGTTATCTCGCGTCCGTAGGGATGATAGAAGAGACAGAAACCGATACTTTCGGGGCTTCTAAATTAACGTCAAACCTGACAAATCCCCAAGCGAAGGCTAGTCTTGGATGGTTGTTAGTAAATGCATCTTTCTCAGAATATCACTCCGAGGCTGATTACCAACAGTCTTGATCTCTGCGCTCCAGCCCTCAACAAGATACCAGATTTCCTGGCGGCAACGAACTATCACAATCCATCAGATGGACTCAATTCAGCTTTTCATATGGGTCACGACACCACCGAACATCCATTCGCATTCATCATGAAGCATCCTTACCACCTGGAAAACATGAACAAGTGGATGAGTTTTCAGCGGGAAGGATGTAACCAGTGGTTAGATCGCTTCGATTTTAAAGCCGAAGTTTGCCATGGGGGCGACGTTGTGCCGGAAGAGCCACTGTTTGTCGATATCGGCGGTGGCATAGGTCATCAATGTCGACTTTTTCAGGAAAGATTGCCTGACATTAGTGGTATAGGACGGATTATCTTGCAAGATCAGTCCCACGTGCTGGAGCAAGCTCTACCATTGCCAAACGCGCAAAAGATGTCTTACGATTTCTGGACACCACAGCCTGTGAAAGGCAAGCAAGCAAACACCAAACACGTTAATTTACAAGGGCTAAACGTTCAATAGGCGCAAGAGCGTACTACATGCGTGGTATCTTACATGACTGGGGAGATGCTCAATGCGTCGAGATTATCCGCCAAATCATTCCTGCTATGAGTACTAACTCAGTCCTCCTGGTCGATGAGATGGTGCTGCCAGAAGCAAGAGCACATTGGCTCGCCACTCACATGGATCTTGCGATGCTAGGACTAGCCGCGGCGATGGAGCGTACAAAGAGACACTGGGAATCGCTGCTCGATGCTGCCGGCATGCGGATACTTGGAATCCACGAGTACAATAAAGAGTTCGGAGACAGCATTCTTGTGGCAGTGCCAAAGGTGATCAAATAGAGCAAAGTCAGTGATATCTGGACATTTGACGTATGATATGTCGGTGCTCTCATATGTGAGACAAAATGTTTGCAAGTTTTCGATCAGTGATGTGAAGCATGCACAACATCAGCTATTGTAAAATCTGGCTTGAGTCGCATGTGGAGCTACGGTCTCACTTGTGCGGCTCCTCCGCCACCGTCTCTCTCCCGGTAAAAATTCTCTGCCGCAGTTTGAATCCATCCGCTGTACGCGTGTTTGTGGCTGCGAGTAGACTCTGTCAAGTCGCGCCAGCAAACCTCCGAGGTAAGACTGTCTTCGTACACGCTAGGCGCTTTATGATGCGATAGAAAAGAATATGAGATATGTGTCTTTGCTGGGAATCGTAGTTTCTGTACCTATTGTTCAGATGAGTCCTTGAACTTGTCCTGTTTCTAACAACTCCAATGCTGCCTGTAGAAATGTCTCTAGACGTTGGGCGATAATTCGTCATATTTTACACAATCCTCCACACTTTCGACTCCGGCTACTAAGAAGCTTCGCGCCTCCAATCCCGCCCACACCTTTAACATAGAGAAGTCGCTACTCTGTAACATCGATTTACCGCCTGAAGTGCCTAATTGCCTTAAGATCGGAAGGGCGGCACTAAAGAGATCGATCCCAGGATCCAGCTGCCGTCCTATACCCTCTAGCAGCAAAATACTCAAAACCACATTCACAAAGTCCCCCTCAAGTCTCACATGATGAGTCCGGACCATGTCAAGGACCTCGCCTAATACATCACCAATCTTGATGTTCCCCAAAGAGAAAGTTAATCGCTGTACTCCCAACACTAGATGATGCATCCGTTTGATGAACAACTGCTGGCCGATCACTTCCTCAGGATTCCGAGATCGCTCAATCATGAGCTCAGCGCTCCGCCTCCCGTCGAACTCCGCCACGGATTTAAACAGGTCGAGGAAGTTTCTCCGATTGGCTGGAGACAGCTCGGTGACAAGACCTGTATCTAAGAAGATCAAAGAAGGTCGATAGCCGTCGGTATCAATACGCGAAAGCTGTGCGCGCCAGGCGGACGAGTCATGTCGGTAGGGACGCAAGCGGGAGAGGACTTCCTCGGTAACATCAATAGGAGCATTCTCGGCCGGGGAAGTGGGCGAGGTCGCCGGTTGGGAGAAAGTGTCTTGAGTGAAGGAGGGTAGAGAGGGGATGGAGTCAGCCGGAAGGAGAGATTCTGGTTTATAGAAGCGCACCATGATGTTACCGGGGTGGAGATCGGCGTGGATGAAATTGTCGATGAGGAGCATGTGTAGAAAGGCGTCAAGACCTTCGTTGGCGATCTCCTTTTGGAAAACACCCCCACCGTTTGTCAGGAAGTCTTCGAGGGGGATTCCATGCGCGAATTCCTCGACGAGGACTTGTCGTGTTGTATATTGGGTATACGGATACGGAAACCATGCAGTCGTCCGATCTCGGAAATGCTTGCGGAAGATTTCCAAGTTCGCAGCTTCGATGCGCAAGTCCAGTTGCAGACGCATCATTTCTCCAAATTGCGCGACCTCGTCTGGGAAAGAGAGCCATTCCATTGTCGGTATTGCATTGATGACGCTAGCAAAGAACCCCATAATCCGAAGATCTCTTCGTACAATTCGTTCAACGTTCGGATGTAAGACTTTGATTGCGACATATGAAGATGGGATCCGTGCTGGTGTACTCTTAAGGGCTATATCAACGTTCTTCCTTACTCTCTCCCTGAGATTTTGAGGTTGTTGGTTATCCGCCTCATCAGCCTGTGTCAGATTATGCTTCAATTTTCCCCTGTAGACTTGTGCAATTGCTCCCACACCCAAAGGCTTAGTGTCAAATTCTTCGAAGATCTCTTCAAACGGCCGTCCATCAAATGCCTTCTCAATAGTCTTCTTCGTCTTCGCTAGCGAATGTGCGGGGGCATTCGAATGCAAGCTCGACATGATCGCACACATCTCCGTGGGAAAGATATCCGTCCGGGAAGCCGCCCATTGCCCTAACTATCCCAAAGTCCCTCGTGTCAGCACTTCTGCCCCAATCACATACATCAGCCTGTGGCCGTGCATACCTTGATGAACGCCGCTCCAGCCCTCTCCATACTCCGTACCAGAAATCCATACCACCACAAACAGCCTTCCCGCTCCCCACCCCTCTCCTTGCGCCTCCGCCCCATGAAAACCACGGGAACTGACAGCAAGACCGGCACAAAAATCGTCACCAGATGTAGGAATCTCAACCCTGTGCAAATCGGCTCCCACACGTACACATCTAATACATAATACATCGCGCGGACCACCCGGGACGAGTGAGCGATGGGATCAGGAAGCGCGTCTCGGATCTCGGCGCGGGAGGCTTCCAGCATGTGTTCCTCGCCAGTCTTTCCATCGTGTAGGTCGGCTTCGGAAAGGGAGACAAAGGCAGCGGGACTGAGGGCGGCAAGGAGGGTCGTAGTGCCGCGGCCAGGCGGGGTGGGAGGTTTGTGGAAGAAAGCGCGACGAGAAAGTAGGTGATGGGGACGAGAGGTTGAGAACGTCCGACATGAAGGACAGCGGAGATAATTGCTAGCTCGGAGACACGAGCGTCGAAGAAAGAGCGCCGTCCTCATGGTTTCCGTCGTTATCACCGCCACCCTTGTATTCTTAGTCGATCCATGGAGAAGTTATCGCGATAATCAGCGGATGGCACGGGACGTGGGAGTGGCGTGCTTCTTAGTAGTGCTCGCTTTTCTTCGATCAAAGGGGCGTGCAAGTTTCAGAGGCTCGTCTGTCTCCAAACTGCGCGCGAGAAGGTACAACGGTGCAAGGGTGAAAATCGTGGGATGAGGTGTTGACTGAAGGATGAGAGAAAACTACCAGTGGTACCTTACGGAGTACGCCGACGTCATTGCCGAAAACGGGTTTAGATGGCCGTCTCGCCGCGGACCAAGTGATAGTGATCACCTATACAATGTGCTACAAAGTCTTGTAGATTCAGAATGTTGAAAGATCCCATTCATTCTAGCAATTGACACAATAAAGAGTACTCTATGCCTTCTTAGGCTTTTTTGATGTGATCATAAGTCCGAACAACTCCCCCAACAATCTAGTCAGTCGTCCCCACTACCAGAGCTCCATTCAAAGTTCGTAGTCCGCGTGTACTGGGCGATATAACACATTAAATTTTGAACGAGTCATTCTCGGATCGTCTCAGCATATTGTCTACGTGAAGAATGCTCGCGTCTTATCGTTGCCTAGAAGTCAACATGGTTACGCCCCATCATATGGGCGATATTGAGCGGTCAGTCTTTCTTCCTCACTCGGGGACATCGGACTGCCAGGTGGCGGCGGTCCCCTTGATGGCTGTTGTATCCCGTATGGATTCATCGTCCGCGCTGGAGCGGTCTGATAGGGGTTGTTTGATGCGGTTGACCCTGGGGAGATTGGGGACGCCATCAAAGGGTGTGGATATGGCTGACCAGCTTGCATCGTATAACCTGGGCTTTGTTGCTGCGCAAAGCCACTTCGTCCATACTGATCCATCGCTGCTGCTTGCTGCTGCTGCTGCTGCTGAGCGGCATAGTCTGTAGCTGCAACGGGTGTTTGCTGATAAGATGCATTTGGTTCCGTAATAGTCGGTACACCAGGCCTTGAGGGGGGCTCATGACTAGGACGACGCTTGCCACTGGAGCTAGCTTTGCGCAGTAGACCGCGTACCTCTTCAAAATCCTGGTGACGTTCTGCACTATTGCGTTCATCGAGAGTGTTATCCTCTTCGGCCCACAACTCGTCACGAGTGATATCACGGCTAGGATCACGTTCATTGATGCCGTCGATAGCCCGACCTTCGCGACTGCGGAGAGATCCGGAGCCAACTTTACCACGGACGGAGCCACCCATATAGTCTATACCAGTAGTAGAGGCGGCTTGGTTCTTAGGTTTATTCTTGGGTACGAGTCGAGCAGCATCTTGCTTGTCAAGGAAAGCTTGTCTGGTCTCTTCAGCTTCCATTGTAGAAACAGCCACAGAGTACGAAGGCTTGTCCTTGGTACCAAGGGTAGCGTCACCACCTGAAGGGCTATTGATTGGAACCTTTCGAAGAGCGAGGACAAGAGCGCACATGAATTTGGAGCGACGAGCGGCACGGATAGTCTCGTTCGCCCAATTGCTCTTGTGCCTAATCTCAACCTGCAGTTGGAGTTTGTCCATCTCGTTGATATCAACTACCTCAATGTCAATATCAGGCTGGAAATCTCTGCTGTTCTCTTTGTCCCGAACAAAGTTCTGCAACTCGGCCTTCAGCAATTGAACATCCTCGAAGGAGGTACCGAAGTCCACATAGACTGGAAGTCGTTCTCTCATCGTACCACTGCGACTGACGTTTTCGACCCAAAGGGTATTTAAGACGATATGAGGAATTTGAACCAGTCGTCCTGTCTCGACCCTCTTGAAGACCGTGAACAGGAGGGAGATGTGCTCCACAGTCAGCTGTTCTTTGCTAACGTCGACACGGTCGCCAATGTCGTAAGGGTGTTTAACGAACAAGAAAATGCATGATCCGAGAATTTCTTGAGCGGTAGCGGAGAAAACGAACGAGAGGGAGAGCAAAGCAGTACCTGTTGTTGCCAGAGTCGTCACAAAGCTCGTGTTCAAAAAGGCAACTAGGATATTGTCAGCTCAAGGTCTGTTTGACCGACAGCCATTCGCGCGGTTTAGGAAGAGAAGGGGCAGGGGACGATCGGGAAAGAAGAGAGGGAAAGCCTGTTGGGTGGATTTTGTGACTTCACTTACCCATAACAAGAACTGCAACAGCAGCCACGACCACCATGAGCATTCTGTCAAGAACATTGATAGCCTGATCAACATCGTGCATGGAATTCGCGATAGACTTGCGCTCTCGGCCAATGGCGGTCACTGTGAGGATCATTTCGTCGAGACTGATGTCTCCATTTCCATCACGGTCGATCGCAAAAAAAGCATCCTCTGCCTCTTGCTCACGGTCGCGCCCGAGCACTTCTAGAAGATCATCTGGGTAGAGAGCATCTTTCCCCTCAACGACAAATGACATCCAGAGACGCCTGGCTAATGCTTCAGAAGATCGTGTCTTCTCGAGGGCTTCAACAACGATTGAATGTGCCGAGGTAGGGTCAAAGACTTTCTTTCCGGTAATCTCTTGGGCGTAGTGGCCAAAAGCAGCAGTGACTTTATCCCCAAACCGTCCAACATCTTGAACGAGTCGCATCGGTGTCGTCGATCCCGAACGCTGGTGACTCCCCTTTTTGCTACTGAGGCCAAGATTGATCTCAATGGAGTCATTAATGACGTAATCTTCCTCAGCGAATTCGGGACAGTAAGCCGGGAAAAGGGCTCGAGAGGCATCGTATAGTAGACCGAGCAGGAAGACTTGATGTTTGTTGTCCTTGATCTTGGCGTTGAACTGTTTGCGGTGATAGTTGATACTGATCAGCTGGATGATCAGCTTCTCGACCAAGAACACAATAGTTGCCACAACGATAGCAGCTAGGATTTGCGTGACAATTGTCACCCAGTGCCCTGGGGCTTTGGCACCTGGTTTTCGTTGATCGGGGTTCCGCTGCATGATAGGTGCAAAGGTTGCCAAGCTGGTAACAGCCCATCCAACGAGAGCCAGGGGAAATTCGAGTGCAGAGAGAACCAATGCATATTTACGAGTACCAGAGCTAACGACACCGGCGCCAAACTTGAAAACGGCCGGAAGCCAATGGGCGACAATCTTTGCGACCCAGAGAGACAACCAAACTTCAAAGTAATTAGCGTTGGCAATGTTGAGGTATGTGTATGGCGACTCACCGATTTCAACCCAGCTGAAGAACCATACGATCCGAACCTCAGCAATTTTAGCACCTTTGGCCGCTGTAGCACCAATGATGATAGGAATAGCGATAATTAAGCCCAGGGGGAGGACATAAAGAAAGTAACGGGTGACAATACTAAAGTCGGCAATCTTCTTATAGATCTTTCCCATGGTGGTGATAGTATCTTCTTCGCCATCATATCCTACATGCCCTGTGGGCTTGGCATTGTGCTCTTTCTTATGCCTCCGTCCACCAAACCGACTCTTTTTCTCAGACTTCTTTTCATTATAATTGTTCTTCTCGGCTGTAGGTGACTTGACCAGATTGTTACTCGAGCCATTGGTCGTGACAGGGTGGAGGGGAATGTCAATTGTGGCGTCGTTAGGATTGCCCCGTTGCATATTGTTGGTACCTTGGCTACCAAGACCTAGGTAGCCTTGTCGAGAGTGGCGGGTGGAGTTTCTTTTAGGATTCTTTGCGGATTGAGCAACTCCGCTCATAACAGGAATCGTCCAGACCGTGATCTACGCGGTCGCTCGAATGAAATGGCGAGTACTGGACCAGCCTAGATTATCGGTGGTGCATTCAATCAAGAATGGGGAATGCCTGGCGTAAGGAAATTGGCTGGGACGAGGTTACAGAATTTAGGAAAATGTCGAGAACATGTGATGAAACAACCAGGGAGGAACTCAGATGGAAGCTCTAATAATTTGCTGGCCTCGGTAAAAGAGAGTAGTAGAGAGCCGAGTGCTCTACAAAGCCAGGATGACGAAAAAAGGAGTGTAAATAAGCGACCCCAAGTTGTTGGGAGGCAGAATGCTGCAATATGAGACTTGACGAATACGTAGTAGACAAAAGTGTAGAAACGAGAGTAATGTCAGGACGGTGCTGGGACGCAGCGTGTAGGAGGAAGGGGGGGAAAAGGAGGATGGTCGGGCAAAGAAAATGGTGGGAGTAATTCGTTGGCCTCAGCCGGCAACGGCACCTACTCTAACTAATCTAATCTGCACTCAGGCACCGCAGGTACCCGTGAGCTCCTGACACACGCTAAAAGACGCCGCATCGCGCCTTACCACGCCTTCGACGCCCTTCACCAAGTCCTTTACGCCTTTTCGCCTCTTCTTGCCTGCTCGCGATTGCACTTTTCTCCGGATGAGAGCGAGTCTTTGCTTACCGTTTGAAAACTCTCAACACGACTTGTGCTTGTTGCTGTCTTTCGAGGTCAACCCGATTTAGCTAAAGTTTCGCACTGTCCCCTCAACACTTCCCACTCGGTGCAGTCATCCAGTGTTGCCACGCGTGCCACACTCTCTGCTACTGATCGCTGCCGACGTGGGGCATTTTCCCCTGCAGGATCAACGCCGGGGCTCGGCCTGGGCCTTCCGATACTATTTTGATAAGGTGATTGCTCACGGCCCTCGCCGAACTCCCAGGTTTTTGAGGTTTTTGAGTGGGCAGTAAAGACGTTGGCGAAATTAAAATCAAGCATTATTACATTTTGCACCCTTTGTAATCGAGGTGAACACACAGGTCCTGTCGCACTCCCTTGGATTGCTGCACCAGTACCCGTAGGTGGCTTCTCGTAGCTCTCTGTAAACTCTTTCGCTTCTCTACAAGCTATTCCTGAAACACCACCTCCCGTTTCAGTTCTCCGAAAGAGCTCGTCTACGTAGCACCCATGCTTCATCACGTCGGACCTCTAAGAGTGTTTCCTACTCTCGTGGTATCGCCCTTTACCACCACACCCAGTCTTCTGGTTCTTGAAACACTGAGGGGTACACCTAGGACTACTTTCAGTCCTGTCTCAGACTTCTCCAAAAATCCGACTCGTCATAACATTGGCACGTGTCATCCTTTCGCCCCGTGAGCCGGTCCCAACAACACGCTCCCTAGGTACTCAACTCTTCACGCTCACAATCCACCCATCCCCGCATACTTGCCCTTTCTCATCCACGCCCCCCCAAACCACCACGCTTCCTCCATCCACCTCGCTAGCCTTCGCCGCCGCAAATCGCAT
This sequence comes from Viridothelium virens, assembly GCA_010094025.1. Classification (NCBI taxonomy): domain Eukaryota; kingdom Fungi; phylum Ascomycota; class Dothideomycetes; order Trypetheliales; family Trypetheliaceae; genus Viridothelium; species Viridothelium virens. Next base: position 110,805 of record ML991783.1, read on the forward strand.
TCGCTTGCCAAACCCCCGCCCTGCTTGTCCTTCCTGTACCATCTTCACCTCTCCGTCCAAATACTTGACTTCCGCCCACTTGCCCTCTGCCGAATCGCTCCTCAGCGCCTTCCTCGCAACGTCCTTAGCCCCTGCCGCCGTCGCGCTCTCGGACGGTAGCTGGTATGCAAACGCGTCTCCGTGAGGAACGAGCTCGAGTTCCGCAAATTGGGTCGACGAGGCGTTAAGGGGACTCGCGGCGGAGGGTGAGGCGCTGGTACTGTGCCCACCAAGGGCGAGCAGGTAAGTTCGGCCTTGGCCTGTTGTAACAGGAATGAGGCTTGCCGCGCTGCGAGGTGTAGGGGACGTGGACGGTGATTTTGAGGTCGCGTCTTGCCAGTCGCTAGACGCGGCGCTCAAGATGGAGCAAGGAGTAAAAGTAGAGGCAGCGTTGTCCTGAGTCGATGCTGGAGGAGGCGAGCTTTTGGCTTCGAGGTCCAGCGTTCGCATGTGGAGAAGATCGCCACTGTTGGTTCGGCCAAAGCATGAGTAAAGCTTAAGCTCGTTGTCATCAAGAGCTAGGCTTGAAGAGTAGCATGCTAAAGCTGGGTCATCCTGGGGAGGTGGCAGCGGGGACCAGGTGCGACTACGAATATCAAATGCCCAGCAATCATTGAGAAGAGTACCACCCACGCTATTCCCACAAGATACAACGATTGTGCCTCTATGACTAGGATCAAGGGGCTCGGGTACAACGTTCGCAGGATCCGGAGGGAATTGAGGGGCTGTATCATGATCCGTGGGCATCGTTGAAATCTCAGGCTGCACCGAAGCAGCTATAGCAAAGTTGTATCGAGGTGGAGGCTTTGGAGATTGTGCAATAGGTTGAAGGCAGGACCACATGCTCGTTTTAGTACTGAACATCCAGACTCGACCATCCTCTTCAAGGGGCTCTGTAGACGAAGAACTGGTGCGTCCACCAAGCATGTAGAAACAGTCATCGATTGCCACAGCCGCATGATCTATTCGTTCTTCAGGTACTCTTCCATCTTCTTCCGCAGGTCTTGCCTCCACAGTCTTTTGGTCGGCGCTTTCGCCTACATCCGATGTTGGTAATTCGACGAGTTGGACATCGTTCGTCGCTCTCGTTCCCGGCGCGCTCTCTCCGCCGAATATGTATGCTCGATTTTTTATGACCACTATTGAATGAGAAGTTCGTGCAACTGGTACCGTAGTGATTTTTTCGAAGGAGAGTTGCAAAGGCAATGTGGGGTCATAAAGTCCCTTAGCTGCCAGTACAACGCCCTCAGCGAGCGTTTCTACTCCGTAAAGAGCTGCTGCAACAGCTGATTCGGCCATTTCAATGCAAAAGAGTCATCAAATGCTAGGGATTAAAAGAAGCACAGGTGTCGGCTGAGTGTGGAGAACTGGCTGCTGTAAAGCTGTCACCCTGTGATGTCATTTCCAACCTCCTAACTGTTTACCCAACAATTTGGCACAGACCTCTTCAATTTGGTCTTCAGCCATGACCGGAAAGTCGCGATGGACCGATGACAAGGATGACGCTGTCGTTGCTGCTCAGCGAAAAAAAGAGAGGGAAGAAAAGAAGCGTGCCAAAGCTGAGAAGCAGCGCAGAATCGAAGAGGCACAACTAAGGCATCAGAACGAAGCACGCCCAGGATCGACGCCAAATGGCCACGAAGACTCCGACCGACCAGCAAAGAGACGGAAAGTCACACCTGGCGCGGATGAGCAGCATGGCGAGTCTCAGCCGCGCGAATTGCTCCGCTTTGATGCTTCAGGCTGGGGACCTTGTAGGCATGTGGACAATTTCGAGCGATTAAATCACATTGAGGAGGGCTCCTATGGCTGGGTATCGCGAGCAAGAGAAACGGCTACAGGTGAGATTGTCGCCCTGAAGAAGCTTAAGATGGACAATCTCAACGATGGCTTCCCGATTACGGCCATGCGGGAAATCCAGACCTTGATGCAAGCGAGTCATCTCCACATCGTCGAGCTTCGTGAAATTGTCGTCGGCACTAGTCTTAACGACGTTTTCATGGTCATGGAATTCCTTGAACACGACCTCAAGACACTCCAAGAAGACATGTCCGAGCCCTTTGCGCCTTCCGAGCTCAAAACCATCCTCCTCCAACTCACTTCTGCTGTCGCTTACCTGCACTTTCACTGGATTCTTCATCGCGACCTCAAAACCTCCAACATTCTTATGAACAATCGTGGGGAGATTAAGGTTGCTGATTTTGGCATGGCACGCTTCACAGGTGATCCTCCACCAGCCCTCACTCAACTCGTCGTTACGCTTTGGTACCGGGCTCCAGAGCTGCTGTTAGGTACGACAACGTACGATTCCGCTATCGACATGTGGAGCCTCGGTTGCATCTTCGCTGAGCTCCTAACCAAGGAACCGCTCTTTCAGGGAAGCCGGGAGCTCGACCAGTTGCTCAAAATCTTCGATCTGCTCGGCCCACCAACCACGGAGTCCTGGCCCACGTTTCGTCGCCTGCCGAACGCGCGCGCAATGAAGCTACCTCCATCTCCTTCTCCTCATCTATCTCCTCAGCAATCTCTACGCAGGAAATTCCCTATCTTAACGGGCTCGGGGGTGTCCCTCCTTGCATCGCTTCTGTCGCTAAATCCCGAGCACCGGCTTACTGCCGAAGAGACCCTACAGCATGAATACTTTCGCGATGAGCCTCGACCAAAGTCGAAGAGCATGATGCCGACGTTTCCAAGTAAGGCAGGTCAGGAGAGGAGAAGACGGCGGGCAAGTCCGAATGCTCCACAAAGAGGTGACGCGCCGAAGATTGACGGAAACATGGATTCAGGAGGCATATTTGGAAGAAGAGAGGATATCGAGGGAGGAGCTGGATTTCAGCTGAAGATGGGATGAGGAGGCTAATGAACATGTCTGGCCAGGTGCGGAACGTTTTGGAAGAAAGCGCTACGTCCATAGTTACGGACGGATATGCCGAAGTGTGAGCTGCATGCCCATTGACACCACCCATTCTGGCGTGCTGTTCAGTTGTGGTAAATATACACAGTTAATGAAAGAATCAATTAATCAGTGAAAACCACCTTTCCAGGCAGTCTTGCGCTTAGCAAACAAAATTAAACAGCGTGGACACCTAGGCACCGTAAACCACAGCGATCCTCATCTTCTTTATGATTTTGATACATCGCAGTCTAGACCTTCTCTTCTCCAACCTTCAAGTCGGATCCCTCAGTTGGTACCACATCGGCCGCTGTCTCATCCGTAAATTTGAGATCGTCCTCCAGCGGCACATGATTTCTGACTTTGAGTAAGATGACCGGCAGCGCGAGTAATAGACTACCCGCAAGAAGACCCCAGCAGGAAGCGAAGAGCGACATGTAGGGGGGCGGGTTATCGAGCCCATCAAGGCGCCACATGATGGCGGCGCCAGCGGACTGAATGCCTTTGTAGAAGCCGGCGAAGTTGGCGAGTTTGCGACCATTGTTAGTGAGAGCACCCATAAACCTGGGATCAAGCGGTAAGCGTTGCTGAATTTTTCAGTGATGCAAGATTTAGAGAACATACCAGTAGACGCAAGTCTGCCAAGCAGCGTCATAAAAGCCATAGAAAATGTAGAGGAACATGGGACCGACATATCCCGAGGTTGTCCAATCTTCCTTGACAACGGTGTCCTTTTCAGGTAGCGAAGACCTCGTGTAGCCCTTCTGAAAAGCGTAACCGCCGCCCCAGATGGCAAAGGTGAGCACAAACAGCGCAATCCAGGCAGCTTTGGCCCGCATCGTACGGCTCACTGACTTGAGATCGAGCGCGTAGCCGAAAATAACCGCACCGAAGATCTGCGAGGTCCAGTACAGAGTGTTATTCAAGGCGCGGGTGCGGGTATTGAAAAATGCTAGGTTGACATCATTGAAGTGGTAGGTGTAGAACCAGTTGGAGGCAAAGAACATGGGAAAGAGTAGCACAATGTACGGGTCAGTGAGGAACACTTCCCAAAGACCAACGACCTCGGACCACCAGGTTGGGTTCTTCATGAGGATGACGCGTGAGCCGTCGTGGCGAATGACACTCTTGCCGTCGACAAGGGCAAACGAGAGGAGAGCACCGCAGAAGGTGAGGACGATGAAACCCACGTAAGTACCATCCGAGACAGAACTGTTGGAGGTGGTATGGATATTTTGGCCAAGGGGAATCTAGAGGTGGGTCAGAAAGGCTCAATTAATAAAATTCAGTGCACTATACCAGGCTACCAATGACACCTCCAAGATTGAAGATCATCCAGAACCAAGAGATGTACCGGCCTTTGAGTCTCTCTGGTGGATAGGACATCATAATAGCTCCCTGTGCGCTCCATAAGAGTCCAGCACAGACTCCAAGTAGTGCTCCAGCAAAGATGGAGAACCCGAAGTTTGAAGTGTGCTTGAAGCACAAGAACGAGGAGACATAAATGCAGTAACCCATTCCTCCAAAGCACAGAGCAAATCTAATGCCTAATCGATTGGTAAAGGTGCCTGCAGCGAATCCGATAACTGCAAAGGTTGCATACAGAGCGGTGTTTGCATCGTCGCCCGCCTTTGCGTTGGAAAGGCCAGTCCCTCCCATGCCACCGAGGGCATTAAACATGCCTGGGCAGAGGAAACATACAAAGGCAACGACGACGAGCTGTACCGCTGGAGAAGCATACCATGTCTTGACTGGGCCAATCTTGAATTCTTTGTACTTCCAGCCTTCTGGTCTTGGAGGCAAGCCATCAGCATGTGTAAACTCTGCAGAGTGTGCAGGTGAGGAAATGTCTTGGGCAGTCGTGTCTTTCTCGTGAGATGCCATATTCTTCGCTGGTGGGAATGAATGAACGAACAAGACTCAATGGAGTAGAAGGCACAGCGACAAGGAGATCAAGGTGCGAAGCTCCTGAAGTCTCTGTACGGAGTATATGAATTGGCAGAACGTGACCTTGGCTGCAACGCGCCAACGACACCCTATGCCCGTAAGACACGGCTATCTGACTTGGCCCAGGCGCAGCTTTTTCACTGCACGGGTGGAGAGAAGAGGCGAGCCGCTTCAGAAGAGGAAGAGATAGGTATCTTGAGACAGAACCTATTTGAGCGTGAACACTGGGTACGGAACAAAAGAGCTCGACCAACCTATTCACAGTACTACCCAGTTACCTACCTTAGCACGAAGACTAACCTCTCCCCCTCCCTCACACGGGACCACCGAGGATCAGGGTCTACTCCTTCTCCACATGCAAGAGCTCAGAGCGGGTAGCACACGACACGAGTGGTGGTAGGGGACCTGACTCTCTCCGAGGTCTGATTGGCAAGTCACTCTGACCGACCAGGATCTGCTTATCGTAGTGGCACTAAAAGGAGGATTGTTTGCCAGGCCTTGCCCGTCGGTTCGTACTCCGTACGCACGTCTAGAGCAGGACACGGCGTCGCTTATGCTAATCCTCTTCACTGCATAATTGACTAGCCGAGATTGTGCAATGTAACCCTTTGATCGTCCGCGAGATAAGTTCCATTTCAACGGCCTGGTCGGCGCCATCGGATTGGATGAGCTGGACACGACTCAAAGTCGCCCGTCTGCCTGAAGTATTCACTGTACGGAGTACTCGTGCTCTTACTTTTTCGAACCGTTGCGGACCCTACTTCGTAGGTGGGCCGCCACGTTGGCTGAGAGGTCATGTGTAGCATTTCGGGAATGCCTATCTGCAAATTAGAGATCCCGGATAGGTACGGAGTCTCTAGTCATCGAATCTTGATGGATCTTGCAGATACAACCCAATACCACTTCCTGCTGATAGGCACGGTAGCAGTCGATGGTTGACATGCCTCCGCACATAGACCTTTTCGGTATGCGCCCCATCTGGAGACAACCGTTCAAGAAATGCAGCGTCGATATGCCTGTCCAGTGCTTGGTACTAATGGGTACAAGGCGAATGTCAACATCGTAGTACACCTATGGTTCATGCCGCTGCAACGTGCTCCGGCGTAGCTAGGTGACACCGCGACTGAGCATGTTCCAATAAGCATCCATGCGATGAGCACATGAACAAGCTTACCATCTAAGAGTACCTAAAGGAGCAAGTAGGCTGATTGGTGCAGAGTGACGTACAGGTGAAAGCGGGTAGCTTCATGGTGAATCCGGAGCAACCAACCCAACGGTTGCAACTGAGTTTTCAAATGTCCAGATCCGTTGCATCACTAAATTGAATTTCTTCTCGAGCTCTTACCACTTGACCTTTTCTTTCCTCCAATATTCGCCTCGATCACTCTCAAAATTCCACTTTGACCCTAAGCAGAAAAATTATAGCCGCAGAGCTTGCAGAATGTAAGGAAGGACCATCTCGCATGCGCTTGCAGCTGATACTTACGCCGTGTAAGGAGACTCATCATCCGCGACGATCCTCAAACTGCCTCGAGGTACATCTCAGACTACATCGTCGGTAAGGGGGAAACGATCAGATGCGTTAGAACACAGCTAATCTTACCAGACCGCATCAATAAGTTCAACCCAACCCCAGAGAAACCTTTCGTCCTTGGTCTTCCAACAGGGAGTAGCCCTGTCTTAATCTACCGGAACCTAGTCGATCATTTCAAGAATGGCGATATCTCGTTCCGAAATGTCATCACTTTCAACATGGATGAGTACGTGGGCATACCGCGGGAGCATCCAGAGAGCTACCATTCGTTCATGTACAAGAACTTCTTTGCCCACGTTGATGTCGACCCTGCGAACATCAACATCTTGAATGGCAACGCTGAGGATTTGGAGGCGGAATGTCTCGAATATGAAGAGAAGATCAAGAAAGCCGGAGGAATTGAGCTGTTCTTGGGCGGGATTGGTCCGGATGGTCATATTGCTTTCAATGAACCCGGTTCCAGCTTGAGCTCCCGGACCCGTGTCAAGACACTTGCCTATGACACCATCCTTGCAAACTCCAGATTCTTTGGAAATGACCTTTCCCAAGTGCCAAAGATGGCGCTTACCGTCGGTGTTGGTACCGTTCTAGATGCAAGGGAAGTCGTTGTCATTATCACTGGAGCCCACAAGGCGCTTGCCCTGCAGAGGTGTATTGAGGGCGGAGTCAATCATATGTGGACACTGTCAAGCCTCCAGCTGCACGCTCACCCGCTCATCGTAGTCGACGACGATGCTACTCTGGAGTTACAAGTCAAGACCGTCAAGTACTTCAAGAGCATCGAGCAAGTTTCTCTTAGTCAGGGCTTTGGACAGACACTGCCAACGGCGGCCTCGGTTCTCGCTCGGAGACAGACAATAGTTGAGAAGCTTTATAGCCCAACAAGCCCGACGCATTCCAAGCACGATAGCTTAGATTTGCTCGCAGAGCCACCCAAGCTTGACCGACCTATTACTCCAGAGCCTGTGCTGGATCGCATGGCGGACCGACTTTAGCTGATGAACAGGAATGACACAGATAGACACATCCTGGGAGAATTTTTCTAAAGTTTCTCAAACGACCTGACTGAAAGTTCTGCGCATTCGCCAGAGGCGTGTCAGATTGTATTGATCAAGTTCACGTAGCTCTCAACTTTGCTAAGTTGCCTAAGCACGGAGTTTCGGTGAAGGGCACTGAGGGGTTCTTAGAAAGGCAGGGTCCACCTAGCAAAATGCCGATATTATATGAATCTTTACCAATGAGATTTTAGAGTTTTTTTTATTTCATCCGCTTTCTGGTTGATATGTAAGCTGTGATTTAATTACCCTTCGAAACGTTAGATTGTGATTTTCGAAACCAGGGCCAGGCTCCCAGGCACCACTACGTCACCTTACAAGGCCTGTCTTGGCCCAATCTGTTAATAGCTCCTATCCCAATTTTCTTTCGATGTTTCAAACTGAGAATCTACCTCTCATCTGAAATCCAAAATTTTCTGAGCTCTAAGCAGAGACAGGCGCACCATGAGCTCGGAGGAGCCAAAATCAGCCGAAACCTCTGAAGACCCTGCTCCCACCGCCAACATCTCCAACTCTCAATCCGCTGACGCCAAATCTCCTAACGAGCCTACCGAGCCTACCACTGGTCGTCCCCGTCGTAGTACCCAAATTGGTGAACCACCCGCTCTTGAAGCTCCACCATTTACCCCAGCCACCGGCCCTGTCTGGCCCGAAATTGACGACCAGCACCCGCTCTTCCAGCTTGAGGGCTCTATCAAGGACGTCCTGCGCGAGGCCGACTATGATGAAGTCTATGGAATCAGACTTGACCATTCTGGGGCGTTCCACAACAAGTTGATCCTACAGAAGTTTCTCCGCGCAAATGCAAATGATGTTAGCAAGGCGAGGGCGCAGCTACTGGAGACGCTGAAGTGGCGGAAAGAGTTTCAGCCGCTGAAATGCGTTGAGGAGGTATTTTCAAGAGAGAGGTTTGCAGGATTGGGCTACGTGACACTGGTAGATGGAGTACCGGACAGTTCCAACAAGACGGATGTGGTCACATTTAACATCTACGGCGCTGTCAAGGACCCAAAATTCACATTCGAAGATCTTGAGGGGTTCTTAAGGTGGCGGGTCGGGTTGATGGAACTGGGAATCCAGAAGATGAATCTGAAGAAAGCCTCCACGGCAATTCCGGATTTTGGGAAAGGGCCCGATCCGTATCAGGGAATTCAAGTTCAGTAAGTCATGTCTTTTCTCAAAGTAACGCGTTACCTCTTCTCATCTAATCTTGGAAAAAGTGACTACCTTAATGTCAAATTCCTCTCAATGGACGCACATGCGAAAGCCGCTAGCCAAAAAGCAGTCGAAACTTTCAAGCAGTATTATCCGGAGACACTAAGCCGCAAGTTCTTTGTGAATGTGCCCAGGGTGATGGGATGGATGTTTGGCGCGATTAGACTGGTGTTGAGTAAGGAGACAATTCAGAAATTCACGGTGCTGACGTATGGAAAAGATCTGGCTGGAGAGCTGGGTAATGGCGTCCCGGAGGAATACGGTGGCAAAGCAGGAAGTCTGGATAGTATGGGCGAGACATTGAGGGTCGAAGGAGAATCAAGAGCAGTTGGGACAGCGGCGGCAGGGGATTCGAAAGTGGAGGGTGAGAAGGTGCAGGACAAGGTAGAGGACAAGAAGTCAGAAGACAAGGACGCAAACCACAACGTTAATGAAAAACTGGCGGACAGTTAGAAGTATTACTATCTCAGAGATAGTGTCTTGAATATTCCATGCTTCATTCGAAACGCTAAATCTGTATCTCATCATGCCACCATGAGCTACTGTGCACGAACCATTGCGGATTTAAAATCCGTATCACGTGAACCTGATCGTGTGGAACTGCGTATGGCGATATGCGATACAGAACGTCAGAAGCGTGGGAACTTCATTTCTCCTGGGATTCTCCTTTCTAGGATCTCAAGAAGAATGAGAAGATAATAAGGACGATTTGATGATCACCATTGAAGGTGCTCACCAGATCAGTTCAATTCAAAGAGAAAGGTACTCTAAGGTAATCCGAGTTTAGGGGAAGAAAATTCCACGAGGGCACCAATAGGCAAATTATTGGTTCCTGCTAGTTTTCCACGTGTCCGTTTGACCATGGGGTTAGTACTTGTGTAGAGTCACGTTGCTGGTGTTGCTACTTCGCCACATTTTGACTACATACCTTATGTTAAGTAGGACTACGATAGTTCGTTGTGGATACAAATGCTACAACGCTGCCAAACGGACACGGTCACAGCGATACGCATCATTCAGCCAAGGCCCAGCTCACGGTCAACGATGATAATCACCCACCAGCTCGGGATCCGTCATACAACCCAAAGAAAGCGGTGTGACCGAAAGAGGGAGGTCCTTCATGTCAATGGACAGATGTAAGCTGAGTTTTCAAGGGCTTGGGTCGACTTCCCGTAGCGGCGGCATGGCACGTGGAAGCCTGCATGCCGGGATCGATGGTGGCGCTGAATCTTAATCGGGCCTCGATATTCACCATATTGTTGCTTGTATGAATCGCAACTTGGGTATGGTGGGCATCGTGGAGTTGGCCTGAAGATGCTGTCGAAGTGCCCAGAAGCCGGTTGGAAAAGATTGATGTCTCTCGTCGCAGCGCCTGTGCGATTGCTCGGTGTCAAATTGAAACCCTCCCAAACCTGATTCTCTGTGAATTACGCGTCTTATCATCTCGCAATCGTTGCGTCTGGGTCAGGGCAAGGTAAGCAGGTCGCCTAAGCGGGGAAAGTGTCAAAGCGAGATGTCGTAGGCCATTGCAACCGCAACGTTACAACGTCCACTTTTTGGCTCGTTCCGCGGTTTGACGCCGTGCCTCACTCGTGGACGAGATCGCTCCCCGTCGCGAATCCCATTTGCCTCTTTCTGCTACCATACGATCCTCATGCTGCACTGTCGCCGCTCGTCAGGAGGCCTTCCTAGCTCCCACTCCCGTACCCTTGCGTGATTGCCGTCACCTTTCTACCACGCACCCACGTACCCCAATGGCCCTGGAAGCAACCCTCGATCTTCGCTGGTCTCAACCTCCCGCCCCCACCAATCCCTCCTGATGGATCCGCTCGTCCTGACTCTGCTGAAACCGTCAAGATCACTGACTAAGATGCCTGCCGGATCCGCCTTGCGTAGCGAATGACACCTTCCCTGCAAATGGCCGTGTGTCTTTGAGAAATGTATTCCTCCTCAATTATTCGCTAACAGGCGAGCATTTTCGTATCACAGCAATGCAAACCCACCCTACGCAACTTTGGCAGCCATTCATCCGCCAGTGAAAGCTCCTTTTTCAACCTCCAAAAGGGTCAGTCTCGGACGTTAGACAGTCTTTACTGCTCTTACTATTAATGCCCCCGCCTTGCTTCTGGTCTTGATGCTCCTGGACAATCTTCATTCCCATAAGTCACTTTGCGGGGCTGTTGCTCCCTTTCACTCGCTTTTTTCTTCCCAGTGAATGGCATTCGGGTTCGGTGCTTTCTTCGTTCCTATGATTGACATTTGGCAGCGCCTCAGAAGAGCGCTCAAAGTAGTCATCATGCTCCCTTCACTTGTCCAAGCTGTGCTTCCCTCGCTCTCGCCCACAAACCATATCCACGGAGTAGTTACCATGATCTATGATCGAACTCTGGACGATTTTCTTCGAGAAGTCAGGAAACTCTTTGAAGCTCCCCTGAACCCGACAAATCTATTAGCTATCTCTGGGAAACTCCAAGAGCAATTTCACGAAAGGCTCGAAGCATCAAATATTTGCATGCTGCCATCATATAATCACACGCTTCCCACAGGTCATGAAAGAGGAACTTACCTGGCTTTGGATGTCGGTGGTTCAACGTTTCGAGTGGCACTTGTCAAGCTTGGTGGGGTCGGCGAAAAGAGCATGGAAATCAAAACTATGCAATGCCATAAGATTGGCAATTCAGTCAGATTACTGGAAGGTCATGCTTTCTTTGACTGGATGGCGGCACGGATCCAAGAAACATTAGACGGGTACGACAAAAGCGTGGCACATGGGTCTGAGTCTTTACCAATGGGTCTCTCATGGTCTTTTCCGATTGAGTATGTTACGTCAATCTGTCCACAGAAAATTATACTGACAGGTTCAGACAAACCTCAATTCGAAGCGGCACTCTTCTGCAAATGGGTAAAGGTTTCTGTGCAACTCACGGTGTTCAGGGCAGCGATCTTGCAGATCTTATCATGCAAGCCTGTACCAAAATGGTAGGACTGATAGGCCAACTCCGAGCCATATAGTTGTGTTAATATCATTCAGAACCTCAATGTTCGAATGGAGGCGATAGTTAACGACTCTACTGCTACACTGCTCTCTCGAGCATATCAGGACAACACGACACGGATGGCATTAATCCTCGGAACCGGAACGAACGCTGCCATTCATCTTCCTACCACGGCTCTTGCGCGTGCGAAGTTTGGCGAACGGCCACAAAGCTGGCATGATAAGGCCGACCACGTGCTTGTGAATACCGAATTCAGCGTGTTTGGCAAGAACATTTTACCAACTACGAGATGGGACGACTACCTTAACATCACTCACATGCACCCGGACTTTCAACCTTTCGAGCATCTAATTAGTGGTCGATATCTTGGCGAAATTGTCCGCTTAATCATGCTTGAGGCTACACAGTCCGCAGGTCTCTTTGACGGTCACATGCCAGAGAGCCTTCTACAGCCGTACAATCTCGACACTGGCATACTTGCCGCATTTGAATCGTAAGTCGATCTCAGCCCCTGACGTTCGATGTCATGCGAATTGAATAACCTCTAACTTTGATACATTAGGGATGACACTCCAGACCTATCGAAGGCATCACTAATATTTCAGAAGGCTCATCCACTATCAACAACTCCGAGCTATGCCGATCTCCTCTTTGTGCGCCAGGTCTCTTACCTTGTCTCTCATCGAGCTGCTACCTACCTAGCAACGGGCATTCATGCCCTCTGCTCGTTACGAACACACTCAGAAGGTCTCCAAGCTGCAACTGCCGGCCATATCAACATTGGCTGCAATGGCAGTGTTATCGAGAAGTATCCAAATTTCCGAGTAACCACTCAAGCCGTACTAGATCAATTAATCGAGAGGGATGGCGGGCCGAAGCGTGGCAAAGATGGCGGAGTCAGCTTGGAGATTGCCAACGAAAGTGCCATCTTCGGGGCTGCCGTCGCTGTATGCTGCGTTGATCATCACTGTTGAAGGGGTCAGGAGGCTTTGCGGCGAGCCGCAGCTGAGATTCAGCACTACAGAAGCAGTTTAGAGGTCTCCGGAGAAGTCCGCAGACGAGCGAGCACATCGGAAAAGGGTGATTATGAAGCATGGCGGAGGCGTGATCTGGTATTGGCCTGGGCATCGACCGGATTCGAGGCTGCTAATTGTCGAGATGAATGTACAGATTTTCTTTTTGGAATGACCAAGGATACGTCTACGGAATTACGACATCCGTGTAAGTAATGGCGGCGCGCATGGCGCATCACTCTATCATTAGAACCTAGTACATAATAATCACCAACAAATGCACATAATCTAACCAATCAACCTCCGAAGCCAACCACGAAGAGAAGTAATGCCGGGGCACATGCAAGACAGGCGAGAATCGATAGATACTGAAACGAACCAGAGAAGGGTATACGTCCGCCAACTATTGTGTCAACGAAAGGTGTGAATAGCCTTAGTTGCGTGACATTGCACTAGAGCGTTGCAGTAGACACACTCTCGGGACGAATCATCCACCTACCTTCACCTAACAAGCCCGGGTACAGACACCTAACGCATGCCATGCTGATACTCCAAGTCAGATGCGAAACTGCGACGCTTGCAACAGCGTCACCCATGCATATTCAGCTTCTGTTTGGATAGAAATCACGTTACCTTCATGCCCTGTCCACCAGCCAACCATCCATAGATCTCTGCCCACACAACGTCACTATTTTTATCGCACATTGGGAAATGAGAGTTTCCCCTGATGCCTCTCTCAGGGAGTAGCAAATTCTCCGCCGTACCATCCCTCATGTAGCCTTTCACCACGAGATCCCAGATCTTATGCCCCTTCAAGTAGTCTCCCCAAACAATCAATCCCTTCATAGTCTCAGGCTGCTTACCCCAGAGGGGTTGATCCGGCGGTGGACCTGGTGGCTCAATGAGAACTGCTTTCTCAACCAGGTCCCGCATACGGACTCCCTCTCCAGGTATGCGTGTAACTGTTCCCGACAGAGTTGATCCCCTCAACTCCGATTCCGTCTCCACCTGCTCCTCGTCCATGCGCATCGCCAGCAGTGCTAGTGCCGCTCCATGACTATGCGCCACGATCCAGCACCTCCCAATCATTCCAATTGCGTCTCGTATTCCCCTCGCCTCCACCGCATCCGTATTCCTTCTGCGTGCACTCTGGCCCCGAACCAAATTCTCGAACCATACTTCCCTCTTCTCCCTGCCTGCCTCTCCCCCAGCATTGCTCTTTCCGTCCCCTCCCGCATCCTCATCCCCCCCAATCAACCCAAACTGCCCCACCCCGTCATCCCAGCCGTCCTTCCTCGCGTACGCCTCCTCTGTATCTGGCCCAAACCGAAATCGTGCCCACACCTCGCGGGCCGTCCTGTGCTCGCTCTCGCCCTCCCTCGCCCACTCTGGTGCCCGCGCGCTCCGCCCGCTGTCGACGCCATCCAGCGCGAAGACATCGTGGCCCGCTTGGGCGGCGCGGTGCGCCCATGAAGGGCGGCCGTCGGGGGTGGCGTCCCATTGTGCGCCGGTGAGGCCGCCGCCGTGGATAAAGAGGATCGGAATTTTGGGCTTGGCCGGCGGGGAAGCCGCAGTAGTGCTTGGAGGGAGAGAGGTCGGAGGTGGGGAGGTCAGAGAAGCGTTCAGTACGGGTGGTGGGGAGGCGAGAGAAGGAGAGGCAGGCGCGTCGGAGTGCAGGAGAGACGGCGCATAGTGTTGGACGTAACAGTGGTCGACGTAGATATGCGAATTTTGGTGGGCGACGCGGCGTCCGGGGGTGTAGAAGGAACTTCTGGGAGGGGACATTCAGTAAAGATATACGAGGAGTTACAACTTGGTGTTTCGTGATGTGTTCTTGATAATGATTATATTGGTGAGGCGCACACCATCCGGTATACCGGATATGACAGAATGCCGTGTCGTAAGCTCTGACAAAGCTACTCTATGGGTCTGCATCAGCCCATGAACATGGAACCTATTCGCGCTCAGGTAGATATATTTACATCCCAAGTCAAAGTCTAGCTCGCCAAGCATGCAAATCTTATAATTTTCTCTTAGCTCCGAAGAACGAGAAATGCTTTCCCGTGACTTGTGTGCTTCGAATTGAATCGATCGGATCATCTTGGTCTTGCAACCACAGCTGCGCGCGTCTCCATATCAGAGGAAGAACCTCACGAAAGGGGCGTGTAGAAGTCAAGGACATCTTACAACTATCCCTAATGAAAGATCTCAAAGGCACCCGTGTTCTCCACCTTCAGCAGTCCGAGCCGTGCGCCACCCGCACGCTAGCCGCCGCGCCGCCTCTGTGCCTGAGAGGATTCCTGATTATTGACCAGAATTGCTGAAGAAAGATGCGTCTGCGATTCAAATACATACAATTTCTGGGTCTTGGCTCTCCTAGTGCGGTCAGAAACACTCAACAACGAGTACAGGCTTCTTACGTCACCATGCTCAATACCGTAGAACAAGTCACTGCATATGCCGTCACATCCGAAATTGTTTGAAACTTACCATCATGTAGATACCTAAAGCCTATTGCGAATTCGTTCCTCTTAGGCTGATTATACGTGCATGGAGCCTTAGTCTCCTCGACTGTCTGCTCCAGTAAGCCACGATGACCACGTCAATTGAAGCTTCGTAGATTCTCAAGAGTCTGATACAGAGAATGAAATATTTTCCATCAGAAAGTAGAAAGATGTCCAAGGGAAAGGGTACACCCGCGCTAGCCAAAGAAACGGAAGTGCAGAGAACGGTCAGATGGAGGACGAAAGATAGCTTACGCATACTATAAGAGTCCAACTTGCTGGCCTTCGCTGCTCCTAACTCTTGGCGCTCTTGCTTTGCGACTCCTACAGGAGCTTGTTCTGTCTCAGTCCTCGCCCCTCCTCCTTTCCAACTTCTCAAAGATTCGCTTTGCAAGGTCTCTGCCATCTCTCTGTCTTGTTTCTTCTCTTTACTTCTTGGACTGCTGGGTCCATTTTGGATGGTGGTACCATTAGCAGGCACGAAAGCATCAACCCAAGCGCTTGCTCATTTTGGCCTCACCAGCCTGTTGCGATTGTCGGTTGTAGGAAGTCGGTTGTCTTTCATGATTTCCTCTCAAAGAAATGGTTCATTGCTGTCTATGTAGCTGGTGCAAGATCAATCATGTGGCTCTATCGTGGCTCTGAACGGCAATGGAACTCGTGGAAATCTAAAGTCCTAAGCATACTTCACCTATGCGCCCACAGCAATTTTGCCTTCTACACAATCCCAGATTTGCTGGATTACTTCTTCTTGCCCCTCACCCCCTCTTACTGCCAGATATCGCCGTCCATCGACCGTAGGGTTCCAATTTCCTGGATTGGCATCTACAACGGAGCCTTGTGCCTCGTTTAGAATGCACCTACTACAACGTCAGTCTCTCTTCTCACATAGGGAGCTTGGGCAGAATCTTAACCAGCCAGCTGCTACGTCCCAAGCCCAACAGCCCGACTCCCAGTAAATATCCAAGAATCCGGCCGCTACGCCACATAGATTAAGTGCAGCGGACCCGAGGGACCTAATGCCGTGACTCATTCCTCCGTTCTCAGCTTTGTTGCGGCAGATCCTTGCAAAGGTCTTGGTTTTGACTTCATAATCTCCTCCTGGGCCTCTATCTGAACCCCATTCAACACAAACGACACATCTTTCCAGTCCTCCTATTGGTTGAGGAGGGCGCAGTGGAAGTCGTGCCTTCTGACTTTGAATTGCAGTCCCATAGTTGGTCGTATAAAAGGAGCCTTTACCAAGGATTCCGGAAAATAGCTCCTTGGTGAAGGGATTGTACACTACACCAACATGAGGTATCTTCTTGATCGTGAGACCCAGCGAGATGGATACGTATGGATTTCCGTGCACTAGGTTTGTCGTACCTGTCAGAAGCACTGCGTTAGACTTGTCATCGCACCAATACCTCAGTGATCATATGAGTAAGTTCAAGACCCTACCATCCACAGGGTCTACTACAAAAGTGGGGTCGTCACTCAGAATGTCTCCCGGTTTGTACGTTTCCTCGCCCATAAAACCGAAGCTTGGATAGCGTTCTCTTAATGATGTCGAAATGAACTTTTCAACCGCTTGATCGATTTCTGTGACGAGGTCGACAGCTACAAGATACGGTCTTCTTAGCCGCTTTGGATGAGAAGAAGTCAAATGACAGGAATTGATTTACAGTTCTTCTTGAAGTCGACATCGGTGACCTTTGCGGAGGTGATAATTTCTCCAGCCTGTTCCGCAATACGAATGAGATAGTCACAAATTTCCTCAAGATCATGATCTGCCATCTTCAGGATCTGACTTGCGAGCCTGCGACAAGATAGAGGCTAGATGCGAAAATGGCGATGAACGGAGATTTGGCGGTAGAGAAGTCTTGCTTTATGGCGCGTATAGTTGCCCGGACAGGGGAGCCCGGGACCAGTTTCCTTCCAAGTTTGTACAGTCCAAAGCTTCCTATCTTAGAGAGAGAATCGATGTCCACCTCCCTGGAAGAAATATCAGATCCTTGTTGTATTTTTCTTCTTATTGTAGATGGCTGTGGTTGATTATTCACACGGCTCTACGCGGAGACATAATTGTGACTTCAACGCTTACCTGATGCTGCTTCCAGAACCTAAAACCCTCGGGTTCAGAACAGCTCAGAATCGAAGCCATTGCTTTGATGAAAGTATCAAAGTCTAGATTGCTCTATTTGTCTATCACTGTGCATGAGCACCTGAGGCTAAAGCTCCGTCTATCCAAGAGAAATCCCAGATGTCCGAGCCAGAAAGGCCAAAACCCCCATTCCATGCATTTGCGTTCCCTGTACACATGATGAACCGGAACACCGCTCTACCAAGCGAACACGGACGTCGACAATGCTTCATCCCACTCATATGGACGTAATGACTCTCTGCACTCCTGCCACTAACCTCTGATATTCCCTCAATAAGTCCTCAACCTCTCCGATCTTCATCTCCTTTGCATCCTTCATCTCGATGAATCTACGACTTGAAACTGGCAGCTTCTTCAACTCCGCCGTTACCTTCTCACTCTCGCCAACATCGACCTTCTCGTTCGATGCACTTGCACTTCCTAGGCTCACCGAACCAATCGTCTCCTTCCCCTCCTCACCCGTCACACTGCCCACCACCGTTTGCGTCTGCGTCTGTATCTGTGTCTGTGTCTGTGTCTGAAGCGGAGTCTGCCTCCCAAACCCCCGGAACCCAATCCCTCCCAGCCCCTTCAACGGATTCAGACTATTGCCAAAGCTCTTCATGCTCTCCATCGCCGTTGCTGTCGGCGGTGACGTACTCATCGAGACCGTCGTCGCAGCCGCCGCCCCGCCAGCCTGGTTCTGCACCGATGGTATGGACGTGGGCGCGGTGGCGGCAGCGAAGGCGACACGTTTGCGGGGCTCGGAAGAAGACGAGCTTCGACCTGAGTCGGTAGAGCGGTCGCGGAGTGCGGCGCGTCCGCCGATGAGGTCGAGCAGCTTCGAGTCGGCGGGTTTGGAGGTGCCGGTGGCATCGAGGGGGTCGGAAAACAGGGCCTTTTCCCGCTCGAGCGTTGTCATTGCGACATCCCGGCTTGTTTCGCTCGCGGCGTCGTCGTCGGCGTGTGACGTGGGGTTGACTATTTTTCGCGCGTCCTCGAGCGTCTCGGGGATGACGGTTGGGGAGCGGGAAGAAGTTACTGTGGAGTCCGGATTCTCGGGGTCGAGGGGTACGGATGCGTGCTGTTTTTGGATCTCGCGCTCGCGTTGCTCGGTAAGCCTACCAAAGACAAATTTAAATGAGTCGTTAAGAGTGGAGTTGATGGTGTCAAAGGCAGAGTCGGCGCTATTGAGGAAGGATTCACGAGAAGCTTCGATGCGGCTGTCGGCCTTTTTGATGAGCGAGTTAAGTCGTTCTTGGGGGTTGGAGGACCTTGATGAGGCTGAAGGGGTTGGTGATTTGTCTGTTCGATTGCGAATAGTGGCGGGATCAGTAGGTGTAGGTAAAATATCTGGTTTGGTGCCATTTACAGCGGGTTGGGCCGGAAGAGGTTTGTCAAGAGGAGGCGTGAGAGACTGTAGGCTGGCCGATTTTGGAGGACCCTCAGGAGTTTCATCTGCACGAAGAGAGGAAAGGTCGACAGTTTCAAGGAAAGAAATGGCTGCCTCGAGGTTGACAAGGCAATATGATGCTTCACCGTCCATCTTGCTTCCAGAACGGAAGCGTTGGATGAAATAAAGATTGCTAACAGCGTTGATGCTTTCGGCGGGAGTGGTAATCAGGGTGTAGATAAGCGTAGGGAGGACTTCATCGGCGGATGAGGAAGATGGAAATAGCTGCGATAGCGTCTCGACAATACTCTTGTGAGCCGCGGTAAGATGCTTGAGCTTGCCGAGAGGGTAGCGCTCTTCATTCATCTTGAGGATGTTTTCTCGAGCAGTAGTCAGAAGTGCGTCGATTTCATCTTTTTTATCGCCTTCAGTGTGCCGAGCCTCGTCCTTGAGGCCATCGACATTGACATGCAGTTCCTTAAGCCCTATACCAACGACAGCTAGTGCTGCTGTCTTTGAGCTCAGCTTGGAGTCCCTCTCTTCATCATCTGTGCTTCGATGCCTCCATAACCGATCGTATACCCGTTCGCAAGCTACGCGCTCAACAGCTTCCTCGAGTGCAGTTCTTTTGAGCTCCAGAAGCCGTCTTGCTTTCCTTCTGTTGCTAATCTCCATAGGCGTCAGCATTTGTTGCTCCCCAAGCTCCCCCCCAGTTTGTTTAGCTCCAGAGTTGGACCTGCCCCTGCCCCTGCTCGAATCCCCTGATGCACCGACATCTCTTCTGGCTGGTGAAGCTTCTCTAGATATTCGCGAAGATAATGCGGCGGTGTGTGTTGCGATAGCAGCATCTGCTCGGACGTAGAAGTCCTGAAATAGTTGCGACAAGGCGTCGATAGATAGCGGTGTTGGATGTACTTTTGCACTTAGGGACTCAAGAAATCTGCACAAGTAAGCCTTGAATGTGGTAGAAAAGTATCAAGATGACACTACCTCTCCGTCAGACTTCTGATTTCAATGGGAAGTTCATCGAATGTCTCCGGAAGTTTGACAGGTGTTCCGTCCATATGATCCTCATTTTCATCTGCCTCTTTGCTAACGAATACATCGCCGTCATGACCTCTCGAAAGAGCTTGCGAAAGTAAAGAATGAGCTTGGCCTTCTTTCAACTCCGAAGCTGTGCCCTCATGGAACGTCTTGGCTTTGGGCGGAGGGTGCGGATGCTCCGGCTCGTAACGACTGAAGGATTTAGATATGTTTGGTCGAGATTGAACGGTATCGTCCACATTTGAAGATGCAGCCGCCTGCATTGCCAAGATGTACAGGTTCAAACGAGTTGCGTTTCGTGGGGAAAGAAGGTTCGTTCGGAACGAAAGGGAGCACAGGTGAACGACAGTGTGAAAAGAAAAGCTACAAGTATATTCTACACGAGCATAAGAAAATGAAAGATGTGAAGAGATGGATAGTTCTGGGAGTGACCACGTCACACATGGGTCCTGTAGGAGGTCCTGTCGTAGGCACGGGAGAGAGCAATGCCGCAGCGCTGCGTTGCAGCAGATCTCCCCGGACAAGGGACAAGATGCAGCTGACGTCTGGAAGCGCGGCCAGAGCTCCCGCGTGCCACTATTCCGCTGCCTAACTGCCACTCCTACCTATATTGTGTCTACCCTCCCATCTTAACCAGCTCCACGCTTACACTCTGCCTCTCTTCTTAGCATTCTTATGGGTCAGGCTTACACATCCGTACAAATATGATACCTAAATATTGTGACTCAGCAGGAAAGCTCTCCACCTCTGTTTTCCTCGTACTACTTGCTCTCTCCGGTGGGGCAGTTGCCACCAACAACAACAGAGAGCAACACCAAACACCCCTCCTCCCAGTCGTCCTTCCCCCTCCGACCGCTCCCCAGATCTCTAGACCTCAATACGGAAACTCTGTCCTCGATTTTGTAAGATTCATAAAAATAAAAACGTTTGGCCCAGCTTTGATACTAACACTGCGTAGCATCTTCGACATATTTACCACCATGGAACAAAGTACCCGGACCTTCATCGACGGCTTGACATAAAGCCAGACTCAGCAGCAGTAGGGGTACCAGACGACAGTTCAGACTCTCAACGGAGACCTGTTTCAAGTCTTCGGGTTCGGTCGCGGTCGACACAAATCCAACGCCTGGCTGACCGCAGTCATGACACCATCGATGCTATTCTAGATTACGGGAGACAACATGGCACACCCATGCCTCTCGACTCTTCCGCATGGACAATTGATGAGATCAAGGGCCCTAATGCGACTGATAAAGAGACGGTGATGAGTTTTGCAAAGATGGCTCAAGATGCATATGTGGAGCATCCTGATGACCCGGATTGGTTTGACGTCGGACACGGTTTCAACTACACAGAGCATTTTGGATGGGAAAGCGATGGATTAAGAGGACACATCTTTGCAGATACTAAAAACTCGACCATCGTCATTTCGTTGAAGGGCACTTCTCCTGCCGTCTTTGATGGCGCTGATACGACAACAAACGATAAGGTCAATGATAATCTATTCTTTGGCTGCTGCTGTGGTCAAGGCGGTCAATATCTCTGGAAACAAGTCTGCAGCTGTCAGACTTCCGCCTACACCTGTAACTCAACTTGTCTCGTCCAAGCGCTTCGAGAAAAGAATCGGTACTACTACGCCGCCCAAGATCTTTATCGCAACGTCACTGAACTTTATCCCGACTCGGATGTCTGGATTGTTGGCCACTCTCTCGGTGGTTCTACTGGTAGCCTTCTCGCCCTGACTATGGGCCTTCCTGTAATTACCTTCGAAGCTCCAGGCGAAGCTCTCCCGGCCGCCCGTCTTGGCTTGCCTACGCCACCAGACTACCATATTGGAGCGCATCAGCAACGCGACTACACCGGTGGCTATCACTTCGGCCACACCGCTGATCCGATATTCATGGGCACGTGCAATACCGCAACGTCAGTCTGTACACTCGGTGGGTACGCAATGCAGAGCGTATGCCACACAGGATATACCTGTAGCTACGACACCGTCGGAGACTTTGGTTGGCGCGTGGGCGCGGGCTATCACCGCATCAAGAGCGTCATCACCGATGTCATCGACAAATACGAGCAACCCGCAAACTGTATTCAAGATACTGGCTGCAGTGACTGCTTCAATTGGAAGTTCTTCGAAAGCAACGGAACCGAAACTACGACCACTTCATCGGCTTCATCAACGTCAACTTCGAGCTCCAGCACTCGAACGCGAACGCAAACTTGCAAGACACCAGGCTGGTGGGGTTGTCTAGATGAATCCACCACAACAACCACAACATCCACGCTCACATCCACAACAACAGAGTGTGCAACCCCGGGCTGGTTTGGCTGTAAAGACGGGCTCACGACTGAGACTCTGACAACGACCATTACGTCTCCGCTACCCACTGTGAAGCCGACAACGACGAGAACTACTTCGACACCGCAAGAAACAACTCCCCCAGCTTCAAGTTGCCAAAACCCTGGAAGGTTCTGGGGATGCTTAGATCCGACACCAACGACAACAATGACATTTACTCTGACATCAGATGAGATAACTACCACTTCTCAAGAAGAGGAGGTGAAGACTAGGCTTGGTGCGGCGGGAGCATGGGACTGGAGAAGTGAGATTTGAATGTAAGTAAATTTACGCATTTATGAATACCAGGCGCAATTTTACGCTTTTTACCGTGATTCGATCCTGAAGTTTTCAGGTTCATAAGTCCAAGTAAACTTTCCTTTGACCTATATGCATTAGACAGTATTACATCAACATCACGAGCTCTTCTGGAGCTTACCAGCATCGACGCAAGAACTTCTTGAGCCGTTTCTTATCCACTCTAATTGGTGAAGTCTGTAATCCATATTCAGATCTCTGCCAATAACTACTCCTCCATGCAGTACTTGCTAGCTCTTTGCCCAATCTTTGCAACCCTTAGCATCATGACTGCACCTGATTTCTAGCCGGTTCACCATCCATATGCTCCTCAAGAAAGACCTTTCTGATTCCCCATATCTACATAAACGACGCCAACTTTCACAATATGAAGCTTCGAACGTTGCTGCCCCAGAGAACCAGTCAGAAGGGAGTTTTTGTTAGAATACCGCCTTGGTTATGCACAAAACCGCGTTGCAGAGCGTAGTGAATTGAGAGTTCTCGATGGTAGATTTCGCCTAGAGGCAGCTCTCCAGCAAAGACATTCCGGCAAGATACACCCAGGAGGCATTTGACGCTCTTGGCTCGGTTATTTCTACTGTCTGAAGCAGTCTGAACACCGTTTACGTCCCAAAGCTACCTCTATAATTTCAAAAAGAGACAACCAGGATCTCACACAAAGTTGGCAAATCAGCTTACACGGTAGTCCCCAACATGATCCTTAAGCCTATTTTTAGGGAGCCTGGCTGCGCTTTGGATAGTATTTGAATCTTTATAGTAGGTAAAATAGCGCATTATTGGTATCATTCATTAAACCCTGGTGTTCTTCGTTTCCTTCATCCGCGGACTCATGTAATTCATCATGAAAGTCGTACTGGATGCACTTGCCTGTACCTCGCACTTTTCCAGCCGGCATTCTCTTGCCAGCCCAAAGGCCTCGTCGATCACTCGGCACCTTCTCCACCCCTCGCAAACAACCGACGCCGCCTCCTACGCACTCTTTCCCTCACATCCTCTCTTAAATCCGCTCCGCTTCCCGCTTCCCGCTCACCATGCTCCCTCTCTCCCTCTCCTAAATCATCCTCCACAAAATCAGCATCCGCGTCTTCCTCATCATCCGCTGCATCTCCCGGTGTCTCTGGAGGCAGTCCTCTCGTGCTCTCTCTCTCTTCCCCTTCCATATCCACTTCGGGGGTCGGGTAGCGTTGTGCTGCCCACGCCGAGGATGAAGGTGCTGAGGGACCAGAAGGTACTGAGGGAACACCTGGGTCTTCAGGGAGACTAGAGCCGATACCAGAGTCGTGGTCGCGATCGTGGGGTTCGGATTTGATGCGGGCAGAGGTCGTAGCGGAGAAGTGAAGAGGGCTTTGGTGGCGGAGGGTGGGAAATGTGCGTGAGGTGTCGGAGAGGGACGGATTGGAGGTATCAGAGTCGTGGTCTGAGTCGGGTTTGATAGGCGTCGGGGTAGGGCGCTGGCGTTTAGTAGGAAGAGGAGTCGGCGCAGTTGTAGGAAAGGCGATACGGGATAGTGTGAGGTAGGCAAGAAGTGTGGTCATTAGGGAGACGACCCAGAAGATGGCGGTGAAGAAAAGGAATGATAGGATACGGTGTTGGTACATGAACCACCTGTTCAGAGTTAGCATCTTGATATAGAAATGTCATACTCATCCACTCATCCGAGAAGGTAATCAGAGAACCACGTACCTCAGCCCCCCAAATCTAGCTACAAACCTCACCTCGCATCCGTAAACCTGTAGTCTTCCCCCACCCCTCTCATCCATCCTCACTACCACCCTCGCTCCCCTCGGCACATTTCCCCAGCCCCGCCGAAACTCAACTCCCTCCATCATCCCCACCTCCAACTTCTCTTCCTCTTTCTTCCATCCCACCGCATACAGTGGCAGCCCAGCCGCGACCCCAACGCCTTCCACAACAGGACTATAGTATGTCAGGGTCGCCGGACGACTACTCCGCGCCAGCACCGCGCTCTCATTTCTATACCCCACCAGCGGCGCATCAGGATGCAGAGGCTGCGATGCAGGCGAAGGAGCGCTCGCCGCCGTGGCGCCCAGGAGCTCGAGATCCAGCATGAAATTGCCCAGCGCGAGGTTCCCCGGGCTCCGCGGGAGCCAGAGCTCGATGCTGATGTCGTATGGCTGCTGGCTCACGACCTCGCCCTGCAGCTGTGCGACGCCATACGGCCAGGGATGCGGGGTCGAGTGCGAAGGAGGCTCGAGGTCCGGACTGGAGACGGGGAATTGGAGGTGGAGAGTTCGAGAGAAGGAAATGCGTGGGATGTAGGCCGTATAGAAGAGGAGATAGGCAATGATAGAAAGGACGAAGAGGATGATAGAGGCGACGAGGAGGAGGGCGGTGCTTAGGTAGGCGCGTTGAGCAGGTTTGGATATGAGGATATGGAAGGGGGCGATGAGTGCGTCCTGTAGGTGGTGGTAAGTACTGCATGTTGCATTTGTAATGTTTGTCTTCAGTATACCTTGACGATAATGAGAATGCCTCGCCTGTCTTCTTCAGGCTCATCCATAGCGTTCTTGTGTAATTAGCGGCGGTTGACGATGTAGCCTGGTATCTTGCATGGTTGGGCAAGTCGCAAGTCGCAAGTTTGCAAGTCGCATTTCACAATCAACAATGACGTCGGAACTTTGGGAAGGCTATGGTACCTCAACTGCATCATTTTCACGTGTTATTGTGGTTGCGCTCGGAACATTCGAAGACATTCATTTCAAGCTTTCCATGAAAATATAATCAAGCTAAGGTGACTATGGGTGATTTGAGTGCCAAAGCAATGCAATGTTGGTCTCAATAGACATTGATGACGAGCAGAAAATCCATCTCATGTGCATTCGCCCTTACAGAGGGGGATAACGTATTTCATGCCAGCATACATACACCCATGGAATCTCCACGCCAGAAAGATAGGGGATCGCGGCGCATCTCGGTCAACCTAATCAGAAACCCATGCAAACTCCCGTCCCTCGCAATGCAAACTTGGAAGTCGCTGATCAAGCAATGACTGGAAAGAAACAAGGTGTAATCCATAGAAAGAAAAAGGAATGGCGCTCGTTTCCGCTTTTCAAACCAAATTAAAGGTCAAATTGTATGCGAAAAGCCATAGACATGCTCAACATGGCCATGTGTTGGGGAGTCATTAGCGATTGGGGGGGAGTTTGCTAGAGTCGAAAACCAGTGCGATCGTGGTAGCAAACAGAAGGAGACTGGGTGGTAATATGGGACGATTGCTCGACCTGACGCAAGGGGACTGCGCTGACTTTTGCCGGTCCAATTAAAGTTAACGCCGAAAGCTTCCAGAATGCCACCCACAACAGATAAGCAGTCCATTTCTCTTGTTGAATCATGGGTCCCGTTGAGATGCAGACTGGGCCTAAATATCAAAGCGACCGTTGTTGAAGACACCGTCTTCCGATGATTCGTTCTGAGCCATGGTTGGAATAATGCCACTCATTCGTTCTGTCCTCCTATTATCCCAGCCAGATTCCGGATACCGATCATCCCTGGTATCCATACGATCGAGGTCATCCCGATCGCGGAAGTGCTTGTCCATCGCGCTCTCATCTACGAATGTGAAGCCCGCGAACTTGGCCTGCACACCTGGACTGAGAGGTGTGCTAGCAGGATCGACACCAGATGCAAGAGCTGCAGCGCGGGCATTGAGACTGCTGGCACCGTTCATCGCATTCGTGAATTCGGGATCGAAGTTACTGGTGTCCGTCTCCGATTTGAGTTTGGGCTTGAATGGGGGCACCAGATTCTTCTTCGCAAGAGCATCCCATTCGATATCGGCGAAGAACGGGTGGCGTTTGAGCTCCTCAGCATCATCCGTAGCCCCCAGTCGATGCTTGGGGTTCCGATTTAAGAGTCCTTTCACGAAATTACGGCCTTCGGGACTTAACGCATCTCGAGGAAAGCGAACCTTCCCGAAAGCAATATTCTTGTACATCTGTTGCGTATCTTCGGCGTAGAAGGGCGACCATCCACAGCACATCTCAAAGACAAGAACACCCAGAGACCAGAAGTCCACCATTGTACCGTAACCTTGCTCATCTAGCAGCACTTCAGGTGCGAGGTATTCAGTGGTACCGCAGAATGTATTCGTAGTCGTGTCCTTAGTCAGATTGGCTTTGGATAGACCAAAATCACAGAGGGCAATGTGTCCATTGGCATCGAGCAGGATGTTCTCAGGCTTCAGATCCCGGTAGACGACGTTGTTTTGGTGGAGGTGTTGGAGAGCAAGGATGAGCTCTGCAATATAGAATTTGGCCCTAGCTTCATGAAATTTGCCTTCCTTTTGCAGATGCCAGAAGAGTTCACCACCAGACATGTAATCAGTTACGAGGTAGAGATCCGAAGGTGTTTGGAATGAAAACTTGAGGCCAACGATAAATGGTGACTCGGCGGTCGCTGTCCGGACAAGAATGTTTCGCTCGCCAATTGTATGGGCCACTTCCTTCTTCTGTATGATGACCTTCTTCGACAAGACTTTCATGGCGTAGATGCGCTGTGTATCTTTCTTTCTGACTTGAAAGACCTGACCAAAGGTCCCCTTGCCGATCAACTTCAGAATCTGAAAGTCTTCGGGTCCAACACTTTTCTTTTCAATCTTCTCGAATTTGATGCGCAGGTGGATTTCGCCCGTGACACCAACGTCGTCACCTTCGCGAGGTTCAAGCTGGAACCACTGATCTAGAGGCGAATCATATTCGACAAGGCTTGGACAAAATCGCACGTGTCCGAGGAAGGCTTCCTGATCGGATCTCTCGTAGACAGAGATATCGAGCTCGGCATGATCGCCAACAACATCACTGTACAAACTGGATTAGTTGGAATCACAAATTCTGAAGGTTTCAACATACAAGATCGCCTCATGATCCCACTTGGGATCCGCTACCCTATTGTCCAACTTCGTATCCTTGGAGTCTATAATGCTTGTGTTGCTACTCTGTCGGCTTTTCATCGGTATCGCCATTGGTCTTCCAGCATCACCTTCTGACCTCCGCGGAAGTAGTCGCTTTGCAAGACCATTTCCAAGTGTCTCCTCGCCCTTCGGGCCTCGGGATATATATTCATTCCACTGAAATTGACAGACGACGTATGGGTCCACTGCTGGTCGTAGTGCCCGAGCCTCCGATATCATGACTGATAGTTTTCCCTTCGGCGAACCGATGACGGACCCAGCAGTAGATCCATCCTGAGACTGTGACTTTGCTAAGGGTGTGCCGCCGTGTGTTTGCGAGGGGTGTGTTTGGTTGGATTTGTCTTCGTTCGAAAGTGCTCTCGGGGTCTGCGGAGGAGTGTTCTGAGACGGTAAACAAGCACCTTCAGTCAGCCTCTTAGACTTTTGAGTGGGCGAAGAATGAGAGCGACGTCGAGAATGAGGAGGACGAGAGGAAGACTTGTTTGCAGGGGTGACAGGAGGAGAAATATTGGTGCAAGTGGCCGGGTTGGAGATGTGATGAGCATGCACAGTGGGCTTCACGACTTTTGTAAGGGGAGACGAGTTGGCGTAGGTATGCCTGCGGAGCCGGAGCGGCAGGGACGCAAATTGATCGCGACGGTCATGGACGGACTTTGCCCGTTCGGACCTGTCCTTGCCGTGATCATCTTCGCGTGACTCGCGCCTTGAAGCCTTGTGTAGAGATGAACTGGAAGAAGTCGGAGGTGTGGGTAACGCGTGCTGTAGCGTGGGTAAAGGGCAGATGTTTTCGCTGTCTTGCTGTGGTGACATCAAACGTTCATGGGGTAAAAGCGGAGATAGCTCGTCGTCTTCGCCTCGCGAGCCTCTTGCTGAGCTCGGCGCCGTGGGCAAGCCATCCCCGCCTTGATGTGCGCTCATTTGAGGTGTGGGAAGGGAAGTTCCAGAAGTAGGGTTTGTAGATTGCAAAGGCGCAAGCATTCTGACAGGTTTGGAGTGGGTGTAAGAGGAGTCACCAACCTGGCCAAAGTAGCTGTGCAATATTCCAGGTAACCGCTTGTCGGTGGGATCGGGTCGAGGAGTGGCAGCGCCAGGCGGTGTAGAGCTTTGAGACCCTATCTGATCGTGATCTTCGTCGGTGACTTTGCTAGATATCACAGAAGTGTTAGCAGACACGCCCATCACTAAAACAGGTTTGCGCACTGCAGTCACAAAATGGGTAAAACAAGTGGACAATAACCCGCGCGCCAAGGTGCGACAGAAGCAGTAATAAAGTGAGGGCAGTAACAGGCCGAGCATCGACGAATTTGAACGAGGCTGTGCAACAATCGCAAATCAAGTCAACCCGGTTGGACCAGCCTGTTCCTGGATCGAACCAAAATTCTCGAAGGGACCAAGGAAGCATGTGAGCCATACAACGTAACCCGGGCCATTTGCGAATCCACTTTCCTAGCGCTAGATTCGTTGGGCCTTGGAGGACTCGGCTCAAGGCACCGGGAATAGGGCTCGTTGGAAACAGGATATGCGCTAATCACGTTGTGGTGAAACGCTGCACGTAATGTCAAGTTTCGCGCGCCCATAGGACCAAAGCTGCACCACTTCCACGGCGGGACAGAAACTTCCAAAGCACTGGATCGTCCGAAACCAAAGATTGGGAAAGGGGTAGAATGGGATGATTTCGTGCTTTTTTTGGGGAATGGTTTTTTTTTTTCCTTTGGGATTGCTTACCTATGCATCATTGCTTGTCTCAACAGATCTGCTGCGGTATGGGGATTAATGGCGGCTTCCTGCCCCGCCATGCTCGAATCCAGCCGGTCCTTGGGCGTGCTTGCACCAGACGCAGTAACGGCGGTCTTGGAGAGCGAGGGGAGGGCGGTAGAGGACTTTCGCGAGATGGGTGTTGGTCGAGGTCCGGAGTTTTGATCCTGAAGGTCCGGGGGAGGAGCGAACGATGGTGACGTGGGTGGTTCGGAATCCTGGCGCGAGCGGGGCGACGAGGGCGTAGTGGGCGGTCGAGACTGTCCGCGTTGCTCAGTTGTCCATGGTCTCACTGGTCTCACTGGCCTTAAGCTGGTGGCGATAGGAATAATCGTTGACGAAGACGACAGTGCTGGTGTGACGGCGGAGGTACGGCGGGGTGAAGGCGTAGAGGTGGCGCCTGAGGGAGCGAAAGGCTTGAGAGGGGTCACAGCAGTAAGCCTCGATGACTCCGAGACCTGGAGAGCGGCCATGGAGAATGGAGATAGGGCTTTCCTTTTCTTTCACGATGGCGATGCCGGCGCCTTGCCCCCACCGGCAGTCCACTCTCCCCGGACGCGCCTGATTTGCTCTCTCCCGGACAGACCGAGTGGCGCCTGGGATTCGCGATGTGGCTGCAGTGCCGTCGGTGCCTCTCTAGTCTGGAAAAGCTCCAAGTTCCAACACGCCAACAGAGATTTAAACCTTGGCCGCCCTGTATTCGCGGGCGGCGAGTCTTTTGTACCTGTCTGGTCCCTTCTCGCCCGGTGTCTGAAGCCAATTGACGGCCCAGATACCACTGGCCTGGACCACGCACGGCTGTGTCCCGATTTTTCCCTTGGCTTCGAACGATCGCGGTTACTGGTGCTGACCACTTTCTGACCGCTACCTTCTTCGAGCTCGATTGGATCGCCCTTCCTCGTGCTAAAGAGCCGGAGCCTCTCAGCCTGCGCGTCGTGTCAGCGTACCAAAGTACGGAATACCCCTCTTCATGCAGCCCTGCAAGCTGCTCCCCAGCTTTTTTATTTTTTCGTCGCCATCTCTAGAGTCTAGAGCGTCTTGGTGAGCAACGTGTGCGTGCTTACGTCCTCTTATAAGCAAGTTTCCAAACGAAGGACCGCCATCGTGGCCATCACATCTCAGGCAAGTAAGGAGATCTTACAACGGACCGGCCCGGTACCTCGTGGACTTCCTACGGGGTAGGGTACGGCTTAGGGAAGCAACTAATTGGGTACTGCCCAGTCGCACGAAAAGGTAAGCCAACGGTCGAATACGTCAGGCATTCTTTCAGCTCCGGGGCTATGGCTTAAGGCATACAAAGATGAGATGTGCCTTGATGGTACATCTTACGGAGCTTGTGCTGTCTGGTCAATGCAGGCTGTGGTGGCTGGCATTCCATTGATCTTCTTGCGGCTGCCACGCCATTCTACCTATTTTGGGCCGTTGGGTGAACTCCCGACGAATAACAGCCCAGGCGCACGCGTACATGCAGCAGAAAAAGTCAACATCGCATGTGATACGGAGTACATGAAGAACACCTCTGTGCCGCTTGAATGGGCTGGAGTGAGCTCCTGTCAGTGGTACTCTGCCTTACGAGATCAAGGACAATCCCGGCAGCTCAGGGCTCGGCAAAAAAATACCAACATCTTGTGTACCCAGACCGCCAATCCTACTGCACTTCTTTATTGTTTCAATGCATGGGTAAGCTGCGCATTGCAAACATGGCTCGCTTGCACGCACGAACTACGGACGTCGTGCTGCTGAAACCATTCGCTTTGATGTTTCCAACCAATGCCCTGCCAGATCCTAAGTCCTAAGCTGTTTTGCCCCTTCAATAGCACTAGGCATTGCTAATCACCAACCATCATTCCTCTAACGACATCCGTAAAGCTGCTTGCTATGCTTTTAGAGAATCTTATCCAATGAAACATTGCATTACTCCCAGGGCTCATGCACTTTTGTACCTGCGGCTGAATGTCCAACTTCTTTAATCCCTTGATTTGAAGCAGATCTGTCACCCACTCAAACGAGTATTCTTGTATCATTCGCTCCATATCCTCCTTCTCAATAGGCTCTATGTCATGCCAGCCTTCACGGCTGGGCTTGCAAGCAATCACACAGAGCTTAAGCTCTTCTAGAGCCGGTAGCATGGTTGCAATACACTTGCACGCGTTAGCCCATTCAGCACAGTCATAGTCCTTTGCAAATGGTGCTGCTCGCTTCGTCATCGCCACGCTCTTGATGCAGTTCCTTGCTTCCGCCGTAAGGTCCCTTATAAACGGCGGTAGAGCCTCAACATGTGTATCGAAGCCAAACCGGTGCCTTGAATAGAGCAGTGGAAGTGCTTCGCGGCGGATCTGACGATTGACTCGCAAGATTGCTGTTTGAGGCTTCCCTTTACCCTCCACCCAGTACGTAGTTTCCATAGTGCGTCCTCGAAAACGATCTGCACGAGTAAAGAATGTTGTCCGCTGGTAATGAAGTCTTTGATAATTAGCAAGAAAGTTGCTGGGATCGAGTGCGCGGATCTCCAGTGTTGGCAAATCTTTATTTATATCTTGGTCACGTTCAGACTCAGCTGCTCGAGCCCCAACAAAGCTGCAAGCATGTCTCCTATTGACCGTAGAAGACAGGCCTTGACTACTATGAGCAATACCCAGTGCCGCGAAGTCATTAGAAGGCGATGGAACGAGGAGGTACTCGTAGATCTCAAGACGTATCTCAACCGGAAGTCGAAGTAAGGGAGATTCTAACTCCATGAAGGCAGGACAACTCCGAGCTCAATTATATACTATCAGTTAAGCCAGTCCTCCAATGAAAAAGTAAAGGTAATGGAAATGAAAAGTCCGTTGTGTGAGACTGCCCGGTATCTCGTATCAGAACAGTTGTTTGGGTCTAACAAAACGAGGGCTGCCGAAGCCAGGTTATGAGAGTTGGAATCGACGGGAGCCAGAAGAAGCAAAGTGCGTATATGTCTCTGAAGACACTTCACGAACGTCAATGCAGGCAGTGTTTATAGCGTAAACCCAAAGATCAGGACGGTGGTGGCAGGCTCTGAGCAGGAGTAGAGTAGGTAAGGTGTGTACTTCGTACGTGAGGGAGCCGGGGCGAGGACCCCTCCGATTTTTTGATCGGCATTCCCGAAAGGGTAGTTACCCCGAAACTTTATCCGCCAAACTTCTGCCATTGCTTCATTATAGTTTCACCAATACGGAACACATTGAGTAGAGTATACTTTCTTGTCGGCCTTGAGACGTTTTCTATCATTCACGATGGACATGATCGTGAGAGACATGGATGATAAGCATGTAGACGATTGGCCAGAGGAGCGAATTCAGTAGGTGCAGACTATTTCTCGGTTATCTCACAGTCTAAACCTTTACCCGAACATGAACCCACAATTCATCTATCAAGAGAACATAGCCTTGCTGAATGGCTTTGGAGATAATATATTAGAGTACTGGCAGTGACAGTGAGCAGGTAGCCTTGATGCCACAAGCAAATGAAAGGTCTCTCTAAAACATTGCCTAGCTGAGATCGAAGTAGTCGTGGTGTCCCTTTTATTTGAATGAGATGACGTTGCAATTTCCTGAACTATGATATATGGATACTAATCGACGCATTCCTAGTCCTGTGAAGATCTTCGAAGCGACCAGAATGAAGGGCCGGCCAACCTACAGTAGGTCAACAGAAGGTGTCAAATAGAAAGCTACGGTGAAGACTAATTAGACAATGGAGTCTGTGCTCCCATGGTTCGGTATAGTAAACTAGCCTTCCGATCGCTTGTGAGAGAGTATAGCGTAGATCTCTGCTATACGCCAATGGTAAGCCAATCCGCAAACACGAGGAAAACCCTGGACCTTGACGTTAGCGGGAAAGGTTTTAGCAAAGGAATTTGTGCGAAGCTCTCAGGCTAGAGACTCTGGTAGGTTTAGATATAGCTCGTTGTCATTGTCTGCTCATATGATCTCCTCTAGACTTCAGTACGAACTTCCAAGATACACCGACTGTAGTACAATTCGGTGCTTCATCACCACTGGAGCTTGCTCGTGCCGCATCCCTTGTCCAGCCGTTTGTCTCCGGCGTCGATCTCAACTGTGGCTGTCCTCAGAGCTGGGCCTGCCAAGATGGGCTTGGCGCAGTCTTAATGAGGGATCGAGCAGCCGTAGCTGGGATGGTGAAGGCTGTAAAGCAACTCTGTGGGCCCGATTTCTGTGTCAGCGTCAAAATTAGAATACATAAAGATTTAAGGTGCGCATAAAGCTCTAATCTGACGATAATCGTATATTAACCTTACTGATCCTCTCGAACCCAAGGGAAACGGTCGACTTCGTTCGCACCGTAGAGGCAGCAGGCGCGGATTATCTTACGGTACATGCTCGAACGCACTATCAACGATCAAGCACGCCCGCCTTAATCGAGGCTACTAAACTCGTGAAAGAAACAGTAAGCGTGCCCGTCGTAGCAAACGGCGACGCTTTCAGCCTCGAGGATGTGGAACGAATTGCGCAGCAGACAGGTGCTGATGGTGAGTGAGTCCTTGAACATGTTTGCGCCCTGAGGTTCTGGTTTTAAGTCCGATTTAAGCAAGCATTTCTCAGACTTACGAATTAGGCGTCATGTCCGCGCGAGGTCTAATGGAGAATCCGACGCTATTCGCCGGATACGCAGCAACGCCTTCGGAGGCCGTGGAAAGATTCATGTTCCATGCTATGCGAAGCCCGCTACCATATAAACTCTTACAGCATCATCTATCGGAAATGGCTGGTGGCCTGTTGACGAAGAAACAGAGGCTTGAGATGATAGAGAATCGAGATATTGTAGAGCTCATCGACTGGTTGCGGGAACGGGGGCTGGTGAACTGATGCTCGTTTTTTTGGTCGCGTGACAATCTGACTCATGAGGCGTGA
This sequence comes from Viridothelium virens, assembly GCA_010094025.1. Taxonomy (NCBI): domain Eukaryota; kingdom Fungi; phylum Ascomycota; class Dothideomycetes; order Trypetheliales; family Trypetheliaceae; genus Viridothelium; species Viridothelium virens. The sequence goes on from ML991783.1 coordinate 144,796, forward strand.
GTATGTCTTTCAAGCAGACCGAATTGGTGCTGGTTAAGAAAACTGCGGCGAAAAGAAAGCTGAGGTGAAAGAAAGGTAAGGCGAAAGAAAGGTGAGGTGACGAGCCCTGGACCGTTGCCCGGGCAATCGACGCGTTTCGCGACGCGGTCGTAAACTCGCATCAACATTCAACTTCACCAGAGCGCACAGCCAACGAATCGCGCAAACCCTGGTCTCATTGCCTCTGTTGATGTCTGAAAATTACAACAAACATCGTTCTACAGCTTCCTGAAAAGAAAATCGAATTAGAGGTTCCTCCAAAATGGCGCAGGAGCCGGGTCTTTTCTCGGTCCGTCGACCGCGCGAGGTAAAAGCCCCTCCTATTGCTCACTGTCGTGCGCCGAGATGAAGCTCCATCTGGGACTATTTATGAGCTAATTATATGCAGACTCTGGGTAGTATCAATCACAATTCATCTGCGATACCAATGCCTAGTTCGGCAATGAAGCGCTCAAACTCCGCGTCGAACTTACAGCAACCTCCATTCACGGCGAACCATGTGCGATCGACGTCAGGCTCTCGTATGTCGCTGGCGCCCGGTCGGCCGAGTCAACCAATGTTTCAGCGATCATCATCGGGGAACAATCTCGCGGAAATGGGAGGATTTTCAACTGTGCAGCGCAATTCTACGTCGAATGCATTTGGCAGTGCGCAAGGTCGGAAAAGTTATGCGCCCACAACGCCAGCGCACGCAATACAGTCGCTAGAACAAAGTACGCAAAGACGAAGTAGTGTATACAGCGCGCGACCATCTTCAGGGACCGGCGCGCCGGGTGGTCATCAATCATTCTTCGCCACACAACCAGTGCCGGGCGGTGTCCCACAGGATCCAAGGCGGCTTCGAGATGGGAGTGTGCGTGCGCAGATGGCCCAGGAACTAATGGAGTACCTGACAACTCACAACTTTGAGATGGAGATGAAACACTCTCTGACGCACAAGACAATGACTTCACCAACGCAGAAAGACTTCAACTACATGTTCCAATGGCTATATCATCGCGTCGACCCTGCATATCGTTTCCAAAAGAACATCGACACTGAGGTTCCGCCGCTATTGAAACAAATGCGCTATCCATTTGAGAAGTCCATCATGAAATCTCAGATTGCAGCTGTTGGAGGTAACAACTGGTACACATTCTTGGGGCTGCTGCATTGGATGATGCAACTCGCGCGTATGATGGAACAGTACGCCATGGGTACTTATGACGAGGCGTGCGTCGATGCTGGCTACGATGTCTCTGGTGATCGCATTATCTTCCAGTTCCTGTCAGATGCTTACCGTGAATGGCTCTCTGTGGAAGACGATCAAGATGAAGACGATGCAGATCGGCTGATCAAGCCGCATGTGGATGCCATGGCTGCAAAGTTTGACGCTGCGAATGCGCAGCACATCGATACAGCAAAGACGCTCGAAGCGGAACATCAGGCGCTACAAGGGCAGATTGAAGAATTGGAACGAACAGGACCAAGAATAACGAAGCTTGATGAGCAGATCCGAATATTGGAGGAGGATCGAGTGAAGTTCGAAAGTTACAATAATAATATGGAGGCGAAAGTAGAGAAGTATGTGAAAAGAGGGGAGTTGTTGGAAGAGGAGATAAAAAAAGTGGAGCAGGAAATTGAAGAAGCGGAGCGGGAAAAGAAAGATTTACAAGAGAGCATTGATAAGCAAGGGATCACGATCCAGGATATCGAACGGATGAATGCTGAAAGGGAAAGGTTGCAGAAAGGCGTTGAGAGTACAAGTCAACGACTCGAAGAATCAAAGCAGAAATCGCGAGAGAAGGAGTTGGAAGCTGCAAAGAAACTCGATGAACTCGAGCGGCTGGTGGAGCGGTACAACTCGTTATGCCACCAAATCGGCATCATTCCATCCACCGCCCCGAACGCCAAGGAGCAAGAGTACGAGCTCGTCCTGACCGTCAACGAAGGCCCCAACTTCCACAGCTCTCAGCTCGGCAGCTCCCAGGACTCTGAAACCGACCGACTCTTGGCTGACGCGGGGAACGGGTATCAGCCGCACCACCTGTTGAATCTCGATCTCCGCGGCTCAGTCAAGTCCAACGTCCTTTCACTGCGCAAGGACATCTCGGAGCGACGGAACGCGGCGCTCGAGGCGGACATGAACAACCAGGACCTCCTTGACAAGATCCGCGAAGCGATGGACGACAATCAGGCCGAGGTTGAGGCGCTAGGGCATCGAGTGCGGGCAGCGGAGGAGGAGTTTGAGCGGACGAGGGAGATTGGGCAGGAGCAGAAGATGAAGAGCGATGCGCAGATTGAGCGGATGGAGAAAGAGCTCGCGAAGATGCGGCAGGGTTTAGGAGAGAGTGTGCAGCTGATGGAGCAGAGAGAGATGAACACAAATATTGAGTAAGTCGCTCCAAAGAGCAACTGGCTGAATATAGGTAGAAGGCAGTAGACGCTAATAGAAAGGGTACAGATACGAACAGCTGACACTCAAGGCGGCTTCCGTACGAGAGGAGCTGCATACTGAGATCGAACGAATGTTGAATGACATCATTAAGTTCAAGGTCCATGTGCAGAAGAGCTTGGAGGACTATGAGACGTTTGTTTCGGAGGAGGTCGAAAGGGAGTGCGAGGAGCAGGCAAACAATGATGAGCATGGTGCAGATGCTGAAGAATAAGACTCAGCTGCTCATGATCCTCGATCTTATTGGTTTATGCACACGTTTGGAGTTCTTTTTGGAAGTGGGATGTCAAGGAAAGCACTGGATGTTGGAAGAAATTATGTCCTGACGACGTCTCTTTTTGGGATGGAATGATACCTCACCTTATCGATTTATTCCTAACTTCAGATGGATAGTAAGAAGAAATCCTGATCAACTGGCCGCCGAACGCATAATCTCGAAGCATGGTTCTCCAGCGTTATCGCCGGGCGATGAAAGCATTTGTTTCACCGGTCGAACTTGGGGGGGTCCGGCCTTCCATTGCTTGCCTTTGCGCGCTCAGCGGCTCAAGTTTCAAACTCTTGTTACAGAAAGGCAATAATGCGAGCAGGGCGGCCGGGTTAAACGTAGCTTGAAGTTGGGGAGATGGGCATTACTGCATCCGGCCTCGAGGACTCGAGGCATGGCGTGCTGGTGACGAGTCCTTCGTCCGGCGGATGTGCAGCTGCAGCGCATGGCCCTTTTCTGTATAGACCTCACGAGCTATAGGAAGTATTCTGGGGAGATTTTTGGACGGGAGGTGTGGGTGCACATCAATTTGTGGGCAAATCGCATATCGCACATGCCTCCGAGGTCAGTGGCTTTGGATTGTGCCGCGTCTGAAAGATGCTGACAGAAAAAGGAATCCATACGGACGACAGAAGACAGTCCTGAGTGGGAGAAAATCAAGAAAGACCTGGTTGTTCGACTTCGACCGCCCACGTACCGCCTTCCGTTTTCGGAATCATAAGCGAGGCTATGCGAGCTGTCAAACGGTGAAACGATGCAACGCTCAGTCCATCACAGCGAAAGATGCTAATGTTACACCTTGGTGCGCACGGCCTCAGAGAGCAGAGCTGTGCCAAAAATTCACATGCGCCTATCGCCCGACAAATCGTACCAGTGAAGACTCTGGCGCGGTTACGCATTACTCAAGTGCTCCAGAAGGTGGCGCAGAATGAGTAAAAATCGGAACCAGGCAGAGGAAGCTGTAAGCTGGATGACAAAAAATCAAGAAGGCCATGGGGAGTTATCCCCGGAGGAAGCGGCGACGGCTGTAGCAACCGTCTGACCTGAGCATGAGCATGAGCATGAGGCTATCCGTTTAGAGCCGGCCGACCGTCAAAATGGCGCCACTGAGTTCTTGAGATCGCACCGTCAAATGCGTTTGGTCGAGGATTATCCGTACGGACAAGGTGTCGAATGCTTCTAATCGAATGAGCGAAGGTTCAGCGGCGGGCAACAATTCAGGCCGACTGTTGTTGACGTACCATGCGAGGAGGCATCAGGAATCCAAACAGACTATGAAAATGCTCGTTGGTCGTAGAATTCAGCTTGGCTCCCGCTGACTCTAAATCTTCGCGAGATGGGCGGGCCGGCGGTTATACATGAGACGCTATCCCGCGGGATCGGTACGGGAGGGTTGAGATGCGGTTTCATAGGTAACCCACTTGTGTGCGCGTTCCCCGTGGCTGGCGATGCTGCAGGACACCTGCATATTGCGTCGATCCTGCATCTAGTGCCAATCTATTCATATATCATTGCCCATCGAAACTCACTACATCGCATGAGCCGCTTCTACAACACGTTTCGAGCTCATGCCTTAGTCACTATAGGCTACCAGGAGGGTGGTCGTCTTATGCGAGCCTGACATACAGGAAAAGCTGTTCGCATCCAACATAGAGCAGTCCGGTGTATTGCCATTGTATTATTTCCGAAAGGGGAATGCTTAGATGGGAAAACCGACATCCCAGAGCGATAGTCGATCATGAGAGCCATATTTAATACCTGTGCTAGCCATTCGCCATTTCCTCAATAATGTTCATGTGCCTCCAATTTTGCAAGAACCACTTTCCGTGCTATATTTGATCCTTCGGCGCTTCTTGGACTCGATTTTTTGGTAAACTTTCGTCGAAAGTCTTGTTGGCCATGTACCCTAGTCAGTCATCTCAGCAGCAGAATGGAAAATCTGAGCGTAGCCGCTCAAAGGGAACCTCATCGGTGTGTCTGCATGACGGAATCTAGTCATCGTAATGCTAAGCTGCTCCAGACTGGTTCGACTTCCCGTACTAGCTCTTATGCGAATCAAAGGCCGTACACGTCGCTGATCGATAACGGAGGTAAGACACCTGCAAGCTTGTGCATTGAACGTGAGAACTGATGGGTGACCAGATTGGTCTTGGATTCAGCGAGACAGGCAAGGCCGTGTCGTACCCCATACAATTGAATCGAAGCCAAAGAACGGCAAATGAGATGCAATGCTTCTTAAGAGATAGAAAGAAAATGGCAACATCAGACCTTAATTAAAGATGCAGGCGTTAGGAACATGACAAGACGAGTAATGATTATGGCTTTGATGATAGAAAGAAAGTGCTTTTTCAAGTACCATACCCAATATTGTGTACTGTTTTTACAATTAATCTCTACTCGCGTACAATCAAACTTGCCATACCCATTCCTGTGCATATCTATTAGCAAACTCCCCTCCAGGGGAAGTATACACTTACCTGTGCCTATACACATGCTGACCACTCCCAATTCTTGTCCTTGCCTCTTCAATTCTGGAAGTAAAGTTGCAAGCTGCCTGCCGCCCGTTGCTCCCAGTGGATGACCCAAGGCAATTGCGCCCCCTTTTGGATTGACTTTTGTCTCATCAATACCCAACTTCCGGATACAATACAATGCCTGGCTTGCAAAAGCTTCGTTGATCTCCCAAATGCCCACTTCATCCTTGCTGATCCCTGTGTAGTCTAGCAATTTTGGTATTGCTATTGCGGGTCCCACGCCCATCTCATCCGGCAGTGTGCCCACGACTTGCGTACCTGCCCACTTTCCGATGATACTATCATTTAAACCCAACTCGGTCGCCGTACTTCTCCTCATCATTAGCGCCGCTGCCGCACCATCTGACACTTGGCTACTGTTTCCTGCCGTTGCACTCCCCCCCTCCTTGAACGCCGGCTTCATCCCCGCCAATTTCTCAGCTGTGCTCCCCGCCCTGATCCCATCATCCTTCGTCACCGTAACCTCCTCCTCCTTCTCCGGCATCTTCTCAGGATCCGGCCTCCACCGCGTCGTCACCGGCACCAATTCCTCATCAAACCATCCCTCCTCTTGCGCCCGCCACGCTTTCTGATGACTCCCCGCCGCAAACACATCCTGCTCCCTCCTACCCACCCCATACCGCTCCGCCACATTCTCAGCCGTCAGCCCCATACTCATAATGCAGTCCCGCGCATCCTTGACCACGCTGTCCCTCAGCCGATCCCACAACTGCGTCGGAATCGCCCGACTCCCGTAGTTCCGCGTCATGCTCTCCATTCCTCCTCCCACCCCGACGTCGATGGCGCCCACGGCGATCGACTGTGCGACGGCGGTGATGGCGGCGAGTCCGGAGCTGCAGGCGCGATTGACGGTCGCGAAGGCGGAGAGCGGCGAGTACCCGACGTGGAGCGAGGCCATACGGCCGGCTTTAGAGCCGCCGAGCTCGGAGAGGACGGTACCGATTTGGACATCCTGGATGAGGGCCGGGTCGAGGTTCGGATTGCGGTCTAGGATGGCTTTTAGAGCCTAGAATGGAGGAAATGGGAGTTAGTGACGGAGGAAGGGCGCAGAGAAAAGGACGTAGGTAATGGAGGATGGTAGCGGGGCTTACAAAGGAGAGGATTTCGTGGTCATATGCATCTCGTAGCCCCCCCTTTTTAGCTTTGGTTACAGGAGTGCGGACAGCGGTGAGAAAGACGACATCGTGTGGATTCTTTTGAAGGATGTTCTTGGCCCCTTTTTGGATAAAGCCTGCCATTGGAGCGGATGATAGGATGCCAAGAAAGCCGAAGCTGATTGGCGGTTGAGATCAACCAGGAGCAATATCTATACAGATGAACATATACAGTTGAAGAGGCAGAGATTGTTCGCAATGGCTGGTAGGTTCTGTGAACTCCATAGCTACAGATGAAGTTGGCCAAGGTGTGTTTCTGTTGCGGGGAGATTCGGATAAGTCTTCGGTACCTGGGCAAAAAATGCTACCGATTTTGAAAGTGCTTCCAGACGAGAGTATTATATAAGGTATATACAAGTACATGCATTATACCAACAGATCATACGTTGGGCATGGACTATACCAGCCACATTACATACTAGATTTCGTACAGAGATTAAAATATTGAAATGGTTATTCAATATGTATCTGATAGCTAATATTCACCACGATTACACGGCTGCCGGATTTAACACTATGAGATAAAAGGGAAAAACGTTCAAAATGATTTTCATTGCTCCCGACCATACTGGTATTTTCAATCGCTATACCATCATTTCAGCCGAACACTCAACTAGGAAATAATTTACTACTCCATGGTGCCATCTCCATCGTCTCAAACGCCGATCGCCATGTGCCCGTGCGTAGAAACCATCTTATACCACAAGGTACACTCTAAGATCCACGCCCACCTGCGACCGCTGATGCTCCAGTATCACCGGGACCAGGAAGACCCTAATCGGACAACGTTAGTTTTGCTCGATTGACAAGATGAGGAACGCGACCAACCTCTTCGTCACCGGGCTCTGTATATGTCCCAGAACCCTTCGCCGCACCACGAGTGCGAGATCCAATGATGTTCGACTGATCAATGGCGTCCTTGTCATCTTGGGCTAGAATTGTTTAGTCAGTTATTTCGCAGCAACTATAGAGGAGGTGCCAAACATGCAAAATACATACCCAAAGCTTCATCAGTATCTGCTTTCGCAGGATCAATAGGATCCTCTACACGATCATTGTCAGAAGCCACTGGAACAGGGCCAGTCTTCTGACCAGTACGGCTGACGTAGCCGCTATCGGCAACTTCGCCAGATGGGACGTCACCAGAGAGCTGGTCGTTCACCTGCTCGTATTGATCATCGGCAGACATGTTTATGAATTAAGAAGATTAATGAGTTTGCGTCTCAAGACTGAATTAGGATGAGTTGAGTCAAACGATGAAGATTGTCTTTGATAATAGAAATGAAAACAATGAAAGCGAAGTTCCTGGCTTTATGTAGGGCTCCATGTACCGTTATCTGGTAGGTCAACCTACTACGTCACTATCATACCGTCACAGCTACCTACTTTCTCCAATTGACAGAGATAGGCACTGATGTCAAGGCCACATAAAGGCGTCTAATCACGTGTCAGATCTCGCATCGACTGGAGAGATCTGCAAGGGCGAGGTAGCACCATCAGAAGCTTGACACCAAATACAGTTTGGTACACGGGTATGCATCTACCAGATCTGATCGGTAGAGACCGAAATGCACGATCCAGCCATGGGATTCTTCGATCTGCCATGGAAATGATGTAAAATGAGAGTTTCGAGGCGTCGGGAAGGGTCAGTGCAGAGAGGCTCGGCAGACTGATCTCAGGGATGAGCGACGTCAGTATCTAGTTCTTTTGGTTAGCTTCAGGTACGACTGACACGAGCAAGAGAAACCCAAAAATCCAAGTACAGTATGGTACTTCTCCGCATGACAGTGTGGCGCCTCCATGCATGGATAGTAACGTCAACGATGAAGGCATGCAAGAGAAAGTATCGTGGAGGAGATTCACCACATGAGTCGCCATCGGTAAAGCAGCTTAGTCATATCTATTGATTCACGAAGCATAATAACTAAAGCTACATGTACCTATCCGGGAATTGTGAAGAGACTGTCATGCCGTGGACCAGAGGGTGCGCTTTTTCACGTGAGGTGGAGTCGTTTACGTGGAGATCTTTCAGCTGTAGCTTAGATTCTTTGCGGAACCTCTGTTAAGTGAATGAACGTCTTCTCGAACCCTGACAGTGACTTTGGAAGCAAATATATGCGAAACTCGAACAGCAGGTGACACTAACCCCGTTCTAAGATGCTGGCTTCATGAACACTCACTCTTATGACCCCTGGCCAGTGATTTCCCATGGGCACTTGCATTTTAGATAACAATCCATTCGACTCTGCGACTTTGATGGCTTCGCTTCGCGCTTGAACGGCATTTATTGGTAAAGTTCAACTTTTTTTTTTTTTAATGCGCCAAAGGCGTCAGGCAAATGAAGTAGCGTGGTACAGGCGTCTTTAGGATCATGGTCAAATCAATTGGACGCTCACAACATCCAAAGTCATGCAAGAGATCGAAACATCTTGTGGGACTTTTGCCAAACGAAGTTAATTATCATTTATCACAAACACGGGCTTGAAGATCTTGCCTGCTTTGAGATCTAGGATGGCCTTTTCAAGTTCATTGAAGCGGTAGAAGGAGAGAAGCTTATCGAAAGGGAAATGGCCTATCTCTTGTTAGAATCAGACTGCGAACATTCGACAGTGCAGGCTTTAGCTACCTTTTCGCCAGAGATCTATCATCATCGGGATGGACTTTTACACCAATGTTAGTCAGGTAACGGTTGTCTTTCTGTACAACAATCTCATACCGTGCTTGGAACACTATCTCCCTGGTGACTTCCTCTGTAGGTGCGACCACCTAGAAGCTGAGCTGCCAGAGAAATGCTCGCAGTTTCCGGGGGACCGCCAATCGTCACTACCATTCCTCTAGGTGCCAATGCTTGGTGTCCCGCGTTCACGAGCTGTGCCAGACCCACGCAGTCAACGACGTAGTCAAAACCCCTGCCCTCAGTCATTGCCTTCAGCTTGTCCGCAATCTCGCCCTCCTGAAGACCAGCAGAGCTTAGAGTGCTAGTCGCAACGCCTTCCGGAATCATGCTGAGTTTGTTGCTGGCAGTGTCGATGACAACGACGCGGGAAGGGAAGGTCAGTCTCGCAGCTAGTGCGGCGGCGATACCGACTGTGCCAGCACCGAAGATGGCAATCGAGGAAAGCGGTGGAGGTTTGCAAACGTTGCTATTGTCTCTCAGTCGACAGTTCTGACCTTCGCAGTAGATTCAGAGGGCATTCAAGCATACAGTATGGCACCCAATCCAGTCTGTATACCACATCCCAAAGCCGCAAATTTCTTCAACTCTTCCAAAGTACACTCCACTTTATGTGCACAAGACTCATGCACCAAGGCCACACGGCCCATCGAGGATTGACCAAAGAAGCTATGGTTCATTGGCCTACCGAGCGCATCGTGAGCTGCGACGGATCCGTCGCTACGTCGACCAGAAAAGTTAAGGGCTGTGATATTCTCGCAATAAGGAGCTTCTCCCTGCAAGCAATAGCGGCATTTGCGACAGTGACTGTACGATAGGACAATTTGATCGCCAGGCCGGAGGTGGCTCACAGCACTGCCGGCTTGTCTTACTGGGTTTCCATCAGTCGCCGCAATTCAAGGGGTGGGTCAAAAGGACTCAAACCTATTCCCGCTGATTCATGGCCCAAAATGATGGGCGGCTTGAGATGGAAAACACCCTGTGCAGCTTTCAGGTCTGATGCACACATTGAGAAGGCGACTGTTTCGACAACCAACTCGTTCTTTCCAACGCCATCGTATTGGATAGTCTCGAGTGTGATAGGACCACCGGGCTCTTTAGCTACATAGGCTTCGGAAGAGAAGGCCATTGGCAAGTGGATTCCTTGGTTATACTCCGTACAGAAAGGGGCATCAGCACATCAGCCCAATCTCCATGCCAAGGACGGAGGCTGGAGATCGCCATGGCTTTGACGCAATCCGAGTAAGTTAGGTAACAAAAGTACAACTCTTCATACACACAATAACGGCGTCATAGCAGTCGACAGGTCGAGCGGGGGCCTTGCCGGGCGACAAGAGCTTCGGAACTCTGATCGGCAAAATATTTTACCTCAACGAGTGAACTCCATGGTAACGTGAAAGCACTCACGCCACTTACTCACTCCAGAACCTTTGCATGCATTACCTTTTCACGACACCGGCCTTGATTAGATCATTGGCTATTAGTGTGGGCTCCGACTCGCGGAGAAAGTATCTCCAACCGTCGCAGTCCTTGTTTTCGGCTTCCCAGGTAATCCTACAAAAGCTCGGAACTGCTCTGAGAATGGCTTCAATCGGTTCAGTCATGTTGTAGAAGACCTTGTCCGGCTGATAAGGTATGTTCGTGTCCTCGTAGCGGTTCCCGGTCACTTGGCATTCCCAGCCCCATCGCGCAGGTTTCTTCTTTAGACGCACCCTCTCTAGTTCCGGCAAATAGAAGACTACACGAAGTGTCTCGATTTCTTCCAATGCTGTCAAAGCCCCAGTCACCCCGGTAATAAACCTCTGCTGCCCCTTACTCTGGTCTTGGAATAAATGCAGGTCGATGCATAAAGTAAAGCGTCGCCCACGGGGCAAGCAGGTTAGGCCACACCATGGCCAATTCGTTCTTTTCCCACTGTATTGTACATGCTTGGAGACGTCGAAAGGAACACACCCGTCCAAGCGGGCAATATTGAGTGCAAGATATCCTGAGCAGGAGTCCTCGAAGTCAAATTTTCGGTAAACCATATCGCTTATTTCCCTCCACATTCGTCTGCATACCAGCGCAAGTCTGACGAAGCTCCTGTATTGTCGCTTGTTCGTTCTACTATCAGTGAGGCAGATACGCCCTCGAAAAGAAATTGGGGGTAAGCAGAAAGTATATATTGAATGCCTGATCTCAAGAGGCAAGGAGAGTAATTCAGGTGCCATTTAAACTAGACTTTTAAACAGTAGAGATCAGGGGAAGCAGGCAAAAGACGTTTAAGGAATCTAAGCAAAAGATAAGAGTTCAGAGGTACGGATTTCTTTCCTTAAATTTGATCGGAATAATTAGGTTCGCATCAAAAGATCGTCGCGATGACGAGTCGACATAGCTTGAGTACAAAGGAGACGCGCGGGCACGCCAACTACCCTAAGTCAATATCTTTCTGCAGTGATTTGGACCCAATAGCCTTAAAATAAAGCTCGAGTGGGCCAAGATGATCGCTTTTCGCTGCATCTACAAGTACCGGTCACAGAAAATTTGCCGGTGAACTCCACCAACAGGCCACCATCCAGCAGTTCTTGGCGACTACTCTCCTCTCCGCAGGAATCGAGGTCAATCTTGTCGTTTGTCATGGCCTGCTACAGTTCTCGCCTCATTCTTCGTCATAATCGGAAATGCACTCCTCAGAAAGGAATACTTTGCCTTCATTATCCATTTTGCAAATTCTTTGACATTTGCTAGCTGACTCATCCGGTGTTGCTCGTTCCTACGCGACGCAAAGTATGTACAAGCACTCAGAATGGTCCGAGATGGACAGATATCCTAAAGCCTCGCTGTCCTCAAGCCTTCCATGACCAATTCCCCCATGCTCACGTTGGTGCCATTTCCTGCCGTCGTTGCATTTGTCGTGCTTAGACTGGGCGGCAAGTCCTCATCCGCCTGGCCCCAACTGCTTTCCTTCGGCCCCAGTGTCAACTCCAGCGTGTCTCCATTGGTCCAAAAATCGTGTGTGATCCAATTCTTGGTGTACGGTTTGCCGTTTAATGTCGCGGACTGGATATAGATATTACTGTAGCCAGAATCGAAGTTAATGTTGCGAATGGTGGCCGTGCGTCCTGTTTGGCCGTTCCCAACAGAGACAGAGGGGAAGAAGGGCGGCGTAATAAGGTAGACATTCTGGCCTGAGACAGGCCAGAGGCCCATCATAGAGAGGGCAGCAAAGGAGCCCATCGCACCGCTAAGGACACAACGTTAGTATGAGTGTGAAGATTGTAAGGTACTCTTGTCATACCTGTCATCATTTCCGGGAATACCGACGTTGGTAGTGTTGAATTGGGACGGAATGTAATAGTGCGCGAAATGGGAACTCAATGCAGGACGACCGCCATAGTGGAATTGAAAGACGGGCAGGAAAGCTTGTTCATCGCCAATGTAGAGTAGTCCTGATGTATGCAAGTAAGTAAGGCGATCGATAAACTTCTGTTTCCCCCCTAGAGTCTCGATGAGGGCTGCCATGTCCTGCGGGACGAAGAATGTGTATAGCCAACTGGATCCCTCGTACGTCTCGTGGCCATCAGGGTTCAGGTAGCAACCGGTAAAGTCATTCAGCGGAGAGCATAGAGTTGGATCTTGGAAGCCGAAGGTCTGATTGAGATACCTAGGTTGGAGGAATCCTACAAATCCGGGATCCGTGCCATTCACGCTTGATGTCTGGTTGGCAAGATACATATTCTTCCAGTTGCTTGCACGGCGTGTATACTTGACATTGTCTGATGAATGGCCTAGTCCCTTAGCCATCTCTGCAATGCAGAAATCGTCGTAGGCGTACTCTACAGTACGAGAGATGCTGCGCGTGTGAGTCCCCGAGCCATTGGGATCATAGTCATCCGTTGGTACGTATCCAAGACGCTTCCAGCTCTCCAGTCCACCACGGCCTTCGACGTTCCAATTCTGCGGTTCAACTTCCGCATCCGAAATGACCGCCTCGTATCCTGTCTCCCAATCCACGTCTTGATTAATTCCCTTGAGATACGAGTCTGCCAACACGATATCGGCATTCGAGCCTCCCTGGGTATATCCTTTACAAAGTGACATGCGGCAGTCTGGTAACTTGCCCAAGTGTCGGTAAATATCAATGAGGCTACGAATCATCAAGGTCTGAGAGTTTGGGTCCAGCAGTGTGATCAGGGGATGGATGGACCTGAAGCTATCCCATATGCAGTAATAGCTGTCGTAATATGGCTCCGAACTGTTCCAGAGATAGTTCTCCCCCGTGTAGTCTTGCGGAGAAAGCATTGATCGGTACAGGGAAGAGTACAGAACTTCTTGCAGCTCATTGCTGACGCCTGTGGCATTGACAGAGACAACAGAAAGCTTTTTGCGCCAAGCATCTTCAGCAGACTGCCTTGTACCTTCGAAGTCAAAATCCGGAATTTCGTTCTGGGCATTTGAACACGCTTGATCAATACTTATGAAACTTACGCCCACCCGGGCAATGATTTCATTGTTTTGAGGAGCATCGAATTGGACCCAAGAACCCGTAGGTAAAATCTCAGGCGACCCGTCGATCCCATCATCTACAGTGTGAATCACATTATTTGCAGTGCTCGGACGATTGTTGTCGAAAACACCAGTTCTCCGCACAGAAGCTCCCTTGAAGTCAGCGCAGAAATTTAAGATATATGACCCCACACCAAAAGACGGTGAAAAGGCACCTGTGCCGCTGAGTCTGCCTGTCTCTGGATCGGATTGGGCCGTTCCATTGATCCGTGAATTCGGTAAGTCCGTCAAATCCACCAACATCAAGGGGCTGTACGGCGCAGAATGACTCCCTGACGAACTATTGCTTCCCTGGAAGGTAAATCTGTACAATGCTGTACGATTCGACACAGTCATCTCTGCACGGATGGACGTGTTGAGTGTAAGAGCAAAGTAGCCTGGCCGAGCTTCCACGGATCCATTGGTATAATTCGTTGTCCTGTCGTTTTTCGTCCACTTGCAGCGTGTGAAATCGTCTCCAGGGCAGCCAGATTGGGGGAAAAGCTGGAAATTTCCAAGGGATTGAGAACCTCCAGTGCCGGAGTCATGCATATGGCTAAAGCCTGTTACAGCACCGCCATCAGTAGCAAACCCACCCTGGTTATCGTCTGTACTGTCTGGTGACGACTTTGCCATTCCTGCCAGGACTTAGTCTCTGGCTTTCCCCAGACGCAATAAGGGACTTACCAAATGGCAGGGAGGCACCGGCAAAGACATGACCTGGATCCTGTCAATCTTACATCAAGATCTCAGTTAATTGCATCCACGTACCTCCATTTGCTGTCCCAATAAGCGGGTTGACATAGTCTAAAACGTCAAAAGAAGCGTTTTGCGCATTGACAAGTATATAGAATGAAAGGAATAGAAGAGTATCTAATACTGAAACACTTAGACCAGTGCGTATATACATCGTGACCAAGTGCAGAGTCACTGGAGATGTCGTCGCTGACAATGAGGCTACCCCAAGTATTTGAAAGGGGGTTTCTTCAGGTGCACAGGTCGTACTGCGCGCAGTTCGTTTCTCGCTGCGATTTAAGAAAATAAAATTATCCGGCCATACGATACCCCGCAATGATCGTCAGGCACTGCATCTTCGTCCTGCTCCACCCTGCTCCGACGTATCCCTTGTGCGGCGGTGCATCTCGACCGTTTGGCGGGGACGACTTTGAGGCTAGCTGCTTGGCCTCGGATCTATTCTCGCCGTAAATAAGAGGGTCATCTGTGTCCGACATCCGACGGCAGAGCTAAATTCCTTCTTTCAGGGACGCTGGAGCTACTAAGAGAAGAAAGAAAGTGGAGCCATAAGGCAGGCAGGATACAGTATATGCACGACAGTTGGTAGCTCCGTGACCGTGTCGTCCCAATGGGGATAGCCGATAGAGTACTACCGTAAGTCCGCGACTAATGCCGAGCCTTCAATCGCAATACATCATCAGTCTCCATCCTCGACCAGTATATATTCGTCCGGCTCCACCATGAAGATTTTAAATTATAGCAACACGTCGCTTTACCGCGGACTTATCTCGTCCAATTCCTTCATCGAAATTCAAGCATCCAAGCTAGCCGTCAATCGGCTTCAGCATAATGCCAGACCAGCAAAAGTACAACAACAAGCTCCATGATACCCGTGTCCTAATTATTGGTGGGTCCTCAGGTCTGGGCTTTACAGCCGCTGAGGCAATCCTCGAATCAGGTGCCGGCGCTGTCATCCTTTCCTCATCCAATCCTCAACGCATAGGCACAGCACTTGATCGTCTCAAAGCCTTATATCCTAGCCGCGCAAGTGCTGTCTCTGGCCACGAGTGCAATCTGGCCGACGAAGTCAATCTCGAAAACAATATCAAAGCTCTCTTCGATTTTGCGACGGACAATGGATCGAAGAAGTTGGACCATATCCTGTTTACCGCGGGCGACCGGTTGGCGATCAAGCCCATGACTGAAACAACGTTCGATGCCATGAAGCAAGCAGGTCTGGTGCGCTTTTTCGCACCCTTACTTGTGGGAAAATATGCGATCAAGCACCTGAAAGCTGGACGTCAGTCTTCATTTATCATTACATCAGGTGGAGTTTCGCAAAGGCCACATCAAGACTGGACAGTCGTCGGCAGCTTCGCATCTGGTCATTTTGGTATGGTGCGTGGGCTGGCTCTTGACCTCGCACCGAGGCGCTGTATGGTTGTTTGCCCCGGATTTGTTAATACAGAGCTGTGGGATTGGATGGAGGCCGATGCCAAGAACAAGCTTCTTCAGGGAGTGGCTTCGGCCGTACCGACGCAGGCAGCTGCACAGCCAGAAGATATCGCGCAGGCTTATCTATATGTGATGAAAGATCCTAATTGTACGGGACAGGTCATTACCACCGATTCCGGTAACCTCCTTAAGGGGCCAGGGTAAAGAAATGTGTGGCTCGATATTGCGGTAAAACATGGGAATTGAGATGTCAATGCATTACTAGGACTTGAAAAGAAATTTCATTCGTTGATGATTGTGAAAGCATGTGTTCACTGTCTTTTTGGCTCCGTCACTCCCAACGGAGGCGTCTCCCCGTTTGCCGGTCAGCTCTGCCAAAATAGAACGTGCGTGACGTCAAATGAAACGTAATAAGAATTCCTTTAGAGACACTTTTGCGAGATGATTGACCATGCGCATTGGACTTACTCCAGTATTTTCTCTTTGAGATATCATCGTTGCACCCTGCACTATACGAAAGACAGATGTTATCATAATTCTCATACATCCTCGATGGAAGTGCTGAGGACCAATACGAATCAAATTCATGATGCTAAGGACCCTTCTATCTCTAACGTGACACCGTGAAGAGGAAGGCGTTTGGATGACTCAGATGGTCTCCTGTGAGCCTTTCAGCTTATCTTTAGCAATCTGTTCACTTTCCAAGAACTCAGCTTGCTCGATCCGGCTCTTCTTCAGATCTACGAAGAAGAGGAGGAACAGAAAACTGGCAAGGCTCAGACTGAAGAGGAAGTAGAATGGGGTGCTGTTATTTCCGCTTGGCGTTGCGTCAATGATGGCGCTGGATACCAAAGGCCCGATGAATGAAGAAGTCTTGCCGATAATGCTGAAGAGACTGAAGAAGAGGAATTCCTTGCCCCGAGGTGTGACTTCGGAGATCATGATCTGGGAGTAGCTATACCATGGGCATACAAACAACCCATAGAAGGTTTGATACACCTAAGATCTCATATCAGCCAAGAGACGCTGTGGGAGCGGAACTTGCAGGTACTCACCCAAACCTCCCACACATGGTGGAAACCGAAGCGCTGAGTCCAAATCCCGATCATTCCCCAACCATCGAGCAGGATGATCCCAACTGCGACAGCATTGAACATAACCTTTGTACTCAGCTTATATCGACGCTGAATCCACCAAAAGGAATAAATCCCAGCTGCTTGTGCCGCAATCCCAACAATGAGTAGGTACGTCAACTCGAGGGTATTGTACTCGATAATCGTGTTCTGCAGAGTCGCAATGACAGTGACGGTGGTGTTGAGCGAATCTCCGAGGAGGAAATATCCTGACACTGGATCAGACAATTCGTTGAGCTGCGGGAGGACGAAATTTTTACCAATTAAGTAGAACAGACTCTGCTTGAGCTGCCAAATCTGGGTGAGAGCTCTCTGCAATTGCCAGAAGCCAGCCAGAATAATGTTCATTCCAGGGTCTTGCCCGGGTCTTCGCTTTTCCATGATGAACCATGGTACGGCCAACAATATCCAAACGCCGCTTGCATATGCTATCAACACCGAGAGACCCCAATTGTTGTTCGCAGTGCTTGCATTCACATTGACACCAAACATCACGCCAACGATGGTAGCCAGAATGACAACTTCTCCAAGTGATTGGATATAGAAGGCCATATTACTCAATTCACTTCTTTTCATACTATCGGCAAAATCATAATCCTCTCTCGATATCGTCTGATCTTCCAATTCTTGAGCTTTCCGCCTCAAAACAGCCGTGTTCCGTGCCAAGCCAGGGAAGGCCGCCGTCCAGAATGTAAGGGTCGTCTGGTACGCAATCAATCCTACAATGTACAGTCCTACTGCCACACGCCATTTGTCTTCTGTGTGCACGCCAAGCCATCCAAATCCGATGCCCCAGGCCACAAACGATAGTGCGATCAAGATATTCGGTCGCCAAGAGCCAAAATCGGCAAAAGATCCAATCACAAGGAAGACGACGCATTGGAGTGCGAAGGAGATGCCATTGGACAGAAGAACAATCGAGTTGATGGTACGATCAAGACCGGCGAAATAAAGAAATCCCGAATCGCCAGCGGCTTGGGAGAGGAGGTTTTGGAAGGCGGTAGGCGCAAAATTAAAAAGGGTCAGGCCATTGTTGCCGATATAGTATCTGTATTGGACGGTCAACTTGAGCTCATCGAATGGCCTTTTCACATGATGAACGGTGGCGCGTACGAGGTATTAGTTCAATAAGATGAGGAAAATGGTGCTGCTCACGAGTAGTACGCCCAGATCTCCCACTTTGTCGTCTCATATCTCTCATCAAACTGATCGGGCGCGACTGGTCTTTCACTCTCTTCAAGTATACCGTGATGCTCTTCAAGGCCGCCTTTCTTCGCGTCTTCTCCATCAGCCGCTAGAGGCGCAAGTCCTGGATCATTGGCTGCCATGTTGATGGGAAAGTCCAATCAATCAAGCAAAGAGAATACCTTGAGGACGGAAAAAACAAAACATTATTGGGCTGTTTGACATGCTTAAAGGTGAGGACAGGGCAAAAAAGAAATTGGTTACTGGACTCTGAACCATTTCACCTCATAGTTCTAGAAGGCGTTACGGTAGTGCCGAAGATCAGCGGGGATAATGGTGCTTCGGAGGACCCGGAGGGCCAAGGCACGATCGTTTTCAAAGCGGAGAGAGGCGTTCATGAAATTCTTATCGTTCGGTAGGCTGTCATTGGCCAATGGGAAAGATTCCCGGGTCTGGTGTTGCGACCGTGCCACATGCCTGTGAGGCCCTTGGAGCATCTAGTCACCTACCCAGTAATTTTGGATGGTTCTCACTCGGTCAATTTAGGAGAAGCCGTTTGTCATCGAGATTAATGGACTGGCCCTCCCATAATTTTGTTCGGTACCTTTTTGTCTTCACCACGAGGTGTGCTTAGACGAAATGGAGGAGCCCGGACCCAGAGGCCGTCGAAATCCTCCGTGAGATAGACGTGACGATCAGCCAGTAGCCTGCTTAACCTTTATCTGGGGACCTTAGTGCAGCGATTTTGACAAATTCGGCTATCTCCGCACCATCGTAATGACACATGATGAAATGCCTGAATCTTTGGTTGACTTGGGATGAAAGACACCCAGCTAATGGACACTGACGTAATCGTATTAATTGAAATACTCTGAACGGACGATACCTTGCTGCTGACTGAGCACGTCCCTTCCCGCCTTAGGTTGTCTCTCAGCCTCGTCGTCGACGTCCACGTCGTCCTTTGCTACCCACACAGGAGAGTCCTCTTATTTGAGTTACAGAGCAACAGTGCCATCATCTAGTGTTTCAATCAGGCATTGTATCTGTCTGCACGCGTACAAGTCAAAACGCACTTTTCGTTTCACCAATTGGTCCACGCACTTTCTGAGTGGATGTAGCCTTGAACAGTCTGGCGATGTCTACTGAGCTTCGATCTATTTTTGACCTTGCTTAGGAAATATTCACTATGACAAAGCAATTTGGCTTTTGGCAATACTCGATAACGCCTGGGCAATATGCACTTCCCATCTGCTACAAGAATCATTTGAGATGACTCTGCATAGATAAGTTATATTGGAATAAGACCTTGTCGCTCAGACGTACCAATTTGTCACGCGGCTAGTGAGACCAGGTACCTAAGAGTAGGTATGTAGATGAGAATTTTTGGAACTGCATGACTAATTAAGCGGAAGGATTAAGGTTGTTTCCTCTCAGCAAGAGTGGCTTAGCAATCGTCCCTTCGCAACATTCAGCCGGCAGGCTTCGCTATGGAATGCTGTCCATTGGATAACACTCCCTTCTTTCCCTTGCCCGGCCTATCAGTAGAGACGAACGGAAATTCCGTCAAACAGCTACTTCATTGAAGAGAGGTGCTCGTCACTCATTGAAAATATGTTCTGCATTTGTCATACCAGCCTGGCTGGTCAAGTTTAGGGTCCACGCCTTTTTTGCTTTGACTTTTCCAAATCCAGCCCTTGACACCTTCAAACTGCTCAGGAGTTGCACTTGCATGGCTTGCAGCTGGTTGCAGTTGTCTAAGGGAACAATATCTCAGAGTCCGTTGGATCCTTGCAGGTCACCGACTTATTCTCTGCCGTCGATCATGGGCCCAAACTCACGTAGCTTCTCCTCGCGGCGTGCCAGGAATCCTAGCCCACTCCTTTAAGGTTTGCTTTACAGTTTCTGAAGCTATCCGAGGCGGTAGAGCGTCACCACAAATAATGACTTGCTCAGCCGCAGATGCAGCCTACCCAGAAGATGAACCGACTCGCTTGCAGAGAAGACCTAGGGAATATTAGAGCATAATTTGTCTATATAACACTATGACTGCTCCCACTCGAAAAATATCATCTATATTACAGCAGGCTTACCCTTCGAATCAAGTTCTCAAGCCTTCCTTATTCCTACCTTAGTTCCTTCTCTGCAGCCAAGGATATCTCCGCACCTCCTTGGCCACCAATCCCTTTTCCCCTCTAACCTAAGAATGGAACAATCACACATGGATTCTACCCAAGCCAGAAACTCCTCCCACTCGAACCAGCAGCAGCCCACATCAGTGAATACAATGTGGAAATCTCAACCGAGCTCAATGGATGATCATATGATGACCTCACCATCCGATGGACACACAATGATGGCTCCTGATGATCCTGATAGCCCCATGAATTGGTCGTTGTACACAAAAACATACACGTCTCTCGTTGCATTTCTCTTCGCCTTTCAGGTGTAAGCCTCACGCTCCTGACAAGGATATTAGTGGTACTGATCTCTTGTTAAGGACTTTTGCTGCCACGGCTTACACAGCCGGTGTGAATGACGTTGCCAAAGAGTTCCACTTGCAACCCATCATGGAGCCATATAAGGCCGTCGTACCTCTTTCTGTATATCTGTTCGGTGTATTCTTTGCTCCGATCTACACGCCGCATCTCAGCGAAAGATTTGGTCGCCGCCCTATTTATTTCATCGCTACTTTCACCTCTGCTCTCTTCATTATTGGGGCGGGTTTCTCGCAGACCTTTGCTTCTCTTGTAGTGTGTCGATTCTTTGCAGGCCTCTTTGGGGGACCCTCTGTGGTCTTGATTGAGGGGACGTTTGCCGACATCTGGCCTGCCAAATACACCAATACCTACTATGCTTTCATCGGCTTTGCTCAATATACTGGGGCTGCATTCGGTATATATACTCCAAGCTCAGTATCCAAAAATACTTGCTAATATCTCCCCGCTAGGACCTGTCATACTGGGCTTCATAGTCCCCGTCGAGAGCTGGCGATGGACTCAGTTCGTCACGCTGATGCTCCAACTTGCCGTCCTTCTCGTTGCTATCGGGGTCCCAGAAACATACCAACGAGAGATCATCCGTCGTCGCGCGCGCCGTGCTGGTACTCCTCATAATCTTGCCCCGGCCGCCAGTGGAACGACTTTTGCATCCATGGCAGAAGTAACTTTCATAAACCCCGTCAAGCTCACCTTCACCGATCCTCTTGTCATGAGCATCACCATCTACGTCGGATTTGCCTTTGGCGTCGTCTTCCAATGGTTCATCCTCGTCCCTGCCGTTCTCTCGATGACCTACAACTACACCCCGCAGAAAATCGGCCTCGCCTTTCTCTCCGCCGTCGTCGGTACCTTCCTGGCAGCCGTGACGTCAATTCTCATTGAGCAATTCGCGCTACGCGTCTTCTTCCGGAACAAGACGCCGCCTCTCGAGCATCGTCTGATGTCGGCCATGTTCGGGGGTCTC
Organism: Viridothelium virens; assembly: GCA_010094025.1. Classification (NCBI taxonomy): domain Eukaryota; kingdom Fungi; phylum Ascomycota; class Dothideomycetes; order Trypetheliales; family Trypetheliaceae; genus Viridothelium; species Viridothelium virens. The sequence continues at coordinate 166,390 of ML991783.1, forward strand.
TTTCTACTCGCGTCACTCTTCTGGATCGCGAATACCGCGGCCCCGAACTTCAACCCGCTGGTCCCTATTACGGGCACAGGCGCGTATGTCTTCGGCAATATGCTCGTGCTCATCTCGCTCGTGCCGTATATTTTCGATGCCTTCCCGCCGCGAGGCACGCTCTCTGCCCTGACCATCATGGCGACTTTCCGTTTGGCGATGGCAGGGGTGGTTCCGCTCGTTATCCTGCAGTTCGTCACCAACCTTCATGGCGGCAAGTGGCCGCTCATGATCTTCGGATTTATTCAGGTTCCGTTCATGCTTCTGCCATTTGCGTTGTTCTTCCTCGGTCCGAAGCTGCGAGCTAGTAGTCGCTTTAGTTCGGGAATGAAGGAATGGCAACTTGCGGGCATGACGGCACACGAGATGCATAATGGGATGGGTGGAGGAGCCTGAGGGTGTGGCGCACTTGTAGACCATCTGTTGATGGATGACGTCTAGTAACGGCAATTTCCCCTCAACTGTGGATTTGATGTGGGTATCTCGAAACGGTTGAGGGGTTGGCATTGTTTGTGTTAGCCATTACGTCTATTATAGGGACCTTTCTGTAAAATCAAGGAGCTTGTCGTATGTCTTCATATCATCGCTCAATGATTACCTTTCTTGGCAGAGATAGTCAAGCACACCCTGAGGTTTAAAGTAATGTCATTCAGATCATCTCCCTACCAGACTCGCCTAAAAGTGGGAACAGCGAAGCTTTCTATTTCTCCACTTCGCTGTGATGCATGTGAGCTGGCCTCCATCGTGCCAGACCCAGTAGAGGTTGATCTAGCTCTTCGGTCTCTTTCTCAAAAAGTGATCCCTCCAAGCCTCAACTTTAAGATACTATGTATGACTCTAGTGTAGTTTGACTCCCGCAGGGTTTCGATATGTTCTATGCCCGCTTTCGTAAGGGCGCTGGCGTCGACCCTGGATTTCGTCGGTTTCAGCGACCTGCAGGCTTGGACACAGCACCATGAGCTATTCCAAGGTGTAGAAAGCTGAATCATGCCAAGGATAGTCGTGAGGAAAGAAAACGAGACATCTTAATCATGTCAAGACGGACATCTAGTGCGACACGAGGACTCTGCCAGATCGCGCTGAATACGTCCTCGCGCACGGAGTGCAGCAATCGAGTTGGTTGCTCAAGGCGATATGCCCATGCTGTAAGTTTGACGATTCAAATCGTAATGTTGCAGAACCAGGAGTCCAGACGTTGTGGTGGTTACCAAAGCGAGGGCTTCGATTGGGCTCTCGATTGGGCTGCTGATGATGGTTGGACACCTTGCAATGTGACGTCACCAGAATCGACTCCACGAACACTTCGCAACACAGGACACCTCATTGAATTTCGCGGCCATCCCTGTGATATTGATGCCCAGACTGCCTCACATAGCGCTCTAGACAATTGTTGCTATTCGAACGAGTTTTTTCTCTTCATTACTCGACTGCTTCTAAGCTTTCAGGGGTCTGTCGTTGTCTGTAATTTGAGAGTCTCCGTGAAGCACCGCATTCCATGAATTGGGTGACGGTTGTGATCACAACATCAGCTCGATTATGACACACGTTATGAATTGTGTCACACTCCTGTGGACACTCAGGCCTCGAGCCACCTCGCAGCTTTGAGCATCACCTAAGTTTCAACTCTCTTATTTTGCTTCGCTAATCTTCACTCGATTCAATTACGTATCACACTCTATTTCGAGACAGGGCATTTTGGCTTGGACCTGAGGCTCCAGCTAGATCTGTTTTTTTGCTTACTAGAACTTGTCCTGTTTTCCCTCCTATCGGGAAAGCATTTGAAATTTAGACATCTTTTCCTACCATTCGACATTAAACCCCCCATTAAACCCCCTCCGCTAGTCTTGCCTTTCGGTTGGGATTGGTTTTGACCCTCTAATTTCATTATGGTCTTTCCCAAGCTAATTTGGGCTCTGGTAGCCAGCACTCTTGCCAGTAGTGTTTATGCAGTCAACCGAGAAGTTTACATGGGTCCCGTGCCAAAGCCTATCGAAGATACACCCTCCAATTCAGGCGTCAACACAACAGATCCGCAAGCGATCAAAGTAGCAGATACGCTCTATAACCTCGAGGCTCTCTTCGCTCTCGAGAATCTGGCTATCGCAGACCGCATTTATGCCGCCAAAGCGAAGAACTACATGGAGACTGCCTTCAGCAACGCTCAAAACCTACGCGATGTCAAAAATACCAATAGCGACCGATACAAAGATCCTGGCTGGTGGGCCCTGCTGTGGACCGCCGCATACGATCTCACCAATGATGAGAAATACGTCGAAGAAGCTGAGAGACTTTTGGACAGCATGGTCGGGCGATCGGGCAAGTTCTGTGGCCAGGGATCGCGCTGTAGCAAGACGCATACGTACATCAAGACCTCGCTGAGCGAGCTGGCACTTAGTCTTGCGCAGGTGACACATCGGATGAGCAGTGGGTCATGGTTCAGCCTCGACTGGGCAACACGTAGATACGATAACGTTGCGCCACAGAAGGCAAAGACACAGAACTCTGATGATCAAATCCACAATTCCCAGACCGGCAATACCGACGAGAAGAACGAGCTCAAAGAACGCGGCACAGAAGACTGCTTACACGGCAACACCCCTGCCTCTGAGGCGAATAATACTAACGTCGTTGGCGGTATCATCGAGCTCTGTCTTGCAAATAGTACGAAATTAGATGACGTACATACACTGGCAGGAGCCTTCATGGCCAACATCACTGAGAGAGTTGGTCCGAATGAGCCCGAGTTTAGTACAGCCGGTGGATACGAACCCCAGTTCCAAAAGGTCTTTGTAGAGCAGAGAGAAAAGCTACTGCGAATCCTACCGAATGAGAAATATCAGCATTTGCTGGACCGCGATCTGAACCGCGTCTCGGAGCAGGGCAGTGCTGATGCCTACGGAAGTCTCTCATGGGTCGGTCCATGCTTTCCGCTAAATTCTCATGCGGAGGACTGGATTTGCTGGGCTTTGGTGTTGCGATAACTTGGTGCATTAGGCGTCTGTATTGGGGGGCGACCCTATGGGTTCCAGTGCCATACCTTCAAATTATGGTCGGCGTTCAGGAAGGCGAGGTCTTGATGGCTTTGAAGATTCCGATGTAACCTGTGTACAATATGTCAAATTTCATGGTTGGATGAACACATGACAGGCCTTCTAACACCACGACAAGATATTCTTGGTGAGGAATTTGAAAGAGAGTTCCGTACACGGTAAATTGTACGATCATGGGACTGCATCGCTTTTTCTCTTGCTTGCTAGCCTTCCTGAATGATCCAAAATTGACAAGGTGGTTCAGCCGTTGAGCTTGCCTGGACCACTGCTGTCTACTTCCATATATGACCTCTTTTGCATGGATTCGGCATAGCCAGATTCGATTGAGCTACTTGTCGTAGTACCATCCTCGAGGTCGCAAAAGTATTCTACTACGGACTACAGAGCCGAAGAAGTAATTGAAAGAGAAACGGCTTGTCTAGCTTGATCCGGTCCAGTCAAGATTTCGGCAGTTTGGCGCACCACGAGGCCGCCGGAGGATCGCTAGCTTAAAAAAGTAAGAAGCTTTGCATATTGATTCTTACTGCACGCTAATAAACGTCTAAAGCTCTACTGCAAGTGCCAGAGTTGTGTAATGAGCGACCTTTCTGCCATCGTGCGGGTTATTTCCGGTGAGGCCATCCATTAATCAGCTTCACTCCATCTCAATAGGTATGAAACAGAGCCCCTATCAAATTTCGAGAGTTGCCTTTTGTTCTCAATAGAATGAAGCGAGATATCTCTTCATCGCAAAATGGGTTCTAAAATTTATGCTCCACTTCTCCAAACTCACCGTCTTCTTCTCCTTCTCTTTGACTCACAAAATCCCACTCATTATGATCATTATCTCGAGCTCATCAACCTGCCCGAAATCGTTGCCATCATGGGCGACATGAAAACTCGCACACATGGGCAAGCCGACCGTTTCCTCCGTGCCGGACGCATCCTCCCCGCCAGTCTGCCACACCATCCTCCACCCGGAAGAGACGACCACGCACTTTGGATGGTGCATCTGAAGCCCGAAGATGCAGCATCTGTTACTGATCATCTATCGCATGGCAAGACTATTCATCCTGGCCCGTTCATTGGTCTCATCTCCATCGGCCAGCGCTCCGCTGCCATGCCTCCGGATATGGGCTGGGCGATCCTGCCGCCCTACTGGGAACATGGCTACGCTACCGAAGCTGGCTTCTGCCTCTTGCATTACGCGATCCAGGAGCTTGGGTTGACAAATCTGGTGGCGATTCCGCTGGAGACGAACGAGGCAAGCATCAGGACCGCGCAGAAGCTTGGGTTTGGAGATGGTGGGCGGATGAGGGATCTTGAAGGGGGCGAGCGTGCGGTATTTGTGCGAGAAGGGACGACGTGGAAGCCAGAGGAGGGGATGGTGGTAGATTTGAGGGGAAGCTGGGTGGAAGAGGAGGAGGAGTGTAAGTGTGCGAGATGTGAGGCGGAGGGAAAGGGAAAGTAGTGAAAGATGGCATCGATAGACTTGATGCAAGCCAGCCGATCTTTTTTTGAAGCTTTGAACGCCTGCTGAGAGGGCCCCAGCTCGAGGACGGTAGAGTGAGAAGGAGGTGAGAAGAAAAAGCCATATTACATAGGCCATATCACATGGGCCATGACTGTCGCATCGCACATCCGTCTTTCCTTTGGTGAAACAGTGGAGACTGTTAGAGCTGCTTCCATGCCAAACACAGATGCATCGCGCATTGATGAAAGGAGGACTAAGCTCGTGAATGTCAATGTCATCTTTGTCTAGAGAATCGCTCCAAGTCTTCATCACCATAAAAGTCCTGACAGCGTGAAAGGTCGCACTGACCCTGTCCGAGGTGAATCATAACGGGTCCGTTTACCGAGCTCATTTATGAAGAATTTGAGTTATCTGCACAGCTGAACGGCGATTCTTATAGATGGTGTTAGCAGAAATCTCGCTGAGTTTTCGATGAGTAATGCTCAGAGCCATGTCCAAACTTACCTATCAGGCCACTGGCATATGCAGTGATTATCTGTTCCACAGCACCGTATGTTCCACCACCGAGCATGAAAAGGCCAAGGATTACCAGAAAACAGTGAAAACCCCAGAAAAGCTTCTTCCAAGCATCTTCTCGATGCCAGTCCCAATGATCATGCAACCATAGCCAACCTGGCAAGCTAATGGCTAACGGAGAGAAACACACGGCTCCAGTAAGGGCAATTAAGTAGTTAAAGATTGGAATTGCCTCAGCCAAGATGAATGAGAGACTTGCAAGGCCTATCGTGCATCCCAACCAGGTTCCCCAATGCACAAATGTGTTAGCTTGAAGATGTCTACTATTCCTCAAAATCCGCACAAAGACGTACTTTGACGCAATGTGTAGATATAGGCATGCAGAAATTATCAAGCCAATCAAACCAATGGCGTACGCGACCTTCTTGATCGTAGTTCCCGCACTTCCTAAGCTCGGACTGGCAACCCATTGCCCACACCAACGGTATACCACCAGGCTAAACGCGAGATATGCTGATTGTACAAGCCCCATGGCGGCAAACACCGCTTTGCTGTAATCTTGTGGCTTCTTCATCTCGGAAATAACTGGGAGGAATGCTCCGGAGCCTCCGGAAGATACAAAAATTGTCGTCGAGGCGGTGATGCCCTCCACGAAAGTCGGATGAGCGATTACGAAGTATCCCAATTCGTACGGACCCGTCTGCGGAGCAGCAGCCGGTCGACTCCGCGTAGTAACACCAATAACAACGATGAGGACTGCGGTAAAGATTGAAGCAAAACCAACCCACGTTAGAAGCCCCAGCTTTTGGAACTTCCTAATGCTTCCTGCGATGATTACGACGACAGTAGCCAGGAAGCCCCACCATGCAGTACATGCGGCGTGATCGCTCAGTGCATTCAATCCGACAGAAACGGCCTGAACGCTCGATCCCGTACCAAGGACATTCGCAAAGATGTATAGGAACCCGGCCACCTCTTTCAGCAAGCGTCCGCCTACCACCTCTGCCATGTCAGCAATAGTATGGCATTTCGCATGACGGTTCCGGAAGTTGCCCTGGATAATTGCGGTTCGTGTATTGATCACTCCCCACCCGACCACCGAAAGTGCACCACCAACAGCTCCTAACGAGTACATAGCAGTTGGAATGCTGAGGACGCCGGTAGCGAAGAGGACTTTCACGAAAATTATAGAGGCGCGGGGCCAGGTGACGGTGCGGAAATCAACGACGCCAGGACCTTTGGTGAAGATTTCAAAGGAGTCGTCTGTGGTGGGGAGAATGACGCCCTCTTCATCCACAGCATCTTCGGGTCGAGAGGGTATGACACTAGTCTCTGGCAACGCGGACTTTCCAGTTTTCTCCATACTGACAAGACTTTGGCAGAGAATCCAAAATTACTAGTCGTATGTAAGAGGCGCAAGAAGAAGAAGAAGTTTGACTGGACTCAAGATAGCATTCCAATGGGGAAGCGCGTATGAAATATGAAGAAGATAAGTATAGAATTCATGACGAGAATGAAAATGGAATACGAAATGTACCACAACCAATGAAAGTATTCTTCTATCTCGGCCGAGCCTATACCTACTATGATCGCTGGTGTTCGAGAAATGCGGCTGGACATGTAAGGTATCCTGGTCCTCCCCAAGACTGGCCAAATGCACTCCAAGGCTACAGCTGCCTGTCTAGTGACACTCCTACCATAATCACAATAAGCTACGGGAAAGCGATAAGCAGCATTTGACCTCTCAAAGCCGAGGTGCATGATACCTAGCTGAATTGCTGAATGTGCATCTGTAAAGAGGATGCAGCCACCCCCGCTTCATAAAAAACCACGCACAAGGGTCAACCAGTGAGCTGGGTTGACAGGCATGAAGGCCATGTTCACATCAACTTACCATCCGTTTGGCTGCCCGGCATATATGGAACCTGATACTTGTAATGATCCGCAATGTCACGCCTTGTCGCGACCCACACGCCTGGCTTTGCCTTGATATACTGCATGAAATTCCTCAGGGCCTCCGCCCGACCAGGCTTTCCAATGATGCGCGCATGCAGCGGGATGTTCATCATCTTTCCGCCTTCACGATATAACATATCAAAGGTACTTTTGAGGTAATTCTCGTATGTTTGACCAGCAGAAGTCATAAAGCCTGGCGCCATATGGAACTTGCCATCGTTGCAGTCGTAATTGTACGGAACTATCAGCATTCCCTCGCGTTGCTCTTCGGGTAAACTGGCTTCCCACGGCAGGTCTATCCAGTATGGCACGTCATCGTTGTAAGCTTCGGAAGAGTAGAGAAGCTTATGACCTATTTCCTTGAGAGCAATAGGGACCAGGGCATGAGTTTGAGGGCTGCCTCTTCCGAAGTAGAAGCCGACTGGCATTTCCCCGGTTGCCTCCTTGAGAGCTAACCAGGTGTCCTTGATGTACTTCTTGTCTTCCTCAAGATTGTAGTCCCAAATTTCGAGCCACCGTAGGCCATGAGCACCGATTTCGTGGTTTTCGCGAACGCATGCTCTTGCGAAACCTGGATTTTTCTCCATCGCTTTGGCGATCGCCCAAATTGTCATCTTCCATCCAAACTCTTGCATAAGCCTGAAAACACGCCAGCAGCCAACGCGCGATCCATATTCGAAATCTTGCTCCGAGTTTAGGTATCTCCCTCCTGGCTTCACTCCGCCAGTTGACCCTTTCTCCCATAGATATGGTTCGGAAAAGCCATCTTCTTCGACTGATCTTTCGCCGCCCTCTTCATAGTTGAGGATGAAGGACACGGCGATGCGAGCGCCATTGGGCCACGATACCCGACCGCCCTCCTCACCAAATCCTGAGGAGTCAGCACACGAATGCGCAAGTGAAAGGGTTTGCTCAAATCACCTTCGAAATCTCGTGGGAGTTGCAGACTTTCTTCAACGTGAGGCATGGTTAGCGATAAGCAGCAGTGAAGGTTGATGAGGTCTAAACGCACTTAAAACTCATTCAGCAGCCCATAGTTCCCTCATGATACCTTTACGATCAGTCATGCCACCCTTCGTCATGGTACTGATGAACGGGAAAGTGGAGATGGGAATGATCAAGGGTTTGCTGCAATTCCCCCACTGCCGATCCTACCTCCTACGTGCCGCCGCTTTGACCTTTCCCCTAGCGTTATCAGACACCGATTCTGTGGTACGATAATGTTTAGGGATTTCCGAATATCCATTATTCAGAAGTATCTTTTTTGCGTACTTCGCAATGTATTCCTTAGACCGGAGATATTCGATCGGAGCTATCCTTCGATGCTTGACGTAAATGCTACAGAGAAATACTCATACTGAATACCGCTGCAACAAACAACATGTCTGTCCTTTCTCTTAGTCCGAAGGAAGGCAATCCTGTCACCTTGAATGATCTGCAGAAGGCTTGTGCATCATTAGATGTTACTCTCAAGGATGAGGAACTGGAGGATTACAGGAAGCTTTTGGCCACCTTTCATGAAGCTGCTGCGGAGCTCATGAACATGTCAAGTATGCTTATCTGGAACGAAGCTGCTACACGAGACTAAGCGGTGAGCAGACTACGAACTTCAGGTAGATTTAGATCGCGTTCCCAGAAAGAATGTGCGTTACCCAACTCCAGAAGAGCTGAAGCAGGGATGGGCATGGAAATGCAGTATCAGGAATAAGAGCTCATCAGGTTCTGGTCTCTTAACTGGCAAAACCATAGCCCTGAAAGATAACATATCAGTCGCTCACGTACCGTCACTTCTTGGTACAGATTTTGTTAAAGATTATACACCTGTAAGATATGCTTTGACCTCTTCTTCAAGAATGCTTTTTGCCTAAGAGTCAAGAAAGAGTAGTGATGCCACTGTTGTGACTCGCGTTCTAACAAATGATGCGCACGTCGTCGGTAAAGCTACATGTGAAAATATGTGTCACAGCTCCGTATCGCATTCAGCAGCCACTGGTCCAATCCACAACCCATTTGCGGAAGGCTATTCCGCTGGTGGTAGCTCTAGCGGTTGTGGAGTGCTCGTAGCAAATGCAGAGGTTGATCTAGCAATCGGCGCAGACCAAGGTATTCATCCTGTCCCGTCTTTATCGAAACTCAAAGCAATTCATTACAGTTCTAGGAGGTAGCGTACGGATACCCGCCTGCAATTGCGGCCTTGTGGGCCTCAAACCCACCTTTGGCCTAATCCCATATACGGGTTGCTCCTCCAACGAGCCTACAAACGACCACTTGGGCACCATGACTCGCACTGTCTTTGACACTGCTCTCCTCCTGTCCACCATTGCTGGGCCCGACTACATCGATGATCGAAGCAGTTTTGCCCCCTATTCCGTGCCTTCGTACCACACCAGCCTGCTCCGCCTGTCCAATCCAACCGACCTCTCAGACCTACGCATTGGGGTCATCACCGAGTCCCTAGCCTCTCCTACACTTCACCCAGGCATCAAATCCACCTTCCTCGCTGCCTGCTCCCGCCTCGCATCCATCTCCCACGCCACCGTTGTCGATGTCTCGATCCCGCTTCATACGAAGGGGCCCCTAATCTGGACGGGCGTCTCCAAGCCCGGAGGCTACCTCACCAAACTCCTCGGAGCCCCCGGCCGACGGACCTACGAACTATTGTCGCTGAACGAGCAGACGCGCACGCCGCTGCCCCCGGAGCGATGGGACGCCGCGTATCCGGCGACCAAGCACATCTACCTTGCGGGTGCGTATGCCGCCGACCACTTCCCCGCGCTGCAAGCCAAGGCCACGAATCTGAGTCGCGCGTTGCGAGACGCGTATGAAGGGGCGATGGAGAGGGAGAAGCTGGATGTGCTGATCACGCCGACGCTGCCGACGCTGCCAAGTCGGCACTGTGAGGACGGAGCCGGGCCGATTGAGAAGATGAAGGGGCAATTGGGGGTTACGGAAAATACGTGTGCGTTTAATCAGACGGGTCATCCGGCGATGACGGTGCCGATGGGAATGGTGGAGTTGGAAGAGGGCCCATTAGGTAGAACGGGAAGGAAGGTACCCGTGGGGATGCAGATTGTGGGGCGCTGGTTCGCTGAGGAGGTGGTGCTGAGAGTGGGGTTCGCATGGGAGCAAGGCAACAAATGGAAAGAGTTGCAGGAGTCTGGAGATGAGAGTGAGAGATAGAGATAGCTTGGATTGCATGCGATATGATGACTATGCAAAGAGGATATAAGAGTGAACCATGTACGAGGAGGAAACAATATACAAGCTTATATGCCAGTTGTACGCCCACCCTCTCCACCTGCTCTTTGGATCTCATCTTTTCGTTTCAAAATCCCCACTCTCCACTATCCAAGAGACTCTGACTTGCCACAAAACTGAAACCACCAAAAACGTTGCCTTCCTCTTTCGTTGCCATCATCTCCTCAAAGGACTTCCCTGCTGTAGTCGCCACAGGGCTCACCGCTAGCTCTGTAAATTCGCGAGAGAAGTTCTCCGCCAGCTCTGGATCCGTGATCAGCGGTTTTATAGGCGGCTCCAGCTCTCTCTTTCCTAACGCCTTCCAGTCAATCTTACGGAAGAAGCGATGTTTCTTGATCGTCTGTAGATCCTTAGGCATGTTGGCGCCAAGCCGTTTCTTCGGCTCTTTACGTAGAAGGCGGGTGAGAAGGTCTTTGGCATCTGGGCCGAGGAAGTAGGGTAGCGTGAGCTTGGATTTGAGGATCTTTTCTTGGATCTTGGCATGGTTTGGACCGGTGAAGGGGGGACCGCCCGTGAGTAGATCAAAGCCGATGGCGCCGAGAGACCAGTAATCGACCACCATGCCATAGTCTTGACCTTGAATTACTTCAGGCGCCATGTATTCGACAGTACCGAGAATGGAGTTGCAGCGGGTATCGTCATCAACGGCTACTTTGGAGAGGCCGAAGTCAGTAAGGAGGAGGTGCCCTTCGGAATCCAAGAGACAATTCTCGGGTTTGAGGTCTCGGTAGATTACACCGATATTGGTATGCAGATGCTCCAGGGCAAGAACCATCTCGGCCATGTAGAAGGCAGCAACATCTTCAGTGAACATCTTCTCTGCGAGGAGATGGGTGAAGAGCTCGCCGCCTTGGGCGTATTCGAGGATGAGATACAGCTTCTCGTGGTCTTGGAACGCGTAGAAGAGTTTCACCAGGTACGGGTGACGAAGGGATTCGAGAATTGTACGCTCGGTTTTGGTTTGTTCGACGATTTTGTGGACTGTCAAGGATGCTTTACGAAATTGCTTTTGAGCATAGAGACGGCCGGTCGCACGCTGTTTGACTAGCAAGACAGTGCCGAAGGTGCCTTTTCCAAGACATGTAAGAGGCTCGAAATCCGAAGCGGTCATCTTGCGAACAATTGAGTCCTGTCGAAGCCCTCCCTCTATTGCGCTAATTATCGATTTGGAGCCGAGCTCGGGGCTGACGAAATCGTCCTGAAGAGGAATCTCATAGCAATCCATTTCCGTTCGATCGCCATCACTAAGTGTCCGAGAGGATCCGTCTGGGCTGGAAAGATTGGACCTCAACTTGCTGGCAGAGCGCTGAGACGGGGAACGAGCGCCATTTTGAATATTGAGAGCATCCAGTTGTAGTCTCAGCGCGCTGATACCGCCGCCATTTGCCACGGCACTAAGGCTGGGACTGCTGGTTACACTGGGTAAATTTCTACCCCTAGTGCCAAGCCTGGGTGAACCTGTACTCGAATAATCGGATTCTTCACCACCAGAAGTAACAGGAGTCTGAAAGCCGTAGATTGTAGTTGCGGCTGGCGCAGCTGGTAATTTGTTGTTTCGTCTTTTCTTCTTTTTCTTCGCCGCTTTGCTCTTGACAGCGTCGATATCCAACCGATGCTCTACTAAAAGGTCTTCAGGCGGACTCAGAGTGGCATTTCTGACTGTTACAGGAGAAGCGATTGACACCGGAGGAGTGCTAGCACGAACGTCTGTCATGGTGTCTGTGTGCGCTTCCAGTTTTGTGATGTGTTTCACGACCAAGTCAGGACCCAGAAGTCGAGGGCTCCTCTTTGCCCTCCTTCTAACCGAGAAGTAACACAGTCGAAATCAGAAACTGCATCTAATGTGAGCTTGTTCAGGGTTAAGGACTGAGCGAGTTCTTTTGGCACGTTTGAAGACTAAGAAACGTCAGCGCATCAACTACGGGATCCGCGAAAATATCCCAGTACCTGCCTGTGCAAATTCCACTAACCAGATTATTTCGTCCGCCCAGTCAAGGCGGACCAAACGCCCCTAGCCAGATGCACGAAGCAAAACCAGTAACCACAACAGAGAGTCCCTGTGTGAGGAGAGAAGCTGAAACGGAAACGCGTCCGGAGAGAAAGGGGAGTCTCGTGGTCGATGGGTAGCCCATAGATGTTTTTCGGATATTACTAGCAATTGCGGTTTTGATGCCAGACAGGAGTTCTGACAAAAGGAAGCAGTTTAATGGTATTGTTCGTGTAGGTGTTATTGATCAGGAGCCCAGCGGTCACAAAGTAAGCGCGTTCGCCGAGGTTATTCCGATGAAGCATGATCGAGCCTGCCATTTTAGGTTAGCGTGGGCAGACTCCTTCTTATTAGGTCCACCCAGTTTTTATGCTCCTCATTATCCACTTTATCCATATTATTCCTTTCCATCATTGCATCTTCGTCTGCGCTGCCTCATTCACACGTGTGCAATTGGGGTTTATTTTGCTGAACGTGTACGGTAGTTCAGAGAAATATCGGCAAATGTTCGAATTCAAAAAGAAAGAACGGGATGCGAACAGTAAGGTAAGATATACACTCTCATGACTTTATTTGGGAAGCCACGATCGGTCTTAGAAATCCCCATGGACCGGCTGTGTTGTCGTGGTTAAATTGCATATTATCCTGCTATCCCTCGTGCTTGGGATGAACTGAAGTACCCAGACTGTGGTTAGCGAAATGGCATTATCTGTCCGTTGCGATGTCAAATATCTATGTGAATACTAGGTACGGAGTAGGGTTGAGCAACAAAAGCGTAAGTCTCCCTTTGGATGAACTTCAAGGACTTCATAGACCTGATTATTTCGAATCAGCAATGTCTAGGTGGACATTGGATGCCAGTGGCAGGACTACGCTGTACTTGTGTATCTCCCCGTGCCGTTCACGCCGTTATACCCTAGCCATGACTACGCTCGATGGTAGGTATGTACGGAGTACTACGCATCGGCACAGCTCACCCACCATCTCGCTCTCATCTTACCGTACAAAGTGCCAGTTGGACCAGTGTTGTGAGCAAGCACTTAAGCTGGGGCCGAATCATTGCCGCTCTGCAGGAATATTTAGTTACAACTATTCTGCAAAGTATGGAGGAAGCCAACAGGCGATGAAACTTCTAATCAACGGGTGAACTCTTCGCAGAACTGCGTTCAAGTTCCAGTCCAAAGACCATTGGGCTTTCCAACGAAGAAGACTGTGTTCTGCATGAGGTGCCGATGTCTTGGCAACGGCAACAATTATCCCGTTAACGTCGACTTGTAGATGTGGATCTTGATTTTAATGGAAAATATCCGAGCGTAAAGAGTCAGTTGACAGATGACAGCCAGTACTAGTCTTGTCACTATTGCGGTGATTGACTGAATGGAGTTCAAACTAAGAGGTAGGAACATTTATTGAAACGATAGATCTGGTTGCGTCGAGTCATGGTGTATCCCAATGTCGTAAGGGCATCCGGGGGGGGGGGGGAGTATAAGTGTCATTATGGAGAATATATCCCAAGGAAAGTCATGACCCCTTGAGGAGGCTGTGCTGTGTTGAGCTTCAGGGATCACGGTAAGCGATGGGCAAAAACGTTGCAGCAACGCTACACCTACGGAGTACTCATTACATACCACGCTCGTGTGCGTGGAGAGGCCGGAGGCTAGAGCAGGCAGGGTCCATTTGTCACAACGCCTTTTTTGCTAGCGATGCCGAGGTCGCTCTCGCCTGCCATTGCCTCTTAGAAAAGGTTCAAACTTCAAAAGCTAATTCGATATCACCACGCACATTTGCACCACATGCCAAGATTTCTCGAGGGTGTGGCTATGCGCATCGGCCTCTGCGATAAACGCTTGAACGGGCGGTTGCCTTGAGCCTTTGCAATATTATTTTGTCGATGCTGAAACGGTAGGCCAACCATCAGCCTCTTGGCCCTTCCAGGCCCGGAGAGACAGCGCGAAACGCCGAGCTGGCCAGTCCCCGGCCGACGTGGTCTCCTTTTGGCGGCCAACCGATGAGAGCACGGGCCGTAGACGGATGCGAGCAGGCTCAAGGGCTCCTCTTTTGGCTTACTGAAACTGTGAAACAATGGGCGTGCAGCTGTGAGCGAGCGCTAATGCAAGGTACGAGACGGACAGATCCAGCCGGATTCGGAAAGCTCCCCAGACCTTCCCAGAAGTCAGCGGCTCGAGTTGATGCTTTGGCCGCCGCTGGCCAACCGCTTCCAACTCAGGGGGCACAACCTCACCCCTATGACCCCAGCTAGACCACAATGCTCCATGATGACCATCCCCCATCGGGAGATGCACGAAACAACTCCACATGCCTTCCCTCCGTTTTTCACCTTGCCCGGCTCATGTGTTTGGCGCGCTAGAACGAACTTTCATGCCATTCGCGGCCTACAGGCACTGGGCGTCGGTTCTGGATCCATCGTTTCAGCGGGCATGCTGAACCTGTAGGTGGCTATGACAAACAGGTAACCTTAGGTATATCTTCCTCAGCATCTGGCCACATTCAAGCCCACTTTTCTCCTTCATCCTTTTCTTTCTCTCATCCATCCACAGTCTACTTTCTTGGAGAGACAGAGTCACTCGTTCCTTTGCTCTCAGTACTCGGAGTCCATCTCCACCACAATCGTTTCTTATTAGTATACTTAATTCAAACCCTACTCCCTCATTAAATAATTGATATGAAGGTCACCACCTCCATTTTGGGCTTCGGCCTGACCGTCCAGCAAGCCTTGGCTACGGGCTGGACTGATGCGCCCTCCTTCAATTGCCCAGCAAACACTAACAACCACTGCAACTCCGATCAGTCTTCTGGTTTCAACTGGAGTGGCCTGCAGCCTGGCTCTTTCAGCGGCTACGGTGGTCTTGGCTTCAGCGGCTTTGAGTGCAAGGACGGCTCCGACAAGCGTGACATCTCGAAGAGAACCGGCTTCCAGTCAAAGTGCATCGCTGGTAGCATTGGCAAGTCGAGCGGTCCAGCCATCTCCTGCGGCGAGGATCAAGAGGGATTTTCCATTACTGGGTTGCAAGTCTCCTCTGACCAGGACACCGACGTTGAGTGCCACTACCACATGCCAGACAACAGTATCTGCAAACAGACTTCGCACTGCGCTGCCGGCGGCTCCAACATTGAGAACCACCAGTGCGGTGGTGCCAAGTCCGTTTCTTTCGTTCTTCCTTCTACTGTACCCCACCAGAGCTGCTCTTTGAGCATCCACAGTATTACCTTCGACTGCAGCACAGCTTCCAGCACCGTACCTCCCAAATATACGCACACTCCCCCCAGCTACTCCATTAGCTCAGTCCCTGCTACGACCACCCCTGTCACTGTTCCTGAGAGCAGCCCAGCTACCTCTCCAAGCGGCAGTTACGGGATTGGTAGCTCGCCCAGCGCCTCTGTCCCAACTGGCAGCGTGTCTGTCTCGCTTAGCATTCCTGCCGTAAACTCAACTGGGGTCGCTTCGATCCCAAGCAGTCCTGCGACGACGCCTGCCACTACACCTGCTACTACGCCAGAGACTTCTACAGCGGGCGTCAGCACTCCCGCGACAACCCCGGAGACCGGTTCATATAGCATTCCTGAGACGATCACAACCGTCATCGTGCAGACCACACTGACTACCTGCCCGGTCGGCCAAACTGTTACTCAGGCTGGCTCAACCACTGTGCTCAGCACTCCCAGCGTCTCTACCGTCTACTCTACCACTACTTCCACCATCTGCACCAAATGTACTGCGCTCCCTACTGGCTACACCCCATCGGGTTCCGCCCCCGGTGGTTCCTCTCCATCGGGCTCCTCTCCTGCTGGCTCTTCCCCGGCTGGATCTGCTCCCTCAGGCTCAGCTCCTGCCGGTTCCGCCCCCGCCTACTCTGCTCCTTCTGGCTCTGCTCCAGCGGGCTCCGTTCCTGCATCCGCTGGCGCCTCTTCTTCCAGCGCTCCAGCAGTCCCTGCCCCTTCAGCTCCCTGCCCAAGCGTGTTGCCTCAATGTTTGAATACCTGGCAGTGGATGTCTGGATGCAAGGACAACACGGACAAGGACTGCTTCTGCCAGAACGCTGACTACACTACTCAAGTCGTACAGTGCGTTTCTGCCTACGGTGCGGACAATGCTGAGATTCAAGCTGCTCTGAACTACTTTGCGGGTATCTGTGCTCAGTACATCCCCCAGAACCCAGCCATCATCACTGCCTGCCCATCCAGCATTAGCCTTGGCGGTGCTCCCCAGCCATCCAGCCCTGCTGGTGGCTCCCCGTCGAGCGAGGGTGCGTCGGTGCCTGCGTCAGTTCCTGCATCCGTCCCCACGTCCGCTCCTGTCTCCAGCCCTGCGGTCGCTCCTTCTCCTTCCACCGTCTATTCCACCCAGGAGATCACGGTCACCAGCTGCGGTCCTGAGGTCACCAACTGCCCTGCATCTTCTACCGTCGTCAAGACCAGCTCCATCCCAGTCTCGGTCATCCCAGTCTCCGCCCCTACCTCCGCCGGCGCTTCTGTTCCTGCATCTGTTCCCGCAGGATCCTCACCCGCGGGTTCTGCCCCAGCATACTCTGCACCTGCTGGGTCTGCACCTGCTGGATCTGCGCCCGCTGGATCTGCACCGGCTGGGTCTGCACCGGCTGGGTCTGCGCCCGCTGGATCTGCTCCTGCTGCGTCTGCGCCTGCTGGCTCAGCTCCCGCGAGCTCCTACGCACCCGGCTCTTCTCCAGCTGCCTCCGTGCCCGCCTCTGCTGGCGCTTCGACCCCGGTTGCTTCCGTCCCTGCCTCCGCTGGTGCTTCAACTCCAGCTGCTAGCCAGCCTGTGACCACCGTCACCGTTTCCACCAGTGTCGTTGTTCCGTGCACCTACAGCACTGGTTCTTCAGCTGGCGCGACTATCCCCGGTAGCTCCACTACCCAGGGCCTCACTACCACCCTCACCATCCCGCAGGTGCAGTTCACCACCTCCACTGTCACCGCTGCTGGCACTACCTCTGCATCTGCTGGGCTGGCTGCCGGTACCCCGGCGCCTGCCTCTGCGGGCGCTACGACCGGTGCTGCTGGTGCTGCTGGCTCTGCTGTGCCAACGAGCTTCGCTACCATCCCCAGCGGTGTCGCTGGTGCCACGGGCTCATACCCCAAGGTGACTGCCAAGCCAAGCAGCTCTGCGCCCATCCCGGGCAACGCGAGCGCGGGTGTGCAGAACCAGGCGAGCGGATTCCTGCTCAGTGCCGCGATTGCGGCTGCTGTGGCTTTCTTCATGTAAATACTGCTTTTACACGAAGAGACGCCGAAAAGTTCTACCTTAAGCATCGAAATGCGGGTAGTCTCTGTACATTAACATAGCGATTTTTCTGTTTTGTCACTTGATTTCGAACTTAATGCATTGTATGCGCTTTTTCATGGGCATGGAATAGAAGAACTAGCGGGCATCATGTGAAGACACGGCGTTGGATAGCCTGGCTGAGATACCACATCAAGGAAAGATGAACTGCCCATGGTTTTGGTTTCATGACTCTCCTTAACGGAAGATTGGAGGATAGGATATGGAATCCACTTGGGGCATTTTATCTGTACGCATAGTAAATAATGGAGAAGCAAACTACTTGTGATCAAATGAATAGACTGCATAGCTATGTGATCGTGAAACACTGATTGTTCCTAGTGTTCTTGGCATACGACAGTCTTCTCGTAAATCAAAGAGACTGGTGACCACAGTTGAGCGTGGTTTAGTGTCTATGGAAATTGGATACCATTGCGGTTCGGATCTCATGGAATTCCTACCGAGCCAAGTTCTGGACTTTGGGAACGAATTATTGAAGAGGAACGGCCCGGACTTGGTGGGGTATAGGATATGCGATCAGGTACATAATACTTCGAGACCTCCGTACGGAGTAGATCCCAACGTGATCAGATAACACGGGGTTGTGATGACAGTCCTTCACCGAACATAGCAGTTCGCCCTGAGGAGTTTGAGTTAACAACGTCGGAACTGCGGTTGCATTTTCTGCATATTAGTTCGTGGTCGATTTAAGCTTAGAATACCCTGCAAATGTCGAGTCCACATTAGATGATTTTCCACGAAACGGCTTCGAAACACTTTCGCCCCGAGCTACTCCGTACACACGAAGCATTGTGTAGCAGTAAGATGCATGCCGTCACCTTGATGTGATAGCGCACTAGAGCGAACCAGCACTCTGCATTCGGGGTGAGTAAGGTTCACACTTCTCTACGCCGTCGATGATAGTTCGTGCGTGGAGTTCAGTCCTGCTGATGCACGCAAAATTCGGCTTTACAAAATCAGCCCTTCCATCTTGTGGGGGGCAGGAGGATTCCAACGTGACAGCGTCGATCGTCACTTCCATTCTGCGGCTGGCGCAAGATATGTCAAAAGAGTCAAAAGAGGCCTTTAAGTTCAAGGCTGACAGGGCGGAGAAGGTGAGATGTCGGGGCCCAACGGATAGAGGAAATAGCTCGCACATCTACACCTCCATTCGGCATGGTTAGCTTGAGTTGGTACGGTACCTGACTTGACGCGCGACGCAGGGACGCGTGCACCTGCCCTGATTTCTTCGCGAGTTCATCGTCGTGAGCATCCTGCAGCCCCCCGAGTTCCTTGGGAGGTCCGAGACGAGGCAGCTACGTCTTGGCCAACGAAAAAGCAGCTTCTCCTGATGACCAACGCCGGGACCGTGAGGCAAAATCTGAGCGAAGGTATGAGACCACGGAGTAGCGATGCTCAGACATATCAATTTCTCCTCTCGCTTCGCGGGGGGTTCTGCACGCATGGTGGTCCTCTATTCGGGTGTGTAGCCTTGGAAGTGCCTTCTTCCCAATAATTCGACCCTTTCCTAGGCCTTGCGACTGGATCAGTGTCGATGGCTCCTGAGTAC
This sequence comes from Viridothelium virens, assembly GCA_010094025.1. Lineage (NCBI taxonomy): Eukaryota > Fungi > Ascomycota > Dothideomycetes > Trypetheliales > Trypetheliaceae > Viridothelium > Viridothelium virens. Next base: position 185,518 of record ML991783.1, read on the forward strand.
TTTGTAACCAACTCGGATCGGGCCCGTGGGTGAAGTGATCGACGCGGCAATTGCTGTCTCAGAAACTGCAAGAGGCTTGTTTGCTCACCAGATGGAAGAAGAAATCACATCTCGCCTTCAGCAGTAGTTATAATTAATGAATTGCCCTTGTAATCGTGTGTCTTGTCATCGTGGCTATTGCCAATCTCCCTGTACTCCGTACTCGGTACGGCACTCCAATAATGCCGGGAAAAACCATGGCGGCAGCAATTTTATCTCCCAGATACGACAAACCACTGCCCCTGCTACCTCTAACGCCCCACGTTGCCTCGGACCTCATTCCAGCGCCTCTCTCTCCCACTAAGGACCATGAAAACCATGGCTCTTCGAACCATATCGTGCATCAGTTCGAGAGCGCGACCCACCACCGTCGTATGAGATCAGATTCCCCAGCTCGAGTCAGATACTTCGGTCAGGATACAGATCCGTACAACGCCCTTCCCAAAGTACCTCCACTCTTTCTACCTCGTCATAAACCCTCGCTGGAGCGTATGCAAGCGAACAAGATTCGTGAAAGAGCAGTCACCCCAATAGACAGCGGTTATGCTTCGACCAACTTTGCCGAGCTCCCAGGTTCTGAAGTTCCAACGACGTTCCAACAAAGAAAGATGTTGCAGAGTACCGAAACCGCTGTCCTCGATGAACAGCCTTTGACGCTCGCGGGCAAAATAACATACAAAAGCAATTTGTCGGGAAAATTGTCAGCTAGGTCATCGGTGACCAGCATACGTCGACAGGGATCGCAGGATGCATTAAGAGGGACTTCCCCTTCGCAATCGTCTACACGTTCGTTACGCACCTCCAAGTCCATACCAGAAAAGCTCTCGAGTCGCTATGAACACCGAAATTTTTCAGCGCCAACCCCGAACCGGCCGAATCGAGTCAACACCTCTCGAGAAATGCGACGCCCATCTCCGCCTCGAAGACATCCGTTACATTCAGAACAATATGCGGCGGAGGTTCGGCCGAGCTTCTACTCCAACCTTACCAATGGCTCTAGCATTAACGATACAACTGCAACTGACCGCAGTAGCGTGATGACGGGGCAAAGCTCGCAAAGTGATTTGCCAGTAATTGTTGCAAGTCGACCACCAACAGCGTATGGAGAAGAGTTGAGTGTGGAGGACGCGATTGCAATGTACATTGAGGGCTTTGAGACGGACAAAGAAGTTGAAAAACAAGTACTGGAGGAGGACCGAGATCTCATTATACCGGGAACAATGGAAGCTCCACCTGCACTACAAGTTCCAAAGAAGCCTCCAGCGCCGAGTCGTGTCCACCGTCGAAGCCTCTCCACTGGTGTACTCGAGCGCAGTCTCCAGATGCCCCAGAGACCATCGACAGCCAAAAACCTTTCCCCCCCTCCTCCCGGGCCCATTGTCCGCTCGTCTACCGAAATCGTCTCCACCGAAATCCCGCCTCCCATCGAAGCACTTCGTTCCGCCGCTTTCCCCTCCATTCCCAAACCTTCCTCACGAGATCGCTATGGCTTCAAGAAGTCAACACAATATGTCACCGAGTCCGAATATGATGCATGGAATGCTACGTACAATGTCTACCTAGATCGTCGTAAAAAGAAATGGATAGAGTTCATGGGTCGCGAAGGTTTACTCGTCAACCGCCGTCTGGATAAGGAAATACCTGTTAGATTCCCTGCACGAAGCGATAAGACTAAAAGATACATCAGGAAAGGCGTTCCCCCTGAATGGCGCGGTGCAGCTTGGTTCTGGTACGCTGGAGGTCCCGAACGATTACGAAAGCACTCGGACCTCTATCCCGATCTCGTACGCCGCATTGAAGCCGGCAAGCTCAGTGAAAGCGATGGAGAACATATCGAGCGTGACCTCTTTCGCACCTTCCCCGACAACATCCGCTTCAAACCCGACAGCAGCCCCAACCCTCCTCCCATCCCCTCCGCTCACGACATGCAACAACAAAGCATCGACGCCTCAGCCCACGACTCTGTCCTCTCCAACACCAACCCCAATGCAAACCTCAACATCGAAACCCCACTCATCCGCTCCCTCCGACGCGTCCTCCAAGCCTTCGCCATCCACTGCCCCCACATCGGCTACTGCCAGTCGCTCAACTTCCTCGCCGCCCTCCTCCTACTCCTGCTCAACGGCGACGAAGAAAAATCCTTCCACCTGCTCTGCATCATGACCTCAATCCACCTACCCGGCACGCACGGCACCTCGCTCGAGGGCGCAAACGTCGACATCGCGGTGCTGATGTCGCTGCTCAAGGAGACGCTGCCTCGAGTGTGGACCGCGGTGAACGACGTGCGAACAGGGGACCCGCAGACGGCGACGCGGCTGCCGACGGTGTCGCTGGCGACGACGAGCTGGTTCATGAGCGTGTTTGTCGGGACGCTGCCGATCGAGACGGTGCTGCGGGTGTGGGATGTGCTCTTCTACGAGGGCAGCAAGACGCTGTTTCGGGTGGCGTTGGCGATCTTCAAGATGGCGGAGACGAGGGTGGCCCAGGTGAGGGATCCGATGGAGGTGTTTCAGTTGGTGCAGACGCTGCCGAGGGCGATGCTGGATGCGAATCGCGTCATAGAGATGGCGTTGGGGATAACTATCGGCGGAGGAGGAGCTGGAGCTAATGGTCCAGGGATGGGAATGGGAATGGGAAAGAAGGGATTTTGTAGTGTCAGTCAGGGGGTGGTGGAAGAGAGGAGAAGGGAAAGAAGGGAGGGCATGAAAAAGGGTGTGCAGGAGAGGCTGAAGAATGCCGAAGAGGAGCAGGGGGAGGGGGAAAGGGGTAGGGATGTCAGGGAGAAAGGAAGGACTGGGAGTGGGTTCAAGAGGGCGGTGAGTCGGGTGAGGTACAGGCGCCCGAAAAAGGAGAAAGAGATTAAGGCGTAATTGCGTCGCAAGAGATGAGAATCTTCGTCTTCTGTGGGCCGATATTGCATCGTCTGGCGTCGCCGGGCATACAAAAGCTCTCGGGTACGGTGTCCTGCAAACGACGAGTAACGAACTTTCTAGCATAAGCGATTAGGTGCATTGTTGGATACATCTGGGGTCTGGCACTGACCACATATAGGGATTCAAGGTTCGCTTCTATGTACTTGCGTATCACTTTAACTGTTGCATCTTCATGCTCCTTGAGCTATTGTCTAACAATCTGAAATAGAAATTTCAACAAAGCAGCGCTTCTCCAACTGACTCGTTCCGCTTAAAGGTACCGAGCAAAGTCGGTAAGAAGAGTTGACACTAGGACTCTTCTCACCGACCTGATCATGAATGTATAGAGTAGCCCTGTCGGTTCTTGCGCACTCGTACGAAGAATTTCCCATTGGTGGCTTGTCCAGCGTCTGGTCGACCAACTTCAATTCGCTCCCAACTCAGTTAATTATACAAAATGACTCAGAGCTTTCAGAGATATCTCTCATGTCTCATGGCTCCTGCATTCAATCCACGGTCGTTCACGCTGTGCATTTACTTACGACCAAGCCTTAACCGCAAGAACCAAAGGGACCGATTATCAGACTTTCGCCAACTAAATATCGAACTTCTCCTTTAGGCTGCGCATGCTATCCATGTGATGGCGTGCTGTTTCCAAAGGTATGTCTCTAGAATGGCGACAAGGAGTGGAGAATGAAGACCGAGGGCCATGGACTTATGCTAGATCGTAGACTTGAAGATGTACCAAGGAGCTACAAGCGGCGATAGGTGAGTATCGAACTTCCGACGTAAGACATGGAGCTCTATAGTACGCAATAAAGCTTCAAGAAACGGCTTGAACTGCATAGGGACGTGACCAAAACCCAGATCACTCTGACAATATCCATGGATCCCAAGCGCATAATACAAAACACCTCCAGGAAATCCATCAGACCGTGACGAATCCTTGCCAATTCTCCAACGCCGTCCTACATTCTTTCTCGTACAAGGGGATGCCCCCGGCATAATTCAACTGCTCCCTTGGCTTACCTGGCACATTTGCCCCCATATACCAGCTACTCGTCCCGGGGAACAATGTCTTATTACTCAAGTCCGTGACCTTCTGCCTCCACTCCTCTTCCGCATCCTTCGTCGCCTCGAGCCTCGACACCCCTTCCTGCTTACACTTGGCGATTGCGTCCACAATCCAGTCTCCTTGTACCTCGACACAGCTTGGTCCATTCGAGAATGCGGTAGGGCCTTGGGCACCATACAGGAAGAACATATTTGGAAAGCCGTTGCACGTCATACCTAGGTACGACCACGTTCCCATCTGCCACTTCTCGGATAGAGGAACGCCATCGGTATCCTTCAGCCCCATGTTCTTCATTCCGCCTGTCACCGAATCAAAACCCGTCGCGAGCGCGATGAGGTCGAACTCGCGGTGCTTGCCATCCGACGTCGTGATGCCGGTCTCCGTGATCTCCTCAATCGGGGTAGCCTTCACGTCAACAACGTCGTTCTGCGGCTTGTCGAGCTGTTCGTAGTAGTCCTGCTCCAAGCTCGGACGCTTAGTACCAAAGGTGTGGGGCTGCTTCAGTGGAGCGAGGATGTCGCGTTTCCGAGGGTCGGAAATGCGGGCGCGGGTCTTCTTCGCCCAAAAGTTGTAGGCTTCGTCGTTGGCTGCCTTGTCAAAGAGCATGTCTTCATAGGTGGCGAGCCAGAACTCGAAGCCGCCGGCTTGCCAAAGCTTTTCGAACAGAGCCTCACGTTCTTCAGCACTGTCGTCGAGAGTCTTGCGTTTTATAAAGTCGAATTGGAAGCCCGCGAAGGTGGTCATGCGGTGCCGGTAGATCTCGGGGTAGTCTTTCTTGCGTTCTTGTTGTTCCTCCCTGGTCAGCTTGGCTTGGCGCATAGGCAGGCAGAGGTTTGGCGTTCGTTGGAAAACAGTGACGCTTGAGGCTTCCTTGGCTGTCTCTTGAGCAATCTGGACACCGGTAGAGCCCGTGCCAATCACAGCGACATGTTTGCCCTTAACATCGACACCATGCTCAGGCCAAAAGCTGCTGTGGTACATTTCCCCTTTGAAGCTATCCAAGCCCTTCCAATCAGGGAAGTGACGTTTGGCGGCGAATCCAATGGCATTGATGAGGTATCGTGCGTGGGCAGTCCTGCCATCTTCAGTCCTGACGACCCATTTTGAAGAGGATGTATCGAATTGTGCGGAGACGACGCGAGTGTCGAACGCAACATCTTTCTTGACATCGAGTTGCTGCTCAACGTGGGCAAAGTATTTCCGAAGTTCCGACCAACCGGGATATTTCTCAGTCCATGTCCAGTCCTGCATCCAATCGATGTGTCAGACAAGCTACAGGCGAGCAGCAGGCGCCTAAGGCCAATGGGTCATTGCTTACCTTCCAGACCTTTTCAAGCGAGTACTCATAGATTGGTACCCCAGTATCTACTCGTGCACCCGGATAACAATTCCAGTGCCAGATACCGCCGAGCTCTTTCCCTGCTTCGTAGATTTTGCATTTGAAGCCTAGTTCGTCACGGAGTCTGTGAAGGAGGTAGACGCCGCCGAAGCCTGCGCCAACGATGAGCACATCGGTCTCAAGATTATCAGCATATGTATCGGTGGTTCCAAAGACATGGGGGTTGGTGGCGCCGATATCAGTACGAAAATGAACCATGATAGTGAAAGTAGTGACAAGGAAGCAATCTATCGCGATACAGATCCTCAAAGTACAACCCTGTAGAAAGAAGACTCAGGGAGCCTTAACGCGGGAATGAAGTAGATACCCTTGTTAGAGATCAAGACTACTTATATTTTCGTCCCTGCGTAAGATTTTTGCTCTACGCGATCAAATGTAAGGCAATTCTATTGTCTAGGCTGCATTGGTGTGAGCCGATACGAACAGCGGGATCCGCAATGGCACCCAATAGTCCCTTTGGCCCGTGGTGGATTACATGGGTGGTCTAAGGGCGAACGACTTGTGCGCGGAATTATGGTCGAGTAGACGATGCTCACTGAGGATCCAGATTGTCATCATAGAGGCGAATCGACTGCGGATGCGGGGAATAGTGAAGGCGGGGTGGTGGGGAAATCGAGTCCAAAGGAAACTTTCCCGACTGGGACCTGGTCGAGATCGAGAATCATTGGAAAGCTTTGAAACAGCTCGAGGCCGCTCAGTTCTGGATTTGAAATTCCCAGATCCTGGAGTGTGCTTGCGTCACTCCAATACTGACAGCCGCATCTTGGCTAGCAGAACCTTGTGCGCGTGGCCTTGCCAATTTGACCAAACCAGAATGAGGTAAGCTCCGATAGTCAATAGTAAAGAGAGGCGAATGACAATACATAAACATTGTTGAAGAAAAAGCTAGATTAATTGAGATCCCAAAAATTCAGATCAAAGCCGGTGCAAATGGGTGGAATGCTAATGAGGCTCGCTCCAAGTCCAAATTCACTAAGATGAAGCCTCAGTCATCGGAGCTAAAAGAGCAGTACACCACCTGAGACGCTTGTCTGGAGCAAAGCAAATGAGCAAATTGTCATGGTTCAGAAGTGGAGAAAATATTCAAAAGAACCCCATTGAGATATCAGAGCAAGAGAATCAACAATAGACTTTCAAGGGCATCCTCATGAAAATTACAGAAGTAGGGGAAGAAGAGAAAAAGCACTGTACAGAATCGTTCACGGAATACTGGAGGATTTCGAAGCATCATCGATTGCCAAGCGGTGGATCAATTGAGCCTTACTGCCAGCCTGCTTGAGCCCGCGCTCCTTCATTGTCTTCTTCAGATCCTCTATGGTCATCTTTGAATCCAACAGAGCAAGCTGCGCAAGCATCCACTTCTTGCTGCATCGTTTGGTTGCCTCGATTCCGCGCTTCCTTAGGAGATCTCTTAGTTCCTCAATAGTCATGTTCCTCCTGGGCGAGATTTTATCGACACCAGAAGGAGTTGAAGCAGAAGATGGAGAAGTAGCGGTAGATTTGGCCAACTTGGACATGGAAGGACTGTTTGAGGATGATGCCTCGATGTTATCTCCGTCGGAAGCAGCAGTCGCAGGAGGTGCAAGGAGGCCATCATCTTCCTTCTCCTCCAATTTGGGCTCAGTGTCAGAAACTTCAAGTTCGTCCTCCTCATCGTCCTCTGCATCAACTTCAAAGTCGCTAACAAACTTGTCCTTTCCAAGCTGTGGTCTCAGCTGTTTCTCCGATCGGGAATGGTTGCTATTCTCCTCGCGCACCTGTTGTTGACGCTCCTTGATTTCGCGGGCCTTCTGGAGAGCCTCCAATTTGGCACGAGCCTGAGCCTCTTTCATCTTCCGAAGTTCAAGGTCCTTCTGGGCTTTCAGCTGAGTAGCCGCTTCTCGGCTCTGACGAGCCTTCGCTGCCTCCTGAGCCTTTCTAGCGGCGGCCTCTTCTTTGCGTATTCTCTGTTCTTGTTTAGTCCGCTCTGTGTAAAGCCGCGCATCGGCCTTGGCCTGTTCGGCCTCCTTTTTCTTATTCTCACGCTCCTGCATAGACTCTAGATTCTTCTGCTTCTTCTGCTTCATTTCTTGTTCTTTCTTAGCCTTGCGAGCAGCCATCTGGTCCTGGCGCCGCTGCTCTTTGCGTTCAGCCTCAAGCTTTGCTCGACGTATCTCTTCTTCTCTTTCACGCTCAAGCTCTTCCTTCTCACGTTTCTTAGTCTCCAGCCGAGCCACACGCTCCGCTGCACGGGCTTCTGGATTTTCATCAAGCTCTGGTGGAACACGGGCTGTACCATCAAGAAGAGCCTCGTAGCGTTCCTTGCAGGCGCGTGGTGAATATCGAGAAGTTGGACATTCATGGCGGAGAAGGTCTGATGTGTACCGCCAGAGCTTGTCTCGCGCCTTCTCAATTTCCTGTTCAATTTGACGTTCAGCGCGATGGTAGGACTTGACGAGGACTTCATCCTGTGAAGAAAGTCAGAGTTGAGATGTCATGAATGCTTGGAAAACAATGGAGGAAGAAATGGATTGCAGACCTCTCCTTCATGCCAGTCAGTAAGTTCGTCGTCCAAGAGTTGGTCTTCACGATCCGCAAGGGCTCTACGTAGACGGGCCCACCGGGTGGCTATGGTCTTCTTATCGTAGTTGATGCGACCTTCAGAGATGAGCTGATACGCAACATCGCGGTCAGAGTAGTTGTGTTGTTTCATTTGCACAATAATCTCATCTTCAGAATCAAGGTCCGCGGTGACCTTCTTGGCTGCAGCAGCACGCCCACCCTCGATACGCTGGCGCTTTGGTGCAGTTTTACCGCTTGGAGATGGAGCTCGTTTCGCACGAGAATAAACACCGAATGTCTTAAAGACTCGTGGTTAGCGTCCAGCAGAAACCGTGGACAAGATATAGAGTCACTGCAACTTTGAGAAGCTCTAGCTTGCTTACCGTCTGAACTGGAGCAGAATCGTCATCGGATTCGTCATTCACGTTTCCGCCATGCCATTCTTCATTCTCATCATCATAGCTATCCTGTCGACGAGTGCGGACACTAAGTTTTTGAAAAGCTGCTTATTCGTCAGTGTAGTCCAATAACTGGCATCTCCACCATGGAGGCCAAGAACACAGGCCACGCTTACATCGCTGGACAGCTGGTAGTTTTGGAAGCTCTAGCTGATTGGGATCTCCAAAAAAGAGATTTCCCATCCCAAAGGCTTTAGAGCCATCGTGGTCCTCGTTGGCCATGGTTTTGAAAAACTTGAAAGATTAGGATGAGAGGGTGTTAGTTGATGACAGGACGGTAAATAGCTTGTGGTCGGAAAAGAGTGTGCGATGTGCACCTTTGAATGCCGAAAGTGCTAGGACTGTGGCAAATACATCAGCGCCGAGCCTCGAAGATTGCTTGCGAAAGCTGCTTGCAAGGCAGAATGCTCACCGTATGATGGAATTGCTCACGACAATGCAGTAGCTTCATAGACCGATGTCCTCCCGGGATTTAATGCCTTCTTAGCGAGGTGTGAAGTGTCGGCGCCTCAGGCTGGGTGGATTGAGCGTGATGGTACAATTAGAGGAAATAGGCAAGCTAAGGGTCATGCAGGAATGATCAGGACTGTTGAAAAAGTCAAGCAAGGAATCCGGGAAGGTCAAAGCCGGGCAGGTGGTTTGCCAGTGGAGCCCGATGTCGTCACACGTGAGCAACAGGCGAGGCCCACGCTCATGAGCAGCTTAAGACTGATGGAGACAAAACAGGGTTAGATGTGCGCCTCAATTGGCCAATATTGTGGGAAAGTAGAGTTGTGCTAATGCAATTTGAAAGGGAGGTTAGGGTGCCAGTTGAAGCCACTCGAATGAAGATCGCCGAGGGAAGCGACTGTGGATGCTGGAATCGTGGAATGAGGCGGCACGCCTGATATTAAAATCTTTCTTCAGCCTTTAAGCGAAATTGAGCTGGCTTCTGGACAGTCCGACCGGCGTTCGTGCGTCAACATGGGGCAGATAACACTCTGAAGGCAGAAGATGCGTAGTGGTGGATGGCTTACGCACGTGGGCAAGAGGATAATGGGTTGGCAGTGTTGAGTGTTGGCAATCGTGTAAATCGATTCGAAAGTGATGCCTTGAGTTCCGCAGAAGGGTTTCAATTGTGGCGACTGAAGAATACGAGCCTCTTCGCAAATTTCTTGAGGTAAGTTTCACATGTTATTCGGCGACTTGCTGTAGTGAATTCCCGGCAATGACTGAATCACACACATGAAATGGTCTGGCTAACCTATTGCAGGATATACGGTGAGAATACTCGATCGCAGCATTGATAGAGTCCATGTGCGGTACGACAGAAAGCATGACCTGCCAAGCCCTGTTATCAGTAAGCCACATTGTCTCAAGATCCTGCCATCCAGCTTGATCATTATCACAAGGCCGTGAGGAGGGAATCTTGAAAATTTGACCCTTCAACCCGCTATGGAGAAACCGAGGGAACCCCATTCATTCTCAAACCGACAAAGCGCAATCTTTCTAATATCTGGATGCATGGGATCTCTGGCATATTATAGCCAACCGTACACTCCCAAGCAAAAATAGAGATCCCTTTTCCATATAAACAAGCCACTCAAATGAGCCGCGGTCGTTATCCACACTGCTTCGATAATGCTACATCAATCGTTCTGAAGAGAAGATCTTTCCTCTTTCATCTTTGTGCAGTCATTACCTTGCAGCGGCTCCTTCGAGGCAACATTGGATATGCAAGGTTCCGCCTCCCCGTTATTGATGCTCCCGTTATTGATGCATTCACAGGATCGATGGTTGCATTTCACGATGCTCCGAAATACGCTTAGCTCGATTGTTTGCCTTTCGATCGTTTGCTTGGCCTCGTGGTGAATTCCTTCAAGCTTCTGGTAGGAGCGTTGTAGCTCGCGGTATCTCTCTTCAGTGCCATGGACACGTGCTTCAAGGCTTTTGAGATGTTGCTCTCGTCTTTCTCGAAAAGCACGCTGAGCTGCACGATTTTGATCTCGCCGCCTCTAAAGCGCACGTTTAGTAATTCTGTGGAAAAATTCGGCGAAGATAAAAGATCTCACCGCGCTTGATCGTGAATTGTTTTTCTGACTTTCCATCTTCATCTCTTCATGAGTACTCCGAACCGGGCTCGTGTTGAATGAAGAGGAGTAATCATGCATGGGAACAGGAGATAGGTCAGGTGAGGAAATTACAGTAGGTGAGGCAGAGATAGATGGTAATGGAACATGGCTCGACGGAGGCGGAGGAGGTGACTCGCATGATCCGTAAATCGCGTTGCTCTGATCTGTTGATAGAAAATCAAAATCACGCTGGGCTGTCGAAGATGTATATGCGCTAAGTTCGGGTTCGGATAGAATGATGACCTGGGACTCGAGGTTCAATACAGCTTCTTCACGGGAGCAATGGAAGAGACCTCTTTACATCAGTCAAGTCCGACCAGGATCGCTTCGAGTGAATATCTGATCCGTCGTCCCACATCTGATCCAATTGTAGGTTATTCATGACGCCAAAACGATGCTTTCAGGCTGAGGAGCTGGTTGAGGATAGGAGGGTCCAGAGTAGATGTTGCGTCAATCCCGAGCGCCTGACAGTTCCCCGCCCCTGTTTATATGGGGGCGTTGCCAGCTGGCGGATTGTTTTCGGTGGCGGAAGCATTAACATAGGCATGCTGGTCCATTTCTGTAGCTGGTCCTACGGCAAGTGCTTCCGTAAGCCATTTCTGCATGACTTATCCAAAGAATGCCTGTCCAAAAGTCGGGAAGGGTTGCCCAAAGGTATGCAAGTCAGACGGGCTAAAACCACGAGGGAACAGGTGCATGGTGGGAGGGGATGCCGGTAAGCCAATGAGAGCATCCTGCTGTCTTTAAGGATGGCGAAGAAACTCCTAGATGGGTAATTCGGAGGGCGCCCTGCTGCAGGGCTGGCTAGCTTCATCGTGCGGTTGGACAGTTGTTGAAAAGCTTTAGAACTTCGCAGAGGGTTTCCAAAGAGCGGTATGCAGCTCAATAATTCTGCCCATGAGGCGATACCGAATGCGGTCATTGATAAAACATTCGAACCCCATCCTCTATTTCATTCCCAAGGAAGCAGACGGAACTGATGCTGATCGAAATCTCATTATCGATCGATCCCAGATGGGCACAGTAGAAAAGCCCATGTGGCAGAGCCGACTGCAATGGCTGCACTTGAGACCTTTGTCAAAGGACACCCAAGTTACAAGTCACCCTCTAAGATATCCTGCAAGCAAAATTTCTTGACTGCAGCTTCAGCAGGGGCAGCCATGGACTGTGGGCATCTGCAAGTGCGACTATCCGCTCTCTCGGCAGTCACGCCAGTTCCCTTCCAATAACGAGGCGAAATTTGGGTCTAGAGTAACAGTGTAACTCCGCGGCGCAGCGGGGTATGAATCCTGGCGGTCGGTCGCCATCCCAGCTCTGCATCGCCCACCCAGAGCAACATCCGTAGTTTAGTCAGATCTCATCTACTCATATGCAGATTGAGTCTGTTCATAGCCTTCTTGATATCGAACTAGACTTTGCGTCCTACGCTCCGGTTGATAAGAGCTTTTGGGCTGAGGCTACGCCGACTGACACGAGCCTACTCCGTCAAGTTGTGGCGTCAGGCACGTTGGCATAAGTATAAGTTGGAAGGCGCATATCGTCTTTTGGCTGGCTCACTAGCGATGAGTGGCCCGAGGGCTGAGTGCTATCATTGTGTTGGCCGAGCGAGCGCCGGGAAAGTTCCAAGGTGGTAGCGTGCGGAAAAGGCTACCACTCTCAACCGTCATCCACACCCACTCACGCGGCGCACGTCAAGGAAGGGAGGGCACAGGGAGAGGATTTTCAGCTACGCTGGACAGCCCAGCAACTACGGAGTACAGAGGCACGAGTAGGGTGGTTGGGCCCAGAGTCAGCATAGATTCCCTTGACTAAGGTAGTGAAAGGGATGGGAGAGGGCGACCCAGTTTTCCAATGGATGAGTGGCAGAGCACAACGAGTACCTACCTAGGTACGCACCGAGTAGAGGAGAGGGAGGGACAGATAAACAAGCGCAGCAGCAGCCAAGATGCTATTAATTGGGATGCAGGCATTCGTGGAAGAGCCATATCTTATCAAGCTTGATGCCACTTTAGGTATGGTCCGCTTAGCGCCCGCGCCACACCTCTACCTCTACGGAGTACCTCTACGCAAGTCGGAATTGCGTCATCGCCGCCACCGCCGCGCTGGCCGTGCAAACGCTTCGGGCGTCACTCCATACGCGACATTTGTTTCTTCTTTGCCCGACGCTGCCAGTCTCTTCCGGCTGTAACTATCATCTCCATGCTATATCTTACATATCCGAGACACTATGCTCAAATACTTTTCCCCTAACCGTACCAAGAAAGCTTCGGATACGGAAGATCAAAAGAGAGGGGGACTTGTGCAAGAGCAAACTAGGGACCCGGAGACCAAAGACTCACAGTCTGTATTGCCTAGCACTGCTAGAGATGTTGAAGAAAGCCATTCCGATGGCGCAGAAAATAAGGGCGTAACCGACGCCGAGCCATCGACATCGAGGCAGTCAGAATCTCAACATCCAGTTTTGAATGACGAAGATGAAAAGTTTCTAGAACAGATCACCTCGGAAGATGAGGCAGCGCTGCCAACAGTCCAACCCACCATTGTTCTGGATGATGGACGGAAGCTTGAAGGCGAGGAAGCACTCGAGGCATTGAGAGAAAGGGCCGAAGCCCAAAGATTAAAAGATGGAGCAGGAGATACAATTGCGGATAAGCAGAAATCTTCCAAGCGTCCTAAACCTGCAGCCTTTCCGTCTCAGGCAGAGGCGGAGGCAGCGACAATGGCAGGGACACTACCTGGTCCTGCATCTACAGTGAATGAAGACGATTCGGCAAATGAAAAGAAGAAGACCACCAACTATTGGGCCTACGTGCCTACCATGCCGAACATGCAGCTTCCCAGCGTGTCCAGCAGCTCTTTGTTCCAGGATCGCAGTCGCGAACGAATGGCAGACTCCCTCCAATCGGCCGCCAACGCCTTCAAAGCTGGCGAAGGCGTTCCCCTGAACCCTGACGGGACTGTGAATCAAGAGGAGGCGACAAAGCAACAAGCACATGACTTATCAAATGTGCTATCCAAGCTCAATCTCTCTGCAATCAACAATCGTGTCTTCAGCCTTTCCTCCGAGTCACAAGATCTACTTGAGAAATTCAATGTCGTCCTTCGCGACTTGGTAAACGGTGGACCAACTGCCTACCACGATCTGGAAAAGCTCCTCGACGAGCGAAGCAAGCAACTGAGCACAATGTGGAGCCAGCTTCCACCTTTTGTCCAGACCCTAGTGAAGAGCCTCCCGGCCAAGATGGGCAGCAGTTTTGGGCCCGAGCTCTTTGCTGCTGCGGCGGAGAAACCCGATGCGAAGATGAGCGCGAGTTCCACTTCTGCAGCCAGTGCCTCAGAGGTCAAGATTCCGGATGCCAAAAAGAAAACAAAGAAAAACAGAATGCCTAGTATGAAGAGCCTGGTCACGGAAAAGGGTGCGGTGGTACAGATGCTGAGGAGTATTCTCAATTTCTTGCAAGCAAGATTTCCAGCATTCGTGAGCGGGACTAATGTCTTGATGAGTTTGGCTGTGTTCGGTACGTCCCTTTCCCCTTCCCTTCTCATGCTCTCCACCATCTCACCAGACCCACTAATCCACTCCGCGCAGTCCTCCTCTTCGTCTTCTGGTATTGTCACAAACGTGGCCGCGAGACCCGTCTTGCCTCGTCTTCCCTCGAGAACTCTACCGCGACTCTCGATCCCGATACCGAGAAAGCTCCTTCTTCGCCTTCCTCCGATACCGCCCTCGATCCTGAAGGTGATAATCCTGCAAGTGAGGAAATAGAAGGAGAAGCAGAAGATTCGACAGCAGAAGCACTGCTTGATGCTGCAGTCTCGGAAGCCAAACAAGAGGTGCCGGTGGGCCCCGAAAAAGAGCAGGGAACGGACTTGCAAACGGTACTTGAGCAGTGTGATCCGAGGGACATTGGATTACCGGAAAGTCCAGGGGAGACAAGAGTGAACGTGGAACAGACCAAGGAGGATAAGTGAAGAAGGTTGATAACTGGGTACATTTGGTAGCTAGTAGAGACGCTGGCTACGAGTGCGACGACGGCCTATGCTGGGTATTAGCTATCTCGGGTTGCCCTCACTGCGAGGGTTTGTGACTAGTTCAGGCGTTACATTTCTGTTCTTGTTTAAATATCTTTTGATTGGTCGTCACTTTGGTTGCTGGTACATACAGGACAGTGTCGCATGGGTTTACGAAATGGTGAGACGTAGTATTATTGAGATACCATATTTCCTTGAATGTCGAAAACGTCGGATACTTAGTTATTAGTGTGGTTATCAGATGTTCGAATACTTCAAACGCCATTCGCTAAGCAGTCTACCAATGCTAACTTGTATCTATCGAATGTGATAGAATAATTCGGATCTGGCTTGATCTTTGGCGCGAAATCTTGCAATTCGTTGAGGAGTCTAAATTTGGGCCTTGACAAAGCGGCAATAAGCATGACATTTGGGCTCCGAGGAGCGACAAACTAGACTCTAGCCTAAAAGGTGCTGGGAAAGGCTACTGCGACGTAAAATGTGGAGCTGACTGGAGGACATGTAACTCCTGGCCGGCATCTCATAAGCGTGCTGCTGAAGGGTGCAGGAAAGCTTCGGATTTTGACAGTTAAAACCTATTCTTCACGTCAGTATACCAATTCACAGATATTAGGTGGCTTCTCGTATTTTCAATCGTGTCGTATCAGAATTTCATTCTCATTCATCGAGACCCAAAGCACAGCAGGCCCTTCCGATCCGTCTTGAAACTTATTATGAGATGCTCATCACGCTTTCGATAATTGTATGCTAGGTAGTAAAACTGGATTAATGGATTTCCTCCTACCTGATGTATGTGCCTCAGTGAGGCGCCCAGTTGCCATGCGTCAACATACCTAAGCTTCACCATGCACTTATTCATGCGGCTTTCCACGATAGGTTTCTCGCATCTTAGCAGCTCTGCTACGTATTTCCTCTGATCTTGAAATCAATGCATGTGGCGTGTTTCCCTGCACAGGGTTTGGAGGATCTCATACTTTGGCGGAGCTTTTACATGATAGGACAACGGCACATACCGTGAAAAGAAATTGACTCGATACACTTAGCCCCCAGGATTGACTTACGATCTGTACTGTAATACTTTTATCGACTCATTAGTGGAGAGGGCCGGGCTGCATCAATTGAGAACGCCATGTTCTCTCGTCAGCAATATGGATTTGGTTTCATAAACCTAAATATAACAGAGCTGAGGACAATAGAGCTTTTGTTCGCTTACTGCTGGCTGACTGACCCATGATATATCAGTCAGGTACTGCTATAGCAGCGGTACGTTTACTCTCTTAGCTTTTCCGCTAGAACCCGTCGAGACCGCAGCTCCGTTTTGTAGCCTGTCTGCCGTGACCACTATAACACAAGATTGCCGCGTGCAAGCAACAAGAATGCATTGATCATCAACAATATGTTGGTAAACGTAGTCTGCGGCATTGCGTTTTTCAGTTCTCTTAGAAGCTGTCCAGACGACCATTCTGTGACGAGTCGACGGTTTCCAGTAAGGCGGAGGACAAGCTGGTCAAGATACTCTTGAGTCACTATCGTGGTATTCGGCGGGAGGGATGGCGGTGGTGGCTGCGGAGGTGGAGGGGGAAGTTCTCCCTGGGTCACCGTAGAGATTACTGAGGAAAACGGGTGAGTTTCATAGAGGAGGCTGCAAAGGGTTTGATTGATGGGTGGCTGCTGCTAGATGAACTTGGTGAGTGCCATCGACTTTGTTGTCCAGTTATTACAACTGCTCCATATTGAACTTCAGACGTACGCCACCATTGCTGCTGCCACTACTGCACAGACTCCAAAGCGCAATCACGTTCTGAACTTGCGCCTGCTGCATTGCCGTGACGCTCGCTTGTAGGCTCTGTGTTGCAAGCCTGTTCGCAGCCTTCGCCGTATTGAGAGAGCTTATAGCCCATGGTCCAAAAACAACCGCTGCTATAAGGCTGAGGACTGAGATGGTGATGCTCAGTCTATTAGCTGCAGATGCGTGTGTGTCCGACATTGTTTCGGACCAAAAGGTGTAGCGGGAAGGCGAAGAAAAAAAAAGGTCGATATACGCTGGTGCCGAGCTCGGCCAACACGAAGGTCACATGACCATCTTTGGAATGGCCACCTGCAGGTTTGTGAACCGATCACCCATCTCCATGCCCTATCTCCGTTACCTCACTTAATACGGCCCTACTTGGCAGTCTCTCGGTCCTCGTCAATATTGTCATATTCTTCGCTAACTTTTGCAGGCTCATGTTCTTGCTTTTGTCGTGTTGCGTATTGAATTTTGTATGTGGAGTCAATAATTTCCCTAGTGAAGTCTACCAGACCAGCCCAAAGACAATGGATTATAAGCATTTTGTCACTGTTATTGGTGTATTGCCGGCACAAAAATGCTTGGCTCGGACCACCTACTCTGAAGAGAAAAAGCTTCAGGCCGGCTGTGACTACAAGGACAAAGCACCAACCTCAACGCCACATAAGACGGAGCGTGTCGGCCACTTAGATTTAAGTATTTGAGAATGTCTCGGAGGATGGAAGACCATGGATGGTATCCCTGAACCAACGAATCTTTCTGTATCGAGATAGCTATCGGACTTTCCTTTTGCTTGACTCCAGCGCCCACTACAAGCGATCGGTGACCGGTTGCTGACACGAGGCGACGCTCAGCCTGACCAGTGCGCTTAGCTCGGTTTTTCTTTTCCGGAATCTCAGTGCTGATCGAGTCAGATACCCAAGCCTTTAGCCAACAATATGCAGATAAATATAATGCTTTTTTATGATACCCAATCACAGGTACAGTTGTCGGACATTTATCTGAATCATGATGCTTGGCAGGAAACACCCTCTAAGTTGACTACATGTAGATCTTAGATAAGCAAGCAGAATGTCAAAGCACTTCTACAGACGGTACAGCAAATGTTTTTCCTAGCTTTGCGTTGAAGAGTTTCCTTCAAATCACAACCAGATTTCACATAATCCCTGTCTCTATTCCTATCCAAGGCCCAAGAGATTTGCTCATGCACTTTTGTCCTGGCTACCCCTTGCCAGACAATTTGATATCAATTGCGACAACAGCTGCCCAAAGCACGCGTATAAGCAACGGAGAGTGAGGCAACCTATGACGACCTGGTCCAAGATCTCGGGTCCGAAGGAGCTAATCGCTAACGCTATACCCTGAAGTTTGAATACCCCAGTTACCTTCGACCGTTGCCAGCAGCATGGTCAGGGGCATGAAGGCGGCTACAGCAAGTATGAAGGAGAGAGACTAGCATATTTCCGCTTCAGGCTTACCTTCACATAAAAACATGTGCGAGAACTTGCGACTACTAATACGAACAAACCCGAAGCATGCAAGAAGGTAGTGGAGAAATTGATGGTCCTCAGTAACGGAGAAACATTCAAAGCGAAGCAGGACAAATGGTGTCCTTAACGTTGGTGTCAGGGGGCTTCTTAGAGGACTCAGAATGCGAGCTTACTCGAAAAGATTGACGTCGCCTAGGACACAGATAGATGTTGTATAGAGTCGTAGAATACCTGAGACTAAGTGAAGTATTGGAAATGAAGCAAGTTCGAAGTACGTACTTCATCCCAACGAATAATCCCTGTTCCCTTCGATCAACCAATTGAAAAGTGCAGCGGATACTCCTAAGTCAATCAAACCCAAACTGCTGATTCATCTTGGAGAAATTCATGACGTGGTAAGTCGTTAATTTTCGAGATGCTATAACGGGGGCAATTGTTGCGATGAATTCGAGCTTCAGTATGTTCCGGACCTCCAAACCATTGAAAAATACTAGCACCACCAGGGGCACCCAGAAACGCTATCTATCTCTATTTGGGTCTTTCAAATTTGATATTTATATCGTTCTCTTTAAGCCGCACGACTCGAACCATGCAGGCCCGTGGAGTTGGCTAGCTTCTGGCCACTCCAACTTTGCTGGTTCCCCTCAATCCCCAGCCTGATAGCAGGACAACCATAACTGAGAAGGCGAAACATGCCCAGAATGTCGCTCTGTATCCCTCCATTAGCGCGTCCGGCGAGTTTTTGTTTTGAATGGCCGATTTTTGCGTCACGGCAGAGGCGATGACGGCCATAACTGCAATTCCTACTGAGGTGCCGAATTGAGCAATGGTATTGAAGACAGCACCAGCTAAGGCTTGTGTATTCTCCGGAAAGACGTCTGTTACAATGAGATTTGCGACGGTGTAAATGACTAATTGAGCATTAGCAATGAAATAATGGGAGTATAGAGAATATGTTGCGAACCGTCCACAGAAGCCGGAAGAAGGAGCATGGCCCAGAACGCGCAATACCAGAATGTCCAAGCTGGATTGATAATTGCCATGAGCAGGGGAGAGATGGCGGCAAGAGATGAGCTTAGAACAACCAGGTATACGACAGACATCCTGTGGACGAGTAAACCGGTTAGGACGTTGGCGATGATGCCGACCACAAGATTTGGGAGGAACCGTGGACCGGATTGGAGAGCTGATAGGTTCTGAACTTGCTGGAAACTATTGCCAGAAAAGGCCGGTCAATTCCATTGCGATCAGTGGACAGGAGAAGGGTTGGAGAGTATCAACCTACAAAAGACTGAAGAACCATTCCATACTGTTGAGTACAGCCCATGACAGAAATACGATGATGCAAATGAACGAAAATCTCGCGTTCTTCCAAAGTGAGTTGGGAATGAGTGCGGGCTTGCCTCGTTTTTCTTGGAAGTGCATCCACCAGATAAAGGCTGGTATTAATACTAGTGAGATTGACAGAAGCGTTGCATTCAGTGCAGATCGTACACTTGCCAGACTTCCCGTCATGACACTAGGCGGAATTAGTAGGTCGCGATATTCCCAAGGATGTAGACACATACGAGAAAACGTAGGAAAGCAAGGCAAGAGAGGTAGTGGATATGGCGACGCCCACCCAATCAACTTCCTTCTGAAGCCTTGTGAGTGTGACCGGTTTCACAAGACGGTCCGGCGGGAGGAAGAAGCAGTTGACAAAGAACAACAATATCATGGCACCGGCACAAAGGTAGAATCCGAGCCTCCAGCCAACAGACGTAGACTCGAAGATTCCTCCGAAAATAAGGCCAACAGCGAATCCGAGCGGAATTCCGAATCCAAGGCATGAGAAACCAAAAGTCCGAGCTTTTCCATGAGGGAATGAAGCCGTCAGAATGCTCACTGACGTTGGAAACACCATGGACACGCCGACTCCCTGAAGAACCCGAAAGATAATCAACTGGATTCCAGTTTGTGCAAGTCCGCAAGCTAGTGTAAAAACACCAAGAATAAAGGTACCGCAAAGGCTGACTCGACGACTGCCGACAATGTCTGCCACTGAGCCAGCTAATAGTTGGCAGCAGCCTGCAGCCAGCCTGGAAAAATCTTCAACATCTTGAATGGACCGAACTGTGGGCGTGAGGACTTACGAATTAACCGTGGCGGGCCTGTTAACTGGTTAGTGGGTTCAGAGGGGTGGTTGAAAGAAATGTTAGCGGCTGGGGAATACACATCTCGTAAGAGAGTGCCGAGCCTTCAGCTCCTTTAGAGCGCAGGAATCACAATACGTGTGCAAGGTAGCCAACGTACCATAGTAGCAGATTGCCAGACAGAGCTAAATCTTCAGCGATTCGGGGAAGTCCAATAGTGACAAGCCCGAGACTCAGCGAGTTGCTCACTGTGATGGTTGTCAAAGAGAAGATGATGAGAACAGTATGCCAAAGCGACATGGACGATGGCTTTTTAGTGTCCGAGCCAAAAGACTCCTGAGAGCTTGATTTATCGTCATTTTCGAGAGGGAAAGTTGCCACAGCGGCTGTTTCCTTCTCCGTTGAGCCTCCAGGGTCCATGATAACAAATGAGTGAATAAACAAACACAAAGATTCAAAGAATGGTACGGCGGACAGGGAGAGCAAACAAGAATCTTGAACTTCCTAGACATTTTTATTTGCGTTCAGATGAGATATCCACCTACCGTGAAGGATCTCTAGGCCCACTTTTTCAGAGACGACGCCGACAAGGCATGAGGCAGAGTCGAATGTTGGCACGGTTTAGGCAAGAGCTGTGTATTCAGGATGCTCCGCCGGCCAGCTTACTACCTAGGTACCATTTCCTACCCAGTCATCCAGCTTTCCCGCGGCCGAGGGCGGAAACGGGAGCAGGTGAGCAGCTGACGATGACACCTCGGAGTGACACATCCAACAGCTCCACGATGACACGATGACCCGTTTGTGTGCCATTACCCGAGACGACGATGGCCGGCTCAGGTCGCTGTGGACGGCGTGTAGGATGTTGGAGGTCGAGATATGGTAGGAAGATGGTAACGATCTAGGGTCCACGACGGTGACTGGGTGGCTGCTCGAAATTGAAAAACGGCCCGTCGTGCCGTGCCGACTTCAATATGCACTCCTTTGTTCCGAGCCCTCCTGTCACCTTCTCTTCTTCCAAGGTACCGTCGACCTGCTCCAAACGTGGCTTGCATTGGGGGAATCGGTGCAGCCATTCCACTCCTCGACATTCCAACAGTCGTGTCTGCGTCTTTTTCCTGACCCGCTCTTTCTTCGTGAATGCAATGGTGATCCGGTTCGACGTAGAGAGTGTATTGGCTACTTAACCATGTCGTGCGCGAAGGATTGGTTGGATTTAGGCACAAGGTGCAGCCTAGAAGCGACTCGTACCTAATCACACAATTTATCAGACCTTCTGGAACGCTGTCCCAAGTGTGCTCGTGGGGGCTAATGCGGCCTAAAAACGGTCGAAGAAGATGAAATTGCTGCATGAGGACCAGACGGGGATTTGACACCAACAGCATCCAATAGCAGAAGAGCTGCTGCGCATGAACAAAAGCACCTTAGTACCTTCCATCCGAGGGAAGATCATGCCCCTCACCTGGATGTATGGAGAATTCCGCCATCCTAGAAAACAATAAAGCGAGCTGTTGGATGTTTCAATTGCCATCAGAGCCCAAAGTAAGCCATTTTACGACGCCGTTGTGGCGCATTTGTCTGTGCTCCTTGGCTCTTTACCGTTGCAAGAATAGTAGTATCTACATGCGGCTCTAGCGAACAGAGATCTGAACCCGCCAATAATGTCAACTACTCTTCTGCCTGCCGTCTTTGTCATCGTCGGTCTTTCTTTCTTTTACTTTCTTATCTATCCAGTGCTCCTGTCTCCGCTGGCGAAGATTCCAAATGCGCACTTTTTGTCACCACTTACGACTCTGTGGATCCAATGGAAACGATATGTTCAACAAGAGATTCAGGCTGTCGATGGCGCATACCGGGAAAAGGGGCTGGTTGTTCGCTTGGGACCCAACGAGATTGCCGTGAATCTGATGCCTGGCGCTATCAAGACTATTCATGGTGCACCGGGGTATGATAAGACGGAATGGTACGACTTCTACGCCAACTTCGAGTAAGTCACTACGCCATTATCGAATACTGCTCTGCCGATACTCAAGCATCATTGAGCAGCACACGGAATGCCTTCTCTACGTATTCCTTTGAAGACCACGTCGTCATTCGCCGGCGTGTCTCGCGCATTTACTCTAAATCCTTCATACAGACATCCCCTCATGTGCAGAAGATACTCTCGACGGTACTACTCGATCGCTATCTGCCCGCCTTATCGGGAGGCCCTCAAAGGACGCGTACTTTGAATGCGCTCGATCTCAATTTTTCTTATGGCCTGGATGTCATAACGGCCTTCGTTTTTGGATTGAAACATGGCTCTAATTTTATCGAGAATATCGACGAAAAAAGGGCTTGGCTCTCTGTGTATCTCAAAAGCCATCCACCAAATCACATGTTCTGGCTGCTTGAGCTTCCAAATCTGACGAAATGGCTCGGTAGATGCGGATTGCCTATCTTACCCCAGTCCTACTACGAGGCCAGAAAGGGGTTGGCGGATTGGGCGATGAAGTGCCTCACAACTGCAGAAGAAGATATCCCCAGCCAAGGTTTCGAGGAATTGCCGATCGGCGATTCGCCATTATTGCTCGGACAAATCAGAGAAGAAATGATCGCGGAGGAAAAAGCGAAGAGCACAAGCGAGAAAGTTTCGAAGGAGGATCCGACATTTCTCCGCTCCGAGAGCAGACTACAACTTGCAAGCGAATGTTTGGACCATATACGTGCGTTTGGTGTAATTTTGCAATTATTATCTAAAGCTGACCTGCTATAGATGCTGTGCGAGATACTTTTGGTGACTCTATTCTTTCCTCGCTAGTGTTCCATTACAGCATTAATTTGGTCATTAGGTATCACGTACACGTATACCCTTTACCAGTTGTCTCTTCACCCTGAGATCCAGCATAAGCTGCGACAAGAACTTCTTACCGTTGTTTCAAAGCCTAAGCATGATGTCGCTTGCGATGCTTCGGCAACTCCCCTTCGGACACTTCCACAGCCATCGACTCTGGAGTCCCTGCCGTACCTCCATGCCGTGATCAAAGAATCGCTGCGTCTACGCAACACATTCCCCACCTCGAACCCCCGGATCACCCCCTCCAAGAACGGAAATCGCGGTAATACGGAAATAGGCCCTTATAAAAATATCCCCGCAGGCGTCCGGGTCGTCTGTTTTGCATACAGCGTGCAACGTAATGAAGAAATATATAAAGAAGCGACGGTGTGGCGACCAGAGAGATGGATCGCCGGTGAAAGGAAAGAGTCGAAGGAAGAACTAAGGAAGATGGAGCAATGGTTTTGGGCATTTGGCAGTGGCAGCAGGTCCTGCATTGGCAGACACCTTGCAATGGAAAGTATGTCGCTATCTACCCGTGCGCCAAGATCTTGATGATTAACCTTCTACGCGTATTCAGTGCTTCGCCAGGGCCTAGCGGCTATTTATACGAGATACAGCACTCACGTAGTAGATGATTCTGGTTTTGGCCAAAATGGCAACTTCGTCACTGGAGGCACCTCAGACAGTCTAACATTGAGGTTTGAAGCTTTGGAAGAAAAAGATGGAAATTGAGAAAACAAGTAAATGAAGTAAATGTTGGGCGGTCATGTGTAGTTTCTCGGCCGTTAAGTTCAAATTGGACATCCTCACAGACAGCCTCCTTCACAACTTAGCCTTCACCTCTACATCCTTCACTTCACCTTTCATCTCCTCCACCACATCTCCCACTAGCCTCATGACTTCTGCTGCGCTACCAAAGGCAACTGTCCATCCATACACTCCGTGACCATATGCATGGACAATGCGGCTCTTCTTCTTTCCCAGTCCCTGCTCCCGTTCCACCCTCACGTCACCTTTCCGGAACGGCCGCCAGGCCTGAGCGAGCGGATACGTCTCGTCCAGTTGAGCATTCCTCAGTGGCGGCCAGGCACGCTCTGCGCGGGCGATCATGGCCTGGACGTGGGGCGAGCTGAAGTTCAATAGGCTGCCCTCATCTGCATTCTGTTTGGTATAATCACTACTACCTTTCTTCTTCCACTCTCGCAGGTCATCTTTCTTAGTCTTCGAGTCCAGCTCCTCTTCCCACTCTCCTTTCTTCTTCTCGTCCTTGTTCCTCATTTCGAGTTTCTTCTCCCATCCATCCTCAAAGTCTTTCTTGCTCTTTTTGTCCAGGTCTTTCCATTCCATGTCATCGTCTTCTTTTGCCTTTGGCTCCAATTTCTTCTTCCAGTCTTGCTCTTCATCTGTTTGGATTTGAAGGTCTAGTTCCATCTTCATCCCTTCATCGTCGTCTTTTCGGATCCTCAGGTCTAGCTTCACCTTTTCCCTGTCATCGTCTGTCTTGGTCTTGAAGTATGGCTTGGATTTCTCCCCAAAGTCGTCCTCCTTCTTCCAGTCCAGCTTCTTTTGTTTTGCCTGCGCCTCCCAAGCGTCCTTTTCGTATCGGTCTTCCAGGAAGAAAGTCCCAATCACAAGTACGTCCTCATTTCTGGGAACCAGGAACGCAATATCATGATCTCCCTGCCATATACTGTTCACCACCACCGCACTCTCCATCTTCGGAAAGCGCGTCCCATCGTTTCGCACACGGATCAGTCCGCCCTGTGCAGCAATGAGATTCTCGTCGCTGGCAAGGGTCCGGGCGCCAAGACCGGAGGCATTGACAATGACATCGGCCCCGGATCTGCGAAGCAACTCCGCTTCTTGGTCGCGCAAGTCGCCGTAGATGGTTTCATTGACAAAATTAGCACCCTTTGCAACGAGTAGAGATAGGAGAAAAGCCATGGCGCGGTCAGTGTCAATGACTGGAGCAAGGTGCTCAGTTGCGTCGATTATCCTCTCGGAGGGTTTGGTGTCTTTCTTGGAAGCCTTCGCCTTGCTATCGTTCATTTTATTCTTTGATGGCATGGAATCTGTAGCCGATGGATACGTGAACTCCCGTACCAAGTCGCCTTTGTAGTCACGTCTGAAACCCTGTAAGATACCCTCTTCTGCTCCTTTCTTGGTGCTGATGTTGGACTTCGCTGCTTTTGCTTCCATTGCCCTGAGTCGCTCCCTCTCTGGCGCATAATTCTCTGCTTGGAAGGGATACAGCGCGACACTACGGCGTACCTTGACGCCAAATGTCGGCATATCTGCATCGTCGGCATCGATTTTCTTCGTCTTCTTACCATCGCCGCCCTTGATTTCCATCTCTTTCACAATTCCCTTGATATCCTCAACGTCTTTAAAATCCATATCATCTTTAACATCATATAGATCCTTGATATCTTTGAATTTCTTGATGTCCTTCAGATCCTTCACGTCCTTGATGTCTTTTGTTGCTTCTATGCCCTTAGTCTTCTTCACGTCTTCAACATCTTTGAGGTCCTTGGCATCCTTTGCCTCTTTGACATCTTTGGCATCTTTGGCATCTTCGGTGTCTTTGATATCTTTGACATCTTTGAGGTCCTTGAGGTCCTTGACATCTCCAATGTCTTTCAGGTCCTTGAGACTCTTAGCATCTTGATAATCCTTCGTTTCCTGCAGCTCATACTCGTAATCTCCTTTCTTGATTCCCTTGATGTCATCTTCCGTTTTCATCCCTTTCGCATCGCCCTCGTCAATTTCCTTCTTGAATACTTTCTCGTCATTACCCTTCAAACCCTTCACTCCATCCTTCATGCTCTCCCACTTCCCCCTTCCCTCAGTCAAGCTCTCGTCCCTGGCTGCCAGCTCCATATAGACCTGATAACTCTCCAAAGCCCATCGCCTCGCCCTCTCCAAATTCTCCGGCCGCATCTGGGGTCCACATGGCGGGCTGGGAAATTCCCATAGCGCACCCCCAATCTGTGAGGTCAGGCGCTGCTGCTGGTGCTTCTCGTCGCCCTTGTAGCTGTATTTGGTATCTTTCGAGAGGTTGGACGGATGATCGGGAGGGTCGAAGGAGGGGAAGGCGCTAGCAAGAACGGTGACCCGGTAGCCTCTGTCGAGCAGAAGCCAGGCGGTTGTGCACCCGGCGACTCCGGCGCCGATGACGAGTAGGTGAGGAGCATGTTTGTATGCGGGAATCAAGGGTCGGGGGTCCGCGGTGAAGTTCTCGTTCAATTTGGGGATTTGGGAATAAGTAGAGGAATTTTGGTCAAGCTTGGAAGGTGGGGCTTTGGACGAAGAGAGAGCTGATTGTGGAGCCATTGTGATAGAGAAAGGAAGGAACTAGAGGACGCTGTACTGGAATCGATGCTCACAAGCGGACTGAGGGAAATAGAGACGGTTCAAAGCATCTTTCAACAAATCAACTCAGACTGATCGATGCCCGATGAGTAGGCATATCTACGATCAAGAAGGATCTCGGAGAGGCAGTGGAGATCTGTAACTCACCTCTCTGGCTAAATGCAAGCCACCTGCTGATTCGGCCTGCAGCATCGTGGTGCGTATGCATTACTTGCAGGACTTGCAGATGCTGCTTTGCTCTGCTGTCGGACATTTTGCATGAAACCTAACTTGAATGTTTTAGGGCCTTTGCTTGCGTGCTTGATGCCCCTCTCGAGCTCTGCACGAGGATGGACGAGTGACATGGATGGATGGTGACTAGTAGGGACGGAGCGAGTGGTCCGAATGTGTTTCGCGCCTGCCTCAACTACTCTACACGCTCGGTGCGCTCCTTCCTGAGAACAGGACAAGCTGTTGTGCCTCTGACGCCTATGAAATATCACTGTCCTGTCCTGAGGTACCAACAAAAAAAGCAAACGCATATCTAGGTACCTATGGAGATAGCCTGGAGTGAAGTTGTTGTGTAACGTAACAGCGATCGGGTCTCTGCGTTCCATAGATCCTGAGATCCTCGAGTCTTCCAGACGGAAATCCAGTAAGGGGAAATCGATGGGAGTGCGGAGACGGTAGCATGATGTGATGCGGTACAAAGCAATCGACGGCTTTAAAATAGTCTCATTTAGCATCCGCCCTAGAAATTTAGCATACGCCACGGAACCGGCGCTATATTAGAGCTCCGTTCTCCCGGGACCATTCTTGCGCTGCTTTTACCAGAGGTGCAGACTTCCAAGGCGAAAGAAGCAAGGAACGTGCCTAAGGTGATGGTGGTGATTACACTCAATCTGTGTGCTACCACGCATAGTCACAACGATCCCTGATTCGTCCTTAGCTTGCACGGCTCATCTGATTTCTACATAGCAAAGGCGGAAGTGCGACGGCAAGGCCGTTCTCTTTTTGATGATGTCTCGGTAGTTGATATAACTACTCTAGCGCCCGAGAGCCGTTGTACCGAGAACCTCCAGGCAAATTCTGGAACAGTATCTAAAAATCTCACTGTAGAATATTGATAGGATATCTCCTTAAGCGATATCCCGAGGCTTTTTCTCCCGTCATCTCGCGTCGGTGAGGCTTCCTTATCTTCCTATTGTACGCACTCTAGCATCTACATCTATGCGCTCTTTCGTGCTTCGCTATCGTCGATATTAGTAATTTGGCCCTATGGACGCCAATTTCATTAGGAGCGATGATCACGTTTTAATGCAGCATGAGAGAGATTTAATTTCGTGCCAGAGTTTCAAGTTACCAGCTTTAGTGTTCATGCAGGGAGAAAAAAGCAAGATCCTGCTCAGCGCTCCTCGATGCCTTGAGAATGAAGCGGCAGAGGGATCATGCAGTGCTCGATGAGATTGAGTCCTTGACTTTGACTATGCTAATGATACGGTTAATCTCCAAAATCGGCAACGAGGGTGGGAAAGGTATCACATATTTCCTGCAGCACATCTGAGGTTGAGATCAAAGTATTATTTTTACATGTAGTACTACAAAGGCTTGGAATGAACGCTATTGAATGATAACTTCATTGGCCGACTGTTCTGATGTCCTCGCATCAGACGTGACCTCTATAGTCGTAGTTTGATTTATCCTCTCCCGGCTGCCATACATTCGCAGTTGATCCCCCAACTCCACCTCATCCGTCCTGCCCCGGCTGACTTTGGAGAAAAACCCTAGAGAGGAGGTATGCGAGTTGTCGCCCGACTTGCTATTGCTGTTTTTGCTGTTTTTGCTGTTACTTCCAGAAGTAAATTCCCGCCCACCGAGCATCGCGAAAGGGTTCGCGTAGCTGCTGAGCCGATTACTCCTTTTGCTCTGGTTTCCGAGCTCTTCTGCAGGAGCAATGATGACATTGTTGATCATGCCCACAGACATAGCCTCTAATACAGGCTTCAAAAATGGAAAGCTGCAGACGACAATGCTGAGGTTCGCATGAATTTTGCTGACGAGGGCGACGCGGTAGGCGCTGGATGATAAATCGGTACTGTGTACGGTATTGGAAAAGTAGATGGGTCGGAGGATGGTGAGCGGAACAGTCAAAGCAATCGGCACGAATGACAGCATTGCAAGACTCTTCTTTGCCCATGGAAGTTGCAGGTCGTGCAGGAGGTAAATTGGTAGAAATGCAGCCAAAAGTTGAGTGAAAGCGTCGACCACTGCATTAATATCCCAAAATGCTAGCTACGTAGAGTCGGTCAGTGTCTCTGACGTTAAAATAAGAGAGGTATGGTTACCCTGTCAAAGCATTTGTTTGTACTCGTATTCCAAGTTTGTGGGAGGTCACATTGAAAAGCAATGGAAAAGATTGAAATCACAATCCACACTCCGATGAAGACGATAGTGCTTTGCACAATCAGGCGTCGAAACCTTAGTTGGCACAGTGTGGTTACAAAGTGCAACGGAGCCAACTTTGCTAGGTATATCGTCGGTATGTAGAAGAGTTCAGCAGCCAAGGTTGCCTAGGAAGAGGTCGTTAGAAAGTCTTCTTGATGGACAAGACACATATCTGGAAATACTTTTTGAAAGTTCTCGAATTTTTGAGACGAAAGTTGCGATTGCGGCTGGCCTAATCCTGACGTGACTTGGATTCCAGTTGCGATGGTTTCCCCGATTGCTACAACCTGGTATTTGTTAGAAGGAAAGTCATCTTTGGCGTGCGCTTTCGACAGCTGAGAGGAACCTACAAGAGCCAAGGCCATGAACACATCATCTCGTTGCAGCCGCTTTGCAAGGTAGTATTTCGTGCCAAGTTTCGTGATAGCCAACAGGATTGCCGCGACAAGTGTAATCCATGTCGCTAAATTTATCAAAGGCCCTCTATGGTCTGCATCAAGCAGAGGCATAATTTGGGAAGGGAAGGAGCGAGACTTAGAAAAATATTGTGGAGAGATACGATGGGAGGAGGTAAAGGTTTTGCGATAACTAAGTCTGAGCTCAGCGTCCTCACCTTTTTGGTGCTGGGGCGGTCAAGGGGAGTACAACGGTTAACGTTGATGGACGCACGACCAATCAGATGATACATGCCCATGACCCCGGATGCGGAGGCGAGCGATGGGGATTTCCAGCATGTGGCACGCTGTTGCTCATTTCTGATGCTCGGGGACACCAGGTCTGAATTTTCGCAAGGGCCCTGTTGACATAAAACTGCGTGCTGACTAGACACGCTAGGGCATCCTGGGCGCTTCCTTAGACTTATAAGGAAGCTATCCGCGTAAATTAGCACGTTAGGATGGGATTATGTCGGCAGAAGTACCAATCTGACGATTCAAAGGCCATTTTGCGACAACTATATCACTCCCATCGTGGGTTTGCTCATGCAGGATGTGGACGCACAGATGCAGATGAGACCAATAGCGGAGTTTCAAGGGTTCGGGCCTGCCAGCTTCAGTTAGCTAGAAGGCGGGCACCGTGGGGCGAGGCTGACGGTCACAATCCTCGAACAAGTGGACGACATTCACGATCAGTCTTGCAGCTTGATTAAGGTACCTTAGTTACCGTAGCCTGGATGTGGTAGAGCAGGGGCGACAGGGATGACAGGGACCCACACCATTCGGCACGGGGGTTATCAAGCCGCCGGGGAACTTAATTAGTACCGGAACTCCTAGTATGGTTTCCACGAGCCGTGCCGTTCCGGATTCGTACCGCTCTCTTACACCCACGGTGCCCACCTCTCCCACCCCTCCGATTTTCAGCTGGTCAGGATCCTGCATGAATGGGGCTAAACTCCAGCCAACCACCTTCGTCTGTCGGATTAGATGATCCTCTACGATTGGGCGATCCGACGCCTTCGTATTCCTTCCCGGTCGTCTCCCTCGGCTTCATGCCCACCATCATTCCATTTAGCAAGCCACCGACTTCGACAGATCTGACGCGAGCAGCAGAATCCACATGGGCACGGCATCGTACGGACATGCAGCCATTGCACAATGAAGACATCACCCCAGTTTTCTACGGGGGTTGGGGTCTTATTGCCGCCATTAATCCCCAGGGTTTGTATGTTGCACAACAACGTCTTGAAAAACGAGCGTCCAGCCTGTTCCACCGCGAGACCGTGCGGGCAACTTTTCCTGTTCTAGCTCTTCTACTGGGGCTTGAGGGGTCTAAACAAGCCCCTCAAGCCCCTCAAGCCCCTCTGGCCTGATGATACCACTAAGATCCTCCTCGGTAGTCAGTGTTTGGAGACAGTCCTAGTATCACGCCTTCGGCGCCATAGCAAAAAAACGAGGCCCCGAGAGGCGACGCTCTTCATAGAGCTTGTTCCTGATACCGGGAAACGCACAAGAGCTAGGAATGACCACCAACATCGTCGCTAGCATACCCTTTGTTAGCTTCAGATAGCACGGTAACATCGGTACATGGGCAAGTAACACACACGCTCGACCCCTACCCTCCTGGGTAAGCACTGCGGATCGCTGTACGCCGCAGAACGCTTCTACGACGTTTGGCACCCTAGGGAAGCCGCGCGGTGCTCCATGAAGCATTAGTCGGACTGCATGGAAGACTCTGATCCGACCGGAGCAGTGGCTATGGAGAGCATGCATCCCGCAGCCATCGGACCCTCCTCCAGTTGGATCCTCTGCTCCATCGAAAACGTGGGGATCCTCTGATGGCTCTTCCAGGCGGCGTCATTTCATCTGCAACAAATTGGCCAAAACTCCTCCTTTCCAATCGTAATCGATGGCCCACCCCCCCGCTACCCATCTGGCCTATTGACCCCTGGCAACCCGTGGCTTTTACCACGTTCTGTTCTGCATCTTTCATTCCGCTAAAAAGTTCAACTTCAATTTTTCCTTCCTTGTACCACCTGGGGGTTCCCTTGACCAAATTCTCCATATCATCGCGCAAAGGCTTAGTGATAAAGCTGTTGGGGTTGAGATAGCCAAAAGACTTCCGTTCTGCTACTGGAGGGTGATCGTCTGTCTTGTATACTGACCCTGGCGCAAAGTTTACTTCCTAAAGTTCGACTGGTTTCGAAATGGACAACGACATGGAGCTCAACGGCATGAATGGTTTCTCGGACAAGCAGCCTAGTGTTACCAGTCAACCAAAATCGCTTGATCGGGACGAGGCGGTTCTGGCTCGATTTGGAAAAAAGCAGC
This sequence comes from Viridothelium virens, assembly GCA_010094025.1. Lineage (NCBI taxonomy): Eukaryota > Fungi > Ascomycota > Dothideomycetes > Trypetheliales > Trypetheliaceae > Viridothelium > Viridothelium virens. The sequence goes on from ML991783.1 coordinate 216,872, forward strand.
GATTGCGAGTATGTCATGTTGTCTTTAATCGGTGTTTACAAAAGCTGACACCTTAACCACAAAGAGGCGCTTTGGTCTGATATCAGCAATTGGTATCACAAGTACGTTGATGATAACATGGGAGGCAATCACAGCGTCAGTGAAGGCCCAACGTTAATACCATAGGTCACACACGACTGACCAATGTTTGCGGATTAGAACACTTCTTAATGGGCTAGAAAACGGCGGCCCAGCCGGTTTGATCTATACTTATTTGTTTGTGTGGGGTGGAGCAATTCTTCAAACCCTAGTCATGGCCGAATTGGCTTCGATGTGAGTACTTACCAAGTCTGCTGGTTCCAGGTGACGGTAAAGAAGACTTGTCGTACCTGTAGATTTTTTCCTTGCTTTTGAGCATTCGCTCTTTGCTTGCTGGAGTCTGCGCTGACTGAGCCATTCAGGATTCCGCTGGCAGGTGGACCATTCAATTGGGTCGCCATCCTCGCTCCCCGATACTGCAGAAAATATTTGAGTTATCTCGCTGGATGGCTCTCGGTGATTTCGTACCTGGCCCTCGTCTCCGCCACCTGCTACGTCGCTGGAACCTTGGTCCAAGGTCTTCTGATCCTAAATTATCCAAGCTATGTATACGAGAACTGGCATGGCACTCTATTATTCTATGCCGTGCTCTTCTTCGGCCTTTTCGTTAATACTATTCTCGGCCGATTGCTTCCGCAGATCGAATCGCTGTTGCTGGTCTTCCACATTCTTGGGTTTTTCGCCATTCTAATCCCCATCGTCTATCTCGCCCCCCAGCACCAGTCAGCTAGCGAGGTCTTCGGCACTTTCCTGAATACTGGCGAGTATAGCTCAAATTTCGCTGCCGCTTTGGTTGGAATGGTGACTGTAACGAACAGCGTGAGTGCTACTCTACTTCGGACATAATGCAAAGCTATCACTAACACACACTCCAGTTTCCTGGTACGTTCAACACTCTGAAAAAAAAGAAAGGGGAAAGGGAAGGGGGGAGGGGGCCAACGGCCAACCCAGAACCCCCCGGCGCCTCCTCGGGAAAACATTCATGAGCTAACAGAGCGCTAGGTCTCGATGCTGCCGATCATATTGGTAAGTTTAGACACCGAAGCCATTCACCATCTTCCTGCGTCCGATGTCTACAGTATCCTTTAGTAGAGGGTCTTAATCCTAGAAGAGAGATCGAAATAGAGATTTCGGTAAATGAATGTGGAGGGTTCGGCTCAAGTCTCAAGAGCTTCTCCTTGCCCGGCAGCGATTGATAACTTTTATAAGAGCGCGGTTACGCACGTCACAGACATCGGACGCAGGAAGTTGGAGTACAAATCATCCTATCATGTATTGACCCTTATCTAGCCGAGGAGATCCACGACGCGCCGAGAGTCATCCCAATCGCAATTGGCACTTCGACAATGCTTAATGGAATCATGGGGTTTGCTATGCTTTTAGCCCTCTTGTTCTGTCAGCCCGATGACATCCAGTCAACGATCGGTTCGGATACATTCTACCCCTTCATCAACATCTATGCATATGCCACACAGTCAAACAGTGGGGCCACTGCGCTTACAGCTGTATTGATCTGTACTCAAATTTTTGGAGCGATAGGTTGGATTTGGCTGTGCACCATCCAAAGATAAAGCGCTAACGATGGTTGAAGGTATGATTGCGACATCAAGCCGGATGATTTGGGCCTTTGCTCGCGAAGGCGGATTGCCTTTCTCGAAATATCTCTCAAGGGTAAGCATCTCTGCACGTTCAGAGCTATGATCTCGTAACGATGGAGTCGGGTGATTTTGCTGGTTCCATGAGCTCTCAACAAATTCTCCTGACTTCTGCATTGTTACAACCAAGCCGGACTTCACATTAGCTGTATCCTTCCTTGCAGGATAGTTAACTGACAAATCTGCAGGTCGACGAAAAAACTCGGCTCCCTATCTGGGCTATTGGTGTTACCACCGTCATTAGTCTGCTCCTCGCCCTCATCAATATTGGGTCCACCGTCGGCTTTACTGCCTTCATCTCCCTCGTCGTCGCCGGATACTATTCCTCTTTCCTGCTCGCGGCATCCGTAATGCTGCACAAGCGACTTACAGTCCCTGCCTCACAGATCCCCTGGGGCTGGTTCAAGCTCGGGCGTTTCGGCGTCCCCATTACCGTGCTGTCCATCGCCTTCACGATTATTGGGGGAATATTTTCGTTTTTCCCATCGACGGTAGATCCAACGCCGGAAACGATGAACTATTGCGTATTGGTATACGGAAGTGCGTTGCTGTTCAGTGCGGTCTTCTGGCTTTTGTACGGAAGGAAGACTTACACGGGACCGATCATGGAGACGGATGCTTGATTACTTTGCCGAATGTTGGTCGGCTTGTTAGAGTATTGGAGATAGTATCTTTATACAGCAAATATAGATGCATTGATCTGTCCAGAGCAATAAGAACTAAGAATTCAGATGAATCATTGAGCCGTTACTGGCAGCTAGCTTCAAGTTCCTGCACTTCGAGAATACAGGAGGAATTTGGCGCATCACTCGCAGCATATTAGCTTCCTCAGAGGCCTTTTTGACGCTATCCATGAATTGGACCTCGTGAAATCCTCGGACATTCGGGAGAACTGTGATCAAACAAGATCGCTCCCGATCGATCAGAAAGGCTTCTGATGCAAATTTTCTCCAGTGAAAGGCCCGAATGGATGATACTTAGAAGGAATCTGGCACAAGTACGCCCGGATAGTCCAATCCCACCAATCCAGGCTCCGTAATATGTATTGCTGTCTTTGTCGAAGAATATTATGAGATTTAAGCTAGTCGCAACAAAGTCGTGTACGTGCAGGCGGTGAAGATGGGAGGACGCGACATCGAAGAGTCCCAGCACTATCAAGTCTGTATCTTTCTTCTCGACAAAGCCAAATGAGAGTTGTCTCAGAGCTGGCATCGTGGAAAGAAGTCGACAGGTTCGCTTTGCATCCCTAAGGGCGGAGGACGTCGCCTTCCTTTTGCTCTGGGAGCCTCAAACTTGAGATCAGGAGTATGCAAATTCTCGAAGGCTCTAGAAAGCTATTGTAGCTGAAGTTATGGAAGGTCAATCGTCTTGATCAATACCCCATTCACACAGTGGCGTTGATCACTCGTAAAGCAAAATTTCCAAGTAGCAGCTTGGCTTGCCGCAATGGAGGTCAGAACGATAGTGACAATCTACTGAAGCGCGACTTGTCTTCCATATCCAGGGTAGAGAAATTCTATTTCGTCTCTGATCTTTTGCCATTTCCATTCGCGAGTATACCGTAAAGTGGCCTCTCTATTGTCGTAGTCAGGGTCACAGGTGCAGATGTCAATGCAACCGTAGGACTGGAGACCTGCAAGCGCGGTTCTAAGCATATAAGTCACCGTGCTAGACTCGAAAACGTATTCTTGGTCTCCATAAGCTGTTTGGAATCCTCGTGCTTCATTCGTAGAGACTCTACGTTAGCCTGGTCCAATGAAATCTGCTCGGCGGTTTCATCGAGCTGGGCTCCGATAAAGGCGTTTGTTCCGATTCCAATATGATCCAGGTTGCCACCTAGACGTCGCAACAAGCCCACGAACGCTTCCAGACTTGCTCTTGTGAGCTTAAATGTTCGCTATCTGCAATGTCGCCCGCGGGATTAATGTAAGGACAGCGACTCCAGCGTAGAACATGCTAGTCGAATACTCTAGAGTTCCGGGGGGTCCAGGCGTCCTATCACATTTAGAATTAGCTCTGTCGGCAAGCCCAGGAGTTTTAACACCATCGTCTCCGGTGATAGCAATGGACTCTGCCGCGATGAAGATACAGCTCGAGGAGATAGAAAAAAATGGCGAGTCGAGATAAGGTAAGTCTGACGCGCTTTATTGAGGGTTCAGCAGGGAGGTGCCTACCTTTACCTACCCAGGCAGTCTCGATTCGAGACTGTTCCCTCAGAGGGGCGTGCCTGCTATGGAATCGATTCACCGAAGAATAAATGTGAGAGCAGCCGTAGACTAAGCCTGATCCTGCAATTATCATATACTTGCCGGAAGAACAAGGTTCAGTGGCATTTGAGATGGTCGCTCTCTTCGTCTAAGAGCTGAAGTCTTGCTTGGGAACCTCTGAACTGTACCAAATAGAAGCTGGCCATGTAAGGAAGCGCTGAGATAGAGTAGTTCATATACCGTTTTTGTGTTCCCAATTCTGTTCAGATGTACAGAGTCTCACGTCCATCACAAGATGAATCACAAGCCAAGAGACGAGCCCAATTCTACTGAAGCGAACATCCTAATGCCCGAGTCTTTCGAGAGGAAGGATCTGAAAGTCAAAATTGAAAATCAGAAAAATTGAACGCAGAGCTTGGCCCCAGACAATGCAAGCTCAAGTAACGGCCTGTAGAATCATTTGTACGCAGTCGCTTGAAAGACTCCCAAAACAACTCTAAAGCCACAAAAGACGATTCGCGACATTGGATCATTGAGCGCTGCCTTCGTGACTACGGTCTTTGGTGGCCGTATGTGTACAGTGGCGTGAGTGGGAGAAAGGGGAGTTTTCTTGAAGCACGTCGAAACACTTGAGCCCCAATTCATACAGGGGAGCATCCTTGGCATTTTAGTAGGCTGGGAGGGTCACCGTGCACATGTTTACCTACTAGATGCTTGGCTTGGATATTCGATAGTGTCACACTCTGAGTCGCCCTCAAGTGGCATTGGAGCATATTCCTAGTTGTCTATTGCTTGGTCAGAGACGACATCAACTTAGCTATGGCTACTCACGCAAATTCAGTGATTATAGGTACCTTACACTTTCCAGAACCCCGCCCGCTCATGACCAACTGGCGTGGCAATGGCGCTTCTTTTCGAGCGACAGCAATGTGGCCACCACACGGCTTTTTTCAGGTCCGAGTGACTTCCATCTTTTCCCCCTGAAATGGTCGTGATAACCAATATTGAGAATGACTTTTCAATCTGAGCTTTCATCGTGGTTCTCAACTTCCGGTCCCCAACCAGCCAAACCTCCCGCAGTCGGCTCCAAAGCCCCATCAACTCTAAAGCTCGAGCTACCGCCACCAGATGGAAAGCCAATCATCATAACTTTTCTTAGACACTGTGGCTGCCCCTGTGAGTCCTTCCAGATCTTGATCGATTTCATCTAACGACCATCCAGTCGCCGAAAAGACCTTTCACGACCTCCGCACCAGCGCCTCCCTCCACCCTAACATCCACTTCTTTGCCATCTCCCACTCCTCTCCATCCGCCACTGCTAATTGGCACGCCTCTCTTCCTCCCATGCCCAACGAGTCACCAGAACCCAGCAATTTGAAGCTCGTAGTCGACGAAGGTCGTGAACTCTATGCGAAATGGGGCCTGGGTATCGCGTCGTTCTGGCACGTGCTCGCGCCGGGTAGCCTGTATACTCTGTATCAGCTAGGGACGCAAGAGGGCATCTGGAATCGGCCGACTGAGAGCGGGAGTCGGTGGCAGACGTCGGGGAATTTTGCTGTAGATGGGGAAGGCGTAGTGAGGTGGGGTGGGGTGGTTGAGAGAGCAGGTTACACCCCGGATTTCGAGGAGGTGGTGACGAAGTTGGGGAGCAAGCAAGGTGAGACGGCGAAATTGTGACCGGACGACGACGATCGAATCGGCTGGGATAAGGTACTTCATACACAGGAAAAGGAGTTTGAGGTCTAGGCACAGAGGCTGCTCTCCTTGGATTTAGTCAAGGTTTGGTATTGATTCCCACGATAATCCGCAAGCTTTATTACTATTCCCCAATACTTGCAACTTCATCCAGGCACTTGTATGATCTTGCCTCTACCCTGGCAGCCCGTTCATTCTAAAGCACATACAAATTTCTCTATTTCCCTCGCTGTAGAACTGTCTTCCCCGCCATGATTAAAATTGAACAATCCGTCAATATTTCAGATGTTTGCAAGATCTCCTTAGAAAGTAACTTCGTCCGTCGTCTTTCTCACTCGTTCAATTTCTTGCTGAAGTGTCTTCTCGTCCTCTGCCCCTACAACCACATCTCCGATGCTCTCCACACCCTTCGGATCTTCGTACCAAGAGAGGATGCACATACGTCCAGACTCAAATTCTTTCTGCCACCGCTTTATGAAAGACTCTCTGCTCTCCTTGACAACAATGGAAAAGGAACTCGCGCTTCTTAAACCCCTGCGCTGGAAATGGCCCTTCATCAGCGGCAGACACATCGACCCAGAAGTACGAACATTGAGGTCAACGATATGCAACTCTGGATTGGATGAGTTTAGCTCGCCATTCCTGGGTTTGCCAGCCGTCTCCAAAATATCAGCACCAGCAGGACCATAGTAGTCATAACTGTGAAGCCATTGCGCGATCTGATTCATGATTGGAGCGAATCTCTTCTCAAGGGCGTCCTGACGTGAGTAATTGATGGTGGATCCAACCCATGCGCTATTCTCATCGATCATTTGCTCCGAGACGGCAAGGAAGATAGCGTCGCCCCTATCAGTGACAAAGAACGTCAGTCCGTAGTCACCGATAGGATCCGAGACAAGATCTGACAAAATCACGGCACCGGGCTTCAGGTGGTGGTTTTCCGCAGTGATTTGTGAAAGCATTTTGTGGTTGAGATCGGAGGAAAAGTCTTTGATGACTTTCTCGCGGTCCTCTTCATTCTTGACCATGTATGTTCCGGCGCCACCGAAAGTTTGCTGGTTCTTGAGTACGAATGGGATAGGCCGCTGACGAATAGCAGATATGATCCGATCGGATTGTTCGTTGAGCCATTTTCCGCGGACACCATTGCAAGAGGGAGGAATGAAGATCGTATTGCCGGACTGACAGTCAGCACAACAAAGGTCTGCTTCTTGGCTATGGCCACTTGTCTCGATGACCTCTGCTTTAGGTGTAGGTAATCCAGAGTTAGCCAAGACACCTTTGCTGTTAATGATCCAGTGCTTATCTAGGGGTACTATGAGGGGATACTGGTCAAGACCATCCAGCACAAGTTTATACGCCAAGGCATCAACTCCAACCTCTTCGAAAGGAATCTTTCTAGGACCAGGGCAGAATACAAATCGCGGTTTCTGTTGGGGATCGAGGCTCTCAATCGACTTCTCGGCCTCCGATTTGTCGTGTGCGATCTGTTCCTCGGAGTCGTCTACATGAAACATGACGATTGCAGTATCCCCAGAGATGAATGCATCACGTTGAGGAACTAGGGAAAGATACTTCATAGCCAGGGACCGCTGTAGCTCGGTGTTATCGTCGTTTAGTTCGCTCTTTGGCACACTGTTGAACGGACTGTCCTGATAGACGTATTTCGTATTCCGTGGAAAGTTCGGGGTGATACTCAAGCCTGAATTCGCCCCTGTCAAGATCTGACCAATACGTCTATCTGCATTCTTAGTGCTCGCCCGCTTGTAGAGCTCCGTCAAAGTGGTGTCGAGAGTGATTGTGGGTGAAATTGCCATCTTTGTCCCTTGGTCGAGAACGTGGTCGAAGCGAGGAACGGAAGCTCAGGTATAGCCTACTGTATCTGTTCGAATGAGGAAGAGCCCAAGGTAGCAGATCCGGTCCGAAGCAATGATTAAAATCAGCGAATGGAAATATCGCGGAGGCAGCAGCTAGGCATACCAGAGTAACAAAACCGGACTTTTTGCGCTCGCTGAAGATTTGGAGATGCGTCAAAGGTCAGTCTCAAGAATTACGGCACAGTTGCCGGTCAATCGTGCCAGCATTCCAGCTCATCCCACACCCGGTCAGGCACACTGCCGTCATAGCTGTGGCCAAACCGGAATACTCAAGCTGCAGACGGACGAGAGCGTTAATCACCTGCATAAAGGCATTCAGGTAGCCGTCTTTACCTGTGACCCGCTGATTTCTCAATCTTGATTCGCTTTCTCTAATTCCACAATAGTCCATGTTTCGCGCCACGGATCGTGATTCTGAGCATATCGGTGAAGGCAAACGGTTTTTCGTGCTCGTGTGTCTCAGCCTGGGATCACTTTCAAGCCACCAACATCATAATTCCATCGCCGCTCCTTGTGGCACGGCTGTGCTGGGGGAGGAAAGCTGAATGCGGACGTTTCCAAGCTGCGGCCGAAGATTGATGCGGCCGATCTAAGCGATTGCCTATTCCATCTACAAGGTCCTGATGCATTTTGTCTGCAATAGCAGCCTCCGCGGATGCAGGAAAAGCGCATCATCTATCTGCAGAATGATCTGTTTATCGAGGTGCAGACGTGGTGGAATCTTGGCATCACAGATACGTGAAGCATTAATGACAGCCTCGTGTGCTTACTGAACCTGACTAGGTATGATTCACAGCATTACATCCGTGTTCTCAAAATGAAATTTTCAGGTCAAAAACCCAGGCTACTCAAAATTCCGTCGACCTACTAGGATTTAATATGTCTATCCTCAAGAACCTCATGAACAGGCCCAATAAAAATCCTTCGTCCATAGATCAACCATAATGTCAAACAGAGAAGTAGTGAAAGTCCGAATATTGGCCCTGCATAGTTCATTTGATCCCAAGATACCGGTTGATAGGGTGGGAAGACTATGAATGTCGCGATAATGGTAATGTAGACAAGCGCAACACAATTGATTGCTAGTCCCCACCTTCCCAACGTCCAGGGGCCAAATGGAACCTCTTTTTGGCCAAAACGACGGGACACGAGGAGAATGATGGGTAAAAAGTAGGATGTATAAAGCCCAATGAGAGACAGCGAGATGAAGGCCTGGAATGCCGTCATGGAGCCAATGTTGATGAGGCCCAGCAGCACAGCAACGAAGACAACAAGTACCAGCGCACGAACAGGTATCAGGTAGGCTTTGTTGACCTGAGAAGAGTCAGTCAATGACATGTCGAAGAGATGGGTCTTGAGCCTACATGAGCGAAAAATTTCGGAAACGGTAGACCATTATCTCTGGCAAAGGCCCAAGTGAGGCGAGAAGCGGAAGCAAGTATCCCAAGAGCTGCGAAGAATATAATGATGGCTATAAAGGAAGTCATAACCGTGGTAGCTCCCTTGGACTGAGTTGCACCAAGAAGCATCTGAATGATGGGGTATTTGGTCTTAGTCGATAGTGTTGCCGCGATGTCTCCAATGCCAAAGAGAATGACAATGGTCATGGCGATCCCCAGCCCACCGTTGATGAATTGAGACCAGACCATACTTCGAGGGACGACGACGTTGGCACCCATGACCTCTTCGCTCATATGGCTTGTACCATCGATTCCGACAAAGGTATATGCCGCATTCATTAAGCCAATGAACCAGACAAGTCCATCATTGCTCCATCCAGAAGAATTCTCAAAATCAGTAAAAACGAAAGTCGCCGTACTTTGGGGGGTTAGATATACAAGAGGGACTAACACGACAAAGAAGGCCGCGACGAAGAAGACAAAAGCTATTGTCTCAATATGAGGAAATTTCCTAATACCAAGTATGTTTACTGTCGTGGTGATCAGCAAGATCGTCCAGTATATGAGGGTTCCCTGCCAAGCAGCTGGTTCGTAGCTGTCATGATTTAAGACAGCAATGCCCTGTATGAGTTGAGCAACGATGAAGCTTGCACTCGCATAAAGTGACATCCGGGCAAAGACAGTAATCCAACCAGCGACCCAGCTAAAAATTGTCGCAAATCGCACTGGCGCCAACAAGGAGACCCAGTGATATTGAGCTCCAGCGGTCGGGGCCCTGGAAAGGTTGAGTCGTCGTTCTGAACTAGAATTAGAAACGCAATGACTCACATAGAAGTCAGTTCGGCGAGCGATGCGGCAATGGCCATTGCACCAATCCAGCAAAAAATCAGGCCATAAAATAGATTGACCGGACCACCACTAACCATGCCGACTTGGAAAGTACTACATCGATCAGTCTCGATTCTTTGTAAGAGTGTAGGTGACCTACACTGCAACGGAGGCCCAGGCGGCTTGCAAGGTGGTGGAAAAAGCCACTATCGAGACCAGCCCAAAGTTTCGCTCGAATAGACCTTAGCATTTTCGATTCTGCCTTTAAGGCCAGTAACTCACACTCAGCCGTTGTCTCTTACCAAGTAGAGCCAGTGTCCGAGCATCTATATCCAGGTTTTGATCCTCGAGGTGGCCATCCACTTTGGACGTGTTGTTTCCAATCCGCACCGCCAGAGGCCATTCTTCTGAGTACTGGACAGATTTACATGCTTCGATCGGATTGCTGTTGGGAGTTCGATTCGTCATTTTGAGACACTAGCAATATGCATTTGAAAACATTGGAAAATTAAGAAAAGAACTGAGACTTTTACACCGCGGTTGAAATGATCCGAAAATTTGTTCGTTGAGCGAAAACCGGCGAAAAGACACATCAAGACATATAAGTCCCGGTGGGACAGCTGCATGCAGACTGACTTTTTGGTAATTCTTCGGTCGACAAAAGAGGCTTATCATTAGCTGCGCAATCTCGTGTCAGGGGCAATCGATGAGATCGACGCCGCAATCCCACAGTCAGCAGTCTTACTGATAGACACACACTTGATCAAAGGAGTCCAACAGCAACAGAATATCACGAGCAACGAATAGGTTCTTACCAATGACGCACATGATAGTGGGGCGTGTGTGCGCAAGCTATCTTCTTCGACTATAGATACCAGAAGCCCAAACGAGATGTCTCGGGTGAAAGAAAAAGAAAGCATGCTGAGTACTCTGTGCAATTTGAGATTATACCATATCGTCGATCTCGAGCAAGACAAGCTGGAAGCGAGCGGCTGCGTTCTGCTGTGCCGCCGTAGTACCAACGCAAGAGACGCAGGTGGATGCAGCCTCCACCAATGAGATAGCGACTCTTCGGGACGTAAGACTGCAGGGCAATTCAGTCCCCTGAAACACCTACCTCGCATATCCAGGTTTGCTAAGGCTCATCTCGAACTATTGCAGGCACAAAGTGAAGACTGGGATAAGACGCCCCCAACATCAAAGCCTGACAGGGCTATGCCGGTCGGATGATGAGCTGCAGACAGCAAGATAAGGGATGAATACCCTAACAATTCTGCATTTCTGCTCCTGGCAGTGCCTTCTCCGGAGTAAAATAAGCGACATCATCCACCTCTTTTACGTAGATTACCAAGGTGATGCGGTTCCTTCGTTATTGCCGATACGGTTATGGGCGTTTTCCAGAACGCGCCTGGACTCCTCTTGAAGTTGGCTTCATTTTAGCTCAGGCAAAAGCGGAATCCACCTGAGCAATACTCACAAACACCACATCCTTGCCATGATAACGTTGTCCCTCCGAAATCATTTTTAGTTGGATTGAGTAGTCGCACCATCAGGCAGAGCCTCGGACAATGTCTACTTTCAATCTTCCACCGCAGCTTGTCTTCCATGGCAATGGGGGTACTTATTCACCCCATGGTACCATCACTTCAGAAGACCATGGGCCGGCGATTGTGGCTTTTTCCTGGATCTTCTACTCACTCACGAGTTTGACAGTACTCGCACGACTTATTACCAGACGGAACCTTGTACCCGATTATTGGTGTCTGCTAATAGCATGGGTAAGTCAGTCGTGAACAACAGACCTTCATCCCACCAGGTAGGCTAAACAACAGAAAGGTACTCTTGACGCTCGAGTCGGTATCAATACATCTGGCTGCGAATAATGGCATGGGCCGGCATATATCGTCGCTTTCCTCGGATAAATATGATGCTTATAGCAGGGTGAGATCTCCAGTCTGGAAAGAATGATACGTACTAATGCTGCCTCCGCAAGGCTTTTTATGCGAGCCAAACCCTCACGGTCCTGATTGTAGCGTTGGCGAAGATCTCTTACTTGACAATCTTCGTCCGCTTGCTAGCTGAATCGTCGGGCCAAAGAAAGACCACGCGGCAATTGTGTGTCGGCCTCATTGTCGTTGTTGCGTTATGGGCATTCAGCATTAGCTTAGCTCTTGCTTTGCAATGCCGCGTACCACATCCATGGCGCTTTCTGGCTAACACCTGCATTGATCAGGTACGTGTGAAGACCTGGATGCTCCTCGGACTGACATTTTCCATAGAGAGCTCTGTACTACTTTACAGGCGTCTTCGATATTGTAACTGATCTGGTGCTTGTTGCGTTGCCACCAGTAATCGTGGCTACCATTCAACTCGAAACAAGTGTAAAGGTCACGGTTGTTGCAATTTTCGGGACCAGAATAATGTACGACGGTTCGGTCAAGAGAGGCACAACGCTAATCGGTTCTGCAGTGTGCCAGTATTCACCATCGTCGAGCTTTCGCTTCTGCCTCAATACCTGGGGCGCGGGGATCCAACGTGTGAGTATTCTCAGATGACTTGACACACCTGGAAGCGGGCTCACAAATTTTAGGGTACAGCGTGACCCTGACCATCTGGGCACAGTGAGTAGCCTTTCATAGCCATGACGTATGGAAAGGCACAGACTGATATATTATCAGAGCTGCGTGCAATATGAGTCTGCTCACGGCTTGTCTCCCATCCGTCAAGCCGTTCTTAAACATGCTTCAGTTCAGCCTCATCGATTGTTCTACCCTTCCATTTTCGGCACCAAGCGGATCGTGCGCAGAAGTGAGTCCGTTGTACAAGTCTGATGGTAGCACACTGGTATCGGACCGGAATACAAACACTTCAACTCCAACTCGCTATCCCTATGAAAGTGATGACAACGTCAAGAGTTCTCCGCTCCGCACCGGAGGCTAGGATACTGTCATAGGGTTTCTGATTCTGCTTCGTATCCTGGCGTCGTTTCTGTATAGCATTAATATCAACTTCCGAGGTTGACATGCTTCGTTATCATCAGGCCTCAATCTGAAAGAGTAGTCGGCTCCTGCTCTCGTCAAGATAGGGATGCGGCGGGCTCCGAAGGGCGTGTAGACGCTTGGATGGCCTTTTAAGAATTGACAATGGTCCGTGCAAAGCCCCGTGGTCCAGCGGGAATAACTTCTCCGGAGTGGAAAGTATTGAGAGTAACCAAGTTAGAATATATCCCATTCATCATGAACATGAGAATCTAGTGAATATCCAGACACTTAAATTTCCGAGCTGCTTCGGCCATTGTCCATGACAGCGCTCACCGCTAATGCGTGGTCTCGCTGGACAACAGCGACTTTTTGCTATGCTCAGGATGAGACTTGCATTATCTGTCCAGAAAATAGCAGATTGCGGTAAACTTTGTGGTGTTTCTTCAATTGACTGATTAATATGTACAAGACAATGCTGCATTACGCACTCCTTCATCTTCTCGGCTCACGTCGAAGACAAAACTTTCTTCTGCATCGTCTGCTCAAAGACCTGCAACGCTACTGCGGGCTGATAATAGGGCACTTCATGTCCCGCCCCGAATACTCTCAAGAAGCTCAAGTTACCCCCAGTCTTGAACGTACCTCCCTGCACCCCGTTGACAGTATAGGGTTTCAACGCCGCGGCATCGAACGCGCTTGCGCCACTGTACGAAATTGCGTTCGCAACGGCCTCACCACCATACCAGTTGCAGATCCAGTCAGCATCACCCGCCCAGATGACGACCTGGATGCCCGACTGCACGACATCCGAGAGCTGGGTGAGGAAGGAGCGGGAGTCGTCGCCCGTGCTGGAGAACTTCTCGTAGGGCGCGTCGGGACACTCGGCATAGGTGGCCTTGGCGCCAATGGCGCTGGTGACGGACGGATTGGCGAGATAGGTGGCGTAGGTTTCCGGCGGGTAGGGATCGTTGGATGGTTCGCGGACGTCGTAGACGTCGAAGTTGCCGACTTCGCTTAGGGGGCCTTCGATGCCGTTGTAGCAGGTGTTCTCAGCCGACTCACAGGCGCTGTTGGAGCCGGAGCTTGCGCAGGAGTTGAGGGCCGGGACGCACTTCGAAGTGTAGGTGCTTAGGTAAGAGTTGTATTGGGATTGCGAGATCAGGGCCTTGTAGGAGTTGTTGTAGCTGTAGGTGATGTATGCCTTGTATTGGAGGACAGGATCGTACCAGCCGTTGTTGATACCGAGAGCGATCAGGTCAATCTTGTCGCCCTTAATGGTGCCATTCGCGATGCCGTTGTTCTGGTCCTCAAAGTAGTACGCAAATTCCGGTCCATAGTGGCCTCCATAAGACTCCGTGAAAATTCCAAATTCTCGGCTTTCGTATTGGGGGAATTGAGCGTAAAAGGCCTGGATAAGTTTCCACACATACGGAGCAGCAGTCACGGTGGAGGTCACTGAATCAGTCCCATAGGAGAAGCCTACTCCAATCGGTTGATCTACATACAACATGTTCGCCTGTACTAGTCAGTCTTGATTACCACTTCTATCCATAGCATGAGTGATCTGACTTACATAGTTGTTGAAGCTGTGGGTGTTATTTGAGGGCGTCGAAGCTCCATTGTAAAATTGACAAGGTCCATTTTCCTGGAAGAGACCAATCATGGAGGAGCATCCAGGTCCACCATTGAACCATGTTGCTAGAGGTGCAGTCGAAGGGTTGTTACGCGCTTCGAAGAACCAAAACCACATGTTCATGTTTGTACCAACAGAGAGATATCCAGAGTACTGATTGACACCAGGTGTAGTCTCGCAAATACCCGAATTCGTCACGAATTCAAGCTTCGCTCCTGTGGCCGCATGCTCGAAAACTGTGTAATTCGTCCCATCACGCTCTACAAGGTAGCGCTTGTCCTTCGTGGCAGCAGGAGCTGCTCCAACAAGTGTAGCAAGGGAAAGCCCCAGCCAAGTAACGAAAGATGAGCACCTCATGATGGAATTGGAGACGGAACGAAAGTGAAGACGAACAGTGGGACAAGGCAAGGAGGGGTAGCGAGGACAGTCCTCTCATTTATGATGGAGCAGTGCCAAGCCTACAAAGCCTGGCCCTGATAAGAAATAGAGTAGAAGGAGAAGAACCTTCCAAATGAGAACTAAGCCCCGGAAGCAAACGCAGAGCGGGTGATCCGCGCAAAGGAATCAAATGCATTCACCAACCAAACCTCGATGCGGCCATGGCTCTCGTGTATGTCCGAAAGGATGCCGTTCTTATCAAGGGCTATGTTGAGGCTAGAGAGAGGTCACTGGACATTGCCCCAGGAAAGGTGAAAGGATGATAGGACGAGGCAGTCCAGCCAAGAAATACTACTGCAGGGTCGTCATAGGGGACCCTGGAGTAAGACTGCGAATAGGAGCGTGGGGGTGTTGTGGCGACTCCTTTGCAACGGTTGCGGCCACTCCCGGCCCAGTGCGCCGCCACTCCATCTTCCTCTTAATGGTGGGATTTTGCCTTGGTCTCATCCGCCATTTCTTGTGAAGGACAAGCTTCGCGATGGCACAATCACGAGCTTCCAAAGTCGGTGATCCGATGCACAAGCGGACTAAAGCCGATGGCGACAACTCTCAATAGAGTACTAGATAGGTCTTGCTAGATGGCGCGAGCATTGTCGCTCCTCCAGCCTTATCTCTGGAGATAGACGTGAAAGCCTTGCGTACGGAGTAGTATTGTGGCAGTATCCCGATGCAACGAGATGGCCTTTGCAGGGTGTCATGCAAAACGACTGAGCGGCGATGAAGCCTTAATTCTCTTTTTCTTCCTCAGTTCTCCATATCAATGCAGAGAAAGCAATAACTTCTTAAAAGAAAGATTCTCCGAAACTTTACCAAAGAGATAGATTCAGACTCACTCCGATCAGGCTGGAATCTTACCAAACTCGGTAGGAACACACCTCTTCTGATGGACGGTGTCGATTTTGGACCTTGCGACCGGAGATACAGACCCATCTGGATTAAGCGAATGCAGTGACTCTGGGCTGAGCTCGGCTCGACATGGGGCATTGGTGTCCTGTTGGCGAAACGGAGACTCCCACGCCTCAATATCTCATCGATGCGACTGCGGAAATGCATTGATCCTCGAGTGGATAATCCATCAATCACACTCGACAGGGAAACTGACGGGTCTGACTTCAGATATCACGTTCAATAACGGAGCTGCGAGTAACAGCACCCGGGCAACTTCGATGACGATGGACGGAGCACCAGGCTCTAGTCCAACTCCTGCACAGCCATCTTCACCTACTGCCCCATCCCTCTCATCATTGCATCTAGTATCGGGACGTACTTCTTCTGATGCGAGCCTTCCAACACTGCAGTCATCTGCGACTATGTGAGGATGGTGTAGTGAGGTATTAGCTTTGGTTTTAGTAGGGCCTATTTTGGATCATGGAAGACCCAGTCGGTACGTTGCGAGATGATTACATGCCAAATTCCTTAGAAACAATTCGACATGTTTGATATCTTGCCGATCTGCATTTCTCACTTGAGGATTGCCATGTTCGAAAGACTTGGAATGATCTGGCGTTCCGGCCATTTTCGAGGTTCTTCCTGCATGATCTGACAATCTGGAGTATGGGATATGCTTATCTGAAGAAATGAATCAGGCAATTTGTCTAACTTTCCTATTAGGGTGCCACCCATTGGAATCCGACGACGACGGAATAATTGTCAGCCTATGTGCTGGTTCCAGGAACCTTTGCAGACTGAGCGATTGGGGATACTTTTACGCGATCAAAGCGGTGGTCCTGAATATTGCCAGTCGAATCCTCATTTTGGAAACACTCCAAAGCAGCCCCTACACATTCCAAATCTTGACTATACTCGCATCAGAGTCAGTCGATCTTCCTTGTTTCTGACCTAGCGTAAGGAGATTCAGAGCTCCGCTTGCCAAGAAACTTGGGCATTTCGCTTCAAAAGCCTCGTCGACAGCTTGAGATAAATCTTTGATCAATTGACCCAAATTGTTTCTCGCCGTTTTACTCCATACCTCTGCGTCTCCAGTCAGACCTCTTATCATGTCTCTTCCGCACTCTCTGAACATCACACTGCCACCTGCCGCATCGACTGCCAACTCGTACAGCTGCTCCAAAGGAATCCCCACATGCTTGGCAAAGGCAATCGACTCTGCCGCAGCACAAACATGAATAGCCACCAGCATCCTTACAATTAGTCTTGTTCGCCTCTCTGCCTCTCCCTCCTCGCTCTTCGCCTCCACCACCTTGGTCACCGGCTCGAGATAATACATTCTCACCATTCCCGCATCATCGTTCGGACCCCATCCTCTCGCCAACGCCGCAGTATACACCTGTTCCGCAATCCCACACATCGGTGTCGGAAACCCTTTCAGCCTCGCCATCGACGTGACAATCCCAACATCCTTCAATATAATCGTCAACGCGCTCTCCCCAGGGAAGTAATCCTCGCTTAGTATCCTAGGCGTCCGATTCTCAAACATCCAGCTCCACGCCTCGCTCCCTACCACCGCTTCTCTCACCCGTCGCGGGTCCAGCCCGAATCTCGCTGCAAGCCCCATCGCCTCGCTCGTTGCGAGAATGTGGATCCCCGCCAGCACCTGATGCACCATCTTCATGTTGGATCCCTGGCCGATGCCGCCCTCGACGATGAACAGCTTCTTGGGATCCGACATCTCGCTCAGCAGCCACTTCCCCTTTCCTATGGCGGAAGGGGAGGCGCCAGCCATGATGGAGAGGGTGCCGGCGCGGGCGCGTCCGGCGCCACCGGAGACCGGAGCGTCGATGAGAGAGATGTCTTCGCGTTTGAGGATTTGTAATTGGTTCGCGACGGACTGGGCGTAGGATGCTGGAACGGTGGAGCAGAGGAGAAGAGTTGCGCCTTGGGGGAGGGCTGGGGGAAGGGGGGGATCGAGGGTTATTTTCATTGGTAAAGTAACGTTTGGAAGGACTGAACTTACCAGGTACGATGGCTTTTGGATCGTCGAAGAGTGCATTTTGGGCTTGTGGTGCGGATGCTACCATGCAGATGTAGAATATGTTACCCTCTGCTGAGTCGGCGAGAGAGGTGGCGGGAATGCCACCGGCTTCTTTGAAGCGCTCTACCGGTTTTGGGAAGATGTCGTAACCTTTCACTTGGTAACCTTGTTTGACTAGGTTTGTAGCCATTCCAAAACCCATGGACCCGAGGCCGCAAAAGCCTATTGTAGGCTTGGTGGATGACATGGTGGTGGAGGATGTACGAGCTTAGATTTCAGTTTCAGAGAAGAGTGCTTTCGTGAGATAATTTTGCAGAATACAAGATTGAGTATGAGAATTTAAGTCTTACAAGAGAATTGAGAAAAGAGAAGACATTGAAAAAAAAATTATTCAAGACTCTTCGGTCCGCCATGCCATTGCCTTCGGATGATCAAGAGACGGACTGGACTCCGGCATACTACCTTCGGCATTGCATATCCATTCGGCTTACTTGCTCTGCCGCTGGCACTACCTTACGTTTTTCTGTAGCAGTACGTATTGGGAACCAATTGCAACACACGGACGGGTGGGACGTAGTCCTGGAAGCTGTGACATATCGATATCGATGTGGGGTTTGCGGCGGGGTAAATCGTACCGAAGAAAAACGTCACTGTTGATATTTCCTCTCAGTAGCTCTGGGGCCCGCAAATAGAACGGCAATGCGGGCATAAGAAATTTTACGATGTTTGTTTCATCAATTCAACTCCAGACTTTTCCTTATAATCAATACTTCCTCTTCATTTAGCGATCTGACGTCTCTCTTGATCTATTTTCTTATTCTCTAATCCTCGAAATCCCGCTCCTATCACCATGGCCTCCAAAATGGGCTCAAACCGTGCTGTCCCTCTCCTCAGTGCCGCTGCCTCAGGCCACTACGGTATCCCTGGCATGTGCGCCTACAATACCGAAGGCATCCTCGCCTCTCTCCGCGCCGCCGAAGCCAAGCGGTCACCCATCATCATCCTGCTCTTCCCCTGGGCGATCCACTACGCCGACGGCTTACTCGTACATCTTGCCGCTGAAGCCTGTCGCAACGCCAAGATTCCCGCGACCCTCCACCTCGACCACGCACAGACGCCCGAGATCGTGCGACGGGCAGCCGATTTGGGCGGGTTCGATAGTATCATGGTGGACATGAGCCATTACGAAAAAGAAGAGAATCTGCGGCTGACGAGGGAACTGACGGCATACTGTCATGAGCGAGGAATTGCGACCGAGGCAGAGCCCGGAAGGATCGAGGGTGGGGAGGACGGCGTGGGAGACACGGTTGATTTGGAGGGGTTGCTGACGAGTCCGGAGGAGGCGGAGGAGTTCGTGGATACAGGAATCGACTGGTTGGCACCGGCGTTCGGGAACGTGCATGGCAATTATGGGCCCAGGGGAATTCAGCTGGAATACGACCGGCTTGATGCGATTTGTAAGAAGGTGGGAGATAGGGTAAGAATCGTACTGCATGGAGCGGATCCGTTCACGCCGGAGATCTTTCAGAAGTGTATTGGACATGGGGTGTCAAAGATCAATATCAATAAGCCGTTGAATGTGCCGTGTCAGAACGTGTGGGCAGAGAAAGCGGGTAAGACGCCATTTACGAGCGTCATTGAGGAGGCAACGTTGGCAATGCAGAAGTCGGTGGAGGAAGTCATTGATAAGATAGGCTCTGCGGGCAAAGCATCGTGAGAAAACAAGAAAATGGAGTCTCGAGGTATACCATCCCTTCAAAATCATTGTCCGATCGAAACACACTCTGAAAAGAGTCATAGAGTGGTTAAGGAGCAAAGTCGTTGGAATAGTCCTCATTCCAATTCTTTTAACCCTCGTCTCGGTCATGCTTCCAAGGCTATGGCTGTCTTTTTGCCGGAATGAATATGGCTATGATGGAGGTGTTTGTCTGAGATGCTCGTTGAAGTCATGCCTTTTTCCAAGCCGATGAAAGAGTCATCCGTATATTGCTCTGGCTGCTCCTGTTCTCTTACCGA
Source organism: Viridothelium virens (assembly GCA_010094025.1). Taxonomy (NCBI): domain Eukaryota; kingdom Fungi; phylum Ascomycota; class Dothideomycetes; order Trypetheliales; family Trypetheliaceae; genus Viridothelium; species Viridothelium virens. The sequence goes on from ML991783.1 coordinate 236,612, forward strand.
GGAAACTAGCGCGTGCCATGCATCAATCAGTTTATGATCATCTTCAAGTTCGATTCTTTCCTCAAAAACCTCATGTGCAGTCTGATCCGCGGAATTCCGTCGTTCTAAGTCTACCCCTGCCAGCCGCTCATTTGCCAGAATTCCCAATGTGGTTGCATCAGCATAGTCAGCTGCCATGTGGAGGACTGAGCCACCGCGCCAATCGGTCGTCGTGCGCTCCCACTCAGGGTGCTTCTTGAACATCACCTTGACACATTCGTAAGAGTTGAATTTGATAGCTTGCATCAGCGGTGTCATGCCGGATTCCTCCTGATTGCGCATGTCGGCTCCGTGGTCCATGAGCGTCTCAACAATTTGGGCATCTTGTCCAAAGCAAGCAGCGTAACAGATTGGTGTCCATCCACAGCGATCGCGTAAATTGACCGGCGCACCAGCGAGGATAAGACGCCATGCGAGTTCTGGAGTTCCGGACGAAAACTTTACCGCATTATGCAAAGCACCGTCTCCCCAACCAGCTGAAACAGACGAATCGGCGCCGTATGAAAGCAAAAGGTTAACACATTCAAGGGACCCAGCTCGACAGGCATAGAATAAAGGAGGAGATGAGACTCGGTCCGGGATGTTCGGTGACGCCTCGTAGGCAAGAAGCGTCTGGGCTGAAGTAAAGTCGCCACGAGATACAGCCCAGGAAAGAGCTGTTCTTCCATCTTTGTCCTGGGCGTCGACCTAGTGCCCCGTGAATTAGAATTTCGTAAGTAGAGATTAACATTGCCAACCTACATCTTCGCCTGAAGCAATAAGGGCGTCTTCGAGACTAATGTTCGTGCTGACGCCTGTAGCAATTCTATGCACAATGTTGAAGCCCTTGTCGTCAAAATAGTCGTCCGATTTGAATAGTTCTGCAAACTCATCCCGTTTCTTTCCCTCAGGCAGTGCTAGAATGTAGTCCCAGGCTCGGTCGATGGACCGCGTGCCATCATCATTCTCGGTGTACATGTCGGCTCCAAAATCCATCAAGAGCTTGCACATCTCCGCGCTTTCGCCGTGAATAGCGTGAAATAGTGAAGGATTGCTGGTTGGACCAGCAACATCAAATGGCGAAGCTAATTTTTCCACAAACATTGTGCGGACCGCATCCACCTGGGCTTGGTAGATGAGGCTGGTCAGCTTGTTCTGAGAGGGTAGTTGACGAGATACCCGGAGTAGAAACTCAGGCCCCCCAATAGCTTGTTGGAAACTAGCCTGTAAATTTTTCATCATTAACCATCGTGGGAATTGATATTGGATGTTTGTAGCAGCGTTCGACCTCCTTTTACACTCAGGAGCACAGCTCCAATTTTGCCATGGCAGCCCTTCGAAGCCAATTGAGGCAGACCCGAAGACAGGTTTGAGAAAATCTGGGGTTGCCAGACGATTTCTCTTATGGCATGCACACTTGCACGACTTGAGACAAGCAGAACGCGATGATCGACGAACCAGATTTTTGGTGGGTGGAGGTCGCCCTGGAACAACGGCTTTGACGTCTCCCACCACATTTCGTTCAATCACGCCTTTCACCTGGTGATCGTGCTCTCCCACTGCATCTGGGTAATCGAAGGATTCCTCATCATCAGACGGAGATAAAGTGGTCGAGCTACTTATAGTAGATGTCTCCAGCCCGGTTTGAACTCTGGTGTTTAGGAAGTCCCGCGTCATGCAAGAGAATTCGACGACCTGAGCTTGCACTCTGGAGATGTTGTCACTAGAACAGCAAAGTCAGTCATTACCACTTTAGCACAGGACCATGCGCTCAGGTCTGCGGGAACATACGAGGCAACAGCGCCGAGAAGGAGTGCCAGACTCAATTTGATGCTTCGAATATCTTCTTGTAAAGCCCGTACATTGCTCTTCTCCATGAGCCAGGATACTCTCGAGACCTTGGCTTTGCCATTTTCGGCCGCGGGCCGATCAAGGATGCCATGAATGATTCCACCTATTTTCACAATTTTGCTCTTCGCTCGGTCAAGTAGATCACTCAGACTTTGTGTCAACAATCGCGTGGTTGGTGAACGATCCTCCGCTGATAAGTTTGTCACCACGGTATGCAACCCGGCAAGGACAGCCTGTAGATCGGAAATCTCCTCCAGCAAGCCACAGACCTCGCTTGGCGCATCGTGAAGCTTTTTTATGATTTTAACCGCAGTAGTCGCAGCGCCAACTAGGGCAACAATGCTTGCGGAAACGGATAGAGGGTCCATACCACGTGGGTAGAGTTTCCAAGGCTTTGTCTGACGCTTCTGACTCTGGGCCAGCAGGCCACGGCTATATGTGTAATCGCTTCTTCGAGTGTGAGGCAGAAGAGCCTCCAACACGTCAGCTTCTGCCATTGGCCGAGGGAGGCCTTAAGTCCGCGCCCTATCAATAGAGGCGGTCTATGAAAGGTAACTGGCGGCGGCTGGACCAAAACAGGACGAATGAAGTACAGCTGAGCAGAGTGCTAAGTGCGGGGGGACAATCCTACCAGTGCCTGTACATATACGGAGTACATATGTAGTACGTTCACGCCCGGTGGGGTTCTGGATAGTATCTGGATACTAATCTGCAACGTATTCAGCCTCGAGTCTTCCCCGGGTTTCTTCCTGCTGTCGCATGATGCAGATTTTAATAGTCAGAGAATTCGACGGCTTCCAACGGTGCTGCAAGCTTGTATCATACTCAGAGTCTAAGGGACTCAGGCTGTGCTCTCTGTCCCCTAGGCGTAGTCTAAGCCACGACACACTGTGGCGGCCGGCCGTGTGGTGCGACTAATCCAGATGAGATGTCATAGAAAAAACTGTAAATGACTCATGCATAGGCGAGAGCCGCCAGAGCGAAGTGCGAGATTTGGGGGCTGGAACGGGTATCACCGTAATTACCGACCAGGAAAACCCGGGGAGGAAGCCCAGGGAGGCAACCCCAGACTCACCGTGCCGAGCATTATTACCTGCGCAGACTCAACTTTTCGAAATTAGGAAGCCAGCGAAAGTGTGTTTCATCACGCCATGCATATGTGAAAGTAAGTAACATATAAACCACCGATTTCCCTGAAAGTGTCACCGAAAGCCAGAGCAGATCGAATTAACAGGACATTACTTCTAACTAGAACTGATCTACCAGGAATTAGTCTGGCCATACGATTCAGTGAATAGACTTCCGTCTCATCCATTCGATGCCTCAAAGTCGCCCAAGTCCTGATCAGGCATTGTATTTATACAAAGAACACGGCGTAAGCTGTGGATTAGCCGTCGAAGAGGCATCTGCATCGATTTGATTCTGGAACGTCGCAACCGTGCAAGCCTTGATCCGAGCAGTTCGGAAGAGATCCTCGTTTTGTTGCTTACTACCACTCGGTTTCTTGTCAGCGGCCATTATGACCCTGTCAGGACCGGGAGCATAAGCTCCGTCACGAAAATGCAGAGGCTTCATATCGCAGGTGTTTCCACGTAGTATGGGATACTCATACAGGTAAGCGTTTTTGTCTTTGCAAAATTCGGGGACGTTTGGTTCGTTGGCAAAAACAGCACCGGTAACGCCGAGAAGCTGAGGGTAGGGAGCTATTTACGCAGTAATTAGCAAAGCGCATCCTTCATGATGTTTCTTCAACATGAACGCCTCTTGTGTTTGGGAAAGGCAAGAAAAAGTGCAGATTGTGAAGCGTCTTCCCGGATGAGCTTACTACTTCTCAAATCGTGACCCCTTTGTGGTTCCCAAAATCTCAGGAAGACTTCCGCATCTTGAAACGCTTGTTCCACTTGATATCTAGTATATCCGTAACCGATCACTTGCTTGGGAATATTTTTTCTATGAGCTGCAGAGGAATCAGTTCTATGCACAGCGTGATTCTCCCTGACTTCACCTACGACCACAGTAGAAACTCTCAATCTGGTCCCGTTTGAAAATTCGCTGAGAGTTTGAGCCACCTTTCGCATTGGGTGTTACGTCCAGTTTCGCGTCGCGGTCATAGTCCTCTTTTTGGTCCGGCGGCCAAAGGGGCGGCTTTTGTCCAGCACAGCTTCCATTATTGGAACTCCCGGGTAACATTGCAGGCTTATGTGACGGAACTTCAATGCCCCCAAGCCATGCATCGGTATCTGGATCATTAACACCAGGGGGCTTAACGACCACGGCCTGCGTGGAAGCGGCCAGCGCGGAAAGACAGAATAGGAAAACACCCCTCATTATCATCGGATGTGCGAGAAATGCTAGAGAAAAAACGCCCAAAATAAGGAAAAGAATTGCAGCAGGACAAGCTGGAAAGTAAAGACGGAGGGAGTAACTTGATAAAAAAACATTCGGGACCTGCGTATCAACAGTTGTCCTGCCGCAAATTATCAGCCTCTACGAATCGCAGGACAGATAACACCACCGTCGAGGTGCCTGGGCCTACTCAGTCCAACCATCTAGCTCATGTTTCTCTACGAATTCGAATGTTTGATTCGTGAGAGCCAAAGGCGATGTTTGAATTGAATGCTACCAGTGTTGGATGCAGGGTCCCTGCAATGTTGTTGATATGACGTAGTTCGCAGAAGCCCACCTACGCTTAGCGAATTCTACTTATGTCACGATGAGACTTCGTTGACATTGCGTCGCACTTCCTTAAAATGTCTGAGGGAGACGTAAAAGCACATAAAGAAGATTGACATGAATTTGTAATCACTGTTCAGAAATTGGGTGGGATGGAGCAAGCCTTTCACCGGTCGGGTCAGGACCATCCGAAAAGCTTTAAGTGCGATTCAATCTGGTGACGTAGATTATTGATAGAGAGAATATTGCCGTGAACACTGTGGGGTTTTCTCTAAATTTCTGCAGTGCTTGTCTTACGGAGCCCACTTCCAAACCAGGCTCATTTTTCGATTAGATATTGTACAAAACAGCTCTCCTTCTGAAACACAATGACACGGGTTTTGCTTACAGGTGGAAGCGGCTTCATCGCTGCTCATGTGCTCGATACGCTTCTGGAACATGGGTATGGCTTGGAGTCGCACTCTATTGCGAGTCCACACATTGATACTTTGTACAGTTATAGCGTAGTAACGACGGTGAGAACCCAAGAGAAGGCCGATCGCATCAAGCAAGCACACCCGAACGTCTCAAAGGATAAGCTTGACTTTGCAATTGTGAAAGACATTGGGCAAGAGGGGGCATTCGAGAAGGCTGTTGTCAGCGATCCGCCCTTTGAGGCGGTCATTCACACGGCATCTGTATGCAGATACCTTGACTGCGATGGCAGACGTCGAACTGACATTTTCGATAGCCTTTCCATTTTAATGTTGAAGATGCGCAGAAGGTATTTGGGTCCCTGTGATGGAAAAGGCCTTCTGAATGTTCACAGTGCGAAGGACATGTACGATCCCGCGATTATTGGAACGACAGATATTCTGAAATCGATCAAGAAGAGCGCCCCATCTGTTAAACGCGTCGTAAGTCTCATGGACATGCGCACGAAGCTTCAGATCCGCTAACATCTGTAGGTGATCACGTCGAGCTTTGCCGCTATCATTAATGTAGGAGACCCATTGGCGCTCCATAAGATACTTTGCTGATCTTCGAAAGCCTAGTAAAGGCACATGGCCTGAGCACACATATTCCGAAGCTGATTGGAACCCCCTAACACTTGAGGAGGGCAAGGCAAACCCAGCAAACGCATATCGGGCATCCAAGACATTTGCGGAAAAGGCGGCATGGGAATTTTTGGAAAAGGAAAGCCCAAATTTCACCGTCGCAACAATGAACCCACCACTAGTCCTTGGGCCCATTGTCCATTACCTGAACTCTCTATCTGGCCTCAACACATCCAATGAACGAGTCCGGGATATGATCCAAGGCAAGTTCAAGAGCGAAATCTCTCCAACCGGCACCTTTATCTGGATCGATGTTCGAGATCTAGCTCTGAGCCATGTAAAGGCTATCGAAGTTCCAAGTGCTGCGAATAAGCGCTTCTTCGTTACAGCAGGTTACTTCACAAACAAGCAAATCGGGGAGATTTTGCGCAAGCACTTCCCCGAGTTTGCCTCGCAGTTACCCGCAGATTCTACACCAGGGGGTGATTTCCCTTCAGAGGGCGTATATAAAATTGACAACAGTCGTGCGAAGGACTTATTGGGAGTTCAGTTCAGGACGTTGGAAGAGTCTATTGTGGACACAGCAAAGAGTTTGAAGGCAGTCGGCGTCTAGGGATGAGGTTAAATAGGCGCGCACGTAGCTATATCTAGACAGCATAGAGACTTGTTAGCATTCAGCTCTGTCTCCAAGAAAAGCGAAGAGGTGATGAGCCAATGAAGGTGGTCTCTCAGAGTGTTGAGCTTGAACTTTGATACGTCATGGGTATTCAGAAGTTATCGTTTAGATTTGGAAACATCATAGTGAGTGGAGGTGTAGGGCTTGAGGCTGAGTACATACATTTTGATTCGGTTGGCAGATCGCTAGACATACAGTAAGATGTAGGGAAGGAAATGCGAGGACACCACGACGTCGCCTTTATGTAGTTTTTTGTGCAAGGGTGGCACTGGTGGCTGTAATTATTCTGAGGTTGCCGGGCCACATCGGACAAGGTCCGCCGAATCTGCCCCGCCGCTCCGCTGTGTTGTTCTTGCGATTGTCAGTCATCTCACAGGTACAATCTGGATTGCCCCTCAGTCCTTCGTCATTCTAATTTCAGTCATCCGCTCAAAAAAGCGCGGGACTTTGAGACAATTTCTAAATCCCATACAACTCTCGTGATCTCGACATGGCAGCTCAACCAGACGAAAGAGGAAGTCAGACGAATGAGATCAGTGAACGCAGTAAGACGATCCCCATCAAATGTGCATACGAACTTGCTCAAGACATCTTACTGACGCGACTGCGCGCTAGATCAGAAACAAGCTCAAGCAATCGCAGGTAGATCCTACTGCAAAAGCGTACAACCCAATTACTATTATCAGTTGGCGCTGACTCTGGCCAACTCGGTCAAACAGAGCAGTTCGTTGAGTTCTATTACCGGAGCTTTGACCAGAAGGCTTGGGATGAGCTCGGCGCCTACTATGTATGTACTGACCTGTGAGACTGCCGTCCCGAGACTAGGAGCTTACGACCTCGCAGCAACTTGGCTCGTGGTACACTTGGCAAGGCGATGCAGTAGAGAACACCAAGGAATCTCCTACAGCAATTCTGGATAAGCTCAAGGTACGTCCAATTCCGTCTCCTTCAGAACGCTGGTAGACGCTAATATCTTTTCACGAACCAAAGACCCTCCCATTCGAAAAGATCACACACGCCCTCGTTTCCAATCCGACCGAGGATTGGAGAGATGCTATACGCGCTCAGCCAGTTGCAAACTCGGGTGCGATAGCAGTGGCAGTTATGGGAAGATTTTCGGTACGAAATTTGGACATTTCAAGAAAGACTAGAAAAGAGAAACTGGGAACTGACAACGGAATGCATAGGTCGATCAAGAGGGGAACCAACTGCCCTTCACCCAGACATTTCTTCTTATGCCGATTCCTCAAGGAGGCTATTACATCCAAAGTGACTTCTTCCGGATCATGCTTGTGTGAGTCGTGTGGATGGATAGGGTTAGACACGTGCATCACTTGAGGCATTCGTTGCAAACGTGGATATATCAGCTCGTCAGATCATTCAGCAGCAAGCTCCTTCGAGCATTTCTCTAAATCTAGAGGTTGTCTCCGACATCCAGGTGTATAGGAACATCGAGCATCGAATGCTTCGTCTCTAGAAGATACCATGGACCAATGAATTTTTTAGCTATGAGCCTCATGAAAGCCTCAACTCCAAATCTGGAAGAATGGCCCCTCCCATCCTCTATTTCGGAATATTTTCATGAGTGAGCTTCCCGCTTGCGGGTCAGACTGGTATTACTTGCAGGGAAAGAGATCGTCCAATTGGTAGATGCATGATTGCTTTCTCCTGCGGCGTGATAATTTTATGCGGCCCCCGTGCCTCGTCCAAGGCGTTAGGCCGCTGCCCATACCACCTACACATTCCCTAGATGAACTGAAAGTATCGTTCCAATGTTTCCTTCTTTCCTTTTCTTCTAGTTCAATCTTCCCGAAGGGCCGGGATCCTTCGTCTCATCGCACAAAGTTCCTCAGACATGCCTATGCTCTGGATTGGCTCAGTCGGAGATATCACTGCGGTTGCAAACCTGGCTATGGATTTGGCCAATTTGCTACACGACAGCAGGAGCTCGGCAAGCGAGTATCAAGGTTAGCGATGCCGTCAAACAAGTGAAAGCTTGGCAGACATTTTAGAAGACCATAAGAAACAAGTTGAGAGATTTGACGGGGTTCTTGAATAAGGTGGAAGCGAATATAAGTTGAAAGCCACGTATTACAAGATCCAGTGGAGGATATCTCAGAAGGAATTCGTAGCCGGATTCGCACAGCGCCTACAAATCCGCATTCAAGCCGTCAACTTGTTGACGACAATCCTGCAGCTCGCGAAGGTCGACATTAGCGATGAAATACTCCATGCACGTCTCGAGGAAACTGGAGGTTTTGGGATTATGTGTGGGTTCACAGCTGCGTTACACCTAACACTGAAGGCTTCAGTCGATTCCAACAAAGTACCTAATAATAGCGGAGTATTCTCGCGGAAAAAAGCAACTTCACACAAATTCCATTTCTGGACTAGCTCCGGACCGTTCTAGACTGTAACCCATTCTCCTTTCACTCTGAACTCTTCAACTGTCATCCAATCAACGTCGCAATCTTTTAAATGAGACCAAACACCGTGGAGATCAACTTATGACTAGCAGCTTCTCGAACGCCATGAGCCGCAAAAATGCTAGCGACGCTGAGCTCGAGAGTAAAAAGGGAAGGTGCGGGAGGGAAACTCAACAAGTGGCCAAGCTCCACGGTTGCACGATTGCACAGCTTGTTGCATCCGGTCACAGTTGATCGAGGAGACTCTGGCCCGGCTTTCCAGGGTGCATCGAGAAACAACGAGGCTGGCGCACTCGTATTCTCGGACACGATCACAAATAAAGAATCTGACGCTGAACGTCGAGACATTGCCCTCACTCTCATAGATGTGGTAACAGACATGGAAGGCTACACAGATCAAATGGACGCCTTTCTCTCCAGCCTAGCTCGTCTGCAGCCATCATGCTTATCTTCCGACTCAACAGATATTACACAAAATGCTATGGACATTCTTGGTCGAATGCCTCAAGTACCTCAACAGGTATCTCGCATGCCCTCACTGGAAGGCCATGAGTATCTTGGGGCTCAAGCAGGCAAGTTGCGTCGGATCAGTCTGGATCGTGAAGTGCCCAAAAGACACGGCAATATCAGCGACAAGGCATACATGAAAGAAAAGCACTTCAACCAATGGTGCGAAATGGATAGCCTGGTATGGCGAACTCTGGTAAAAGACTGGCCCATTGACTCAAATACTTTGAAGATACTTCTCTGGGTCGCCTCGACTGCTGGGCGACCTGATCATTCAGTTGCAAACCGAGTACATGCATATATAACGTTTCTATCACAATTATTCGAGTCGGTCTCGCATAAGAGATCTAACCATCAACCGCCGGCAAATTCAGAGAGACACGCCAAGTCGGAGAAGTTGAGATGGGAAATCGCAAGTATATGGAAATTGTACCTTTCTATCTGCTGGCAACGTGCAACCATGCTCCTTTTCTATTATACACTACGTACAATCTACGAAAAGGGATGGTCCTCGGAACGTGCGGCGCTCCTGAATGTACGCATTCCTTTCCCTCCCGTCGACGCACTTATATTCAAGCAACCGAAATACATGTGTAGTCAAGCAGTAGCACTCCTACGTAGAAGTAAGGCAGCTCCAGCTCTGGACTTCCGCAAGCTCTTCGAAAGCTACGAAATGATCTTTCGTCACAGGTCCGCCCGATGTCATCCGTCATATCCAGATTATCAGTGTGATTCGTCCGACCCAATGAGCTGTAAACGATATCATGGCCAATCGGACACCCCGAACCAGTCCTGTCACGACCAATCGTGTAAGAGAAGAATATGCCGGCAGGTAATTTGGGACGAATCAAGCTTTGATGCTATTGAAGGATGTTCTCGAGCCGTGGATATCTCCAGAACTCGACTTTCGCCAACTTCTCGCTTGATCTATAAAGCTGTAGATCACACCTCCCTAGCGATTTCCCATGTGTGGAGCCATGGCCGAGGGGGACGCCCTGAAACCGGCATCAATAGCTGTCTGCACAGAGCTTTCGTTGATGTCGCACGAAGATATCACTGTTCATCCTATTGGATTGATACTTGTTGTATTCCCACCGATGGCCCGCACAGAATGGAAGCAATCCGCGGTATTAACGCAGTCTTTTCAGGAAGTCGTATAGTTCTAATTTGCGACAAGGATATTATGTGCGTTGATTTGAAGAAGAAGGAGTGGGCCCAAGGCTTATTAGCAACACTCGTTGTTGCAGATTGGAATGTTCGTGGCTGGACTCTTCTCGAAGGTCTGCGAGGCAGATCAAACGTACACCTCCTTTGTGCGAACAATGAACTGGTGTCTCTCAAGAGGCTATTTGACACCATCTTTAGCTCCGGTGGACTTGATATGATAATGTTCCTGGCTGGTGTTCAGCACCTTCTTCCAGGAGTATCACTTAGCTATGAGGAATCCGGGTTCTTACTAGGAAGACGAGTTGCTTCGCGACCCGGAGACGAGCTAATCATATGGGGTCTGATATCCCAGGACGCCGCAACTCAATCTGGTGCTGATACCGTGCGAGGCGTGAAAAGGGTACGGACCGGCTTTCTAGTCTCGAGATTGCCTAGAGTCAACGCAAAAGGGCTACATTGGGCGCCCGCAGCTGCTCATATGCGATACGACTTTTCTGCCTCGGATATAGATCGCCGAATCAGTGAATGGACTGAAGAGACGGAAGGAGCTTTTTTCGCTACGCCTCCCTTGAGTAGTCCTCATACAGAACATGATTTCTCTGGCTCAGATGGTGAGGGTAGCGACTGGGGCGAGCAAACTGAAGCAGGCCTTCAAGCAACATGGCTGGTTCATCACATCGACAAACGAAGAGTGAGACTAGCAAAAGATAAGCACGAACCTACGTTCGAAAATTTCTATGCACCAGTGGAAGTTGCCGACGCTCACCTCCATCTTCGCTTCTTTAGAGGAGGAGCTCAAGTCCCAGCTATAGACGAGTATGAGCATCTCGCGCTGCTGCACCCGAAAAGAGAGAATGCAGATGATCCATACGATGGCATCGAATCGCAGGACTGGTGCCGACCACTCGTACTCTGCGGCTCTGCAGATCGCAACGTATGGCGTTGGATCCGCGCGTTTCCCTGCGGGTATCTGGGCTCGGGGGCGCGGGATTCAGGCGAAACTTTATGTCTCGATCATTTCAGCCCAGAGAAGATTATACTAGACTGAAGGGAAGTGATCGAGGAGACGAAGCTTTCCCCCTTCGTTTTCCTCGTCCGGCAGGATTGGCGATCGATTCCCCCACCGATACCTCTAAAGTAGAACGGCTAATGTCTGGAGATCGTCAAAACGGCGGAACACCATGAGGTTGGTATCGAACGAAATAAAGCCCGGATAGCCTATGTGCTTCCCTCTGGAACAGCAAGATATCCTTGTCCACTTGGCTGATATCTCGACTTACCATGGTTTCCGATGCCTCGTCCCAGGAGTCGTGTCCACCTGCAGTTTCCTCGTCTACAGTACCTGAGTGCAAGTACATTGACGTTCCATGCAAGAACATGCTGCTGAGATGAACAGTGCCTGCAGCAGCGACCATCTTCGAAGAGCATCTTGTAGAGCCATTCGAGCCAAGTGTGAAGAATGTAAAATATTACAATTCCTTCGTGTCAAGTACGTGCATCGACCTGGTCCATCAGTTCTCCAAGACCATTGCTTTGACCGTACTTTAGCTGGAAGAGGGTTTGTTAGGAATCCATCGGAGCAACTGGCAGGATCTGAAGTTTGCGGTAGTGACAACGTGGTCTGGGTCGCCGCGTTTCATCAACTTCACTGCGTGGTATGCGCTTCCTCCGTCCGCTCTACCCCATCTCCTTCCCAGAATATTCTTCATCTATAGTATCATTTCTGTTCACCATCATAGCAATGTATGGAGATATGTCTGATCTTAGCTTACAGTTTTTCTGATCCGCGCTTTGGCTGCATTACTACCGTGCGGTGACCATACCGGTCTTGGGTCCGAGCAATGAGAACATGCGGACTTTCCAGCACTGTATCGATTATCTCAGGTAGCCGATGATATGTGCTAATGATGCGACGTTGGAGTCAATCAATAGCACGACTGGCGGCTCCATATGGACGGGACAGCGCGCGTGTCGAGACTTTATGGTGTTGAAGATAGGGCGGAGGAGCACAGTATTCGCGACCCCTACCAGAATCAAATCAAAAAGAAGGACGAATGGTGAGGGCCTGATGACTCTGTATGTTTTATAAGCCGGTCTTGAAGCCATGCCAAGTTGTCAACTTCACAGGCTTTGGAGTTGCTATACATTAACCTCATCTTAATTCTTCCTTGGTTCCAAATCCCATCAAATCGTTACCAGCATTCCTCGCTGAATATTCTGCATCCTCTTCCGCTCCAAAATGGCCGAACTTGAGCTCCAATCGTTTGAGACTATCCGGAACATTCTCTGCGCCTCCTCGGCAGCCCTTCTCCGCCTCCCCATCAAGCATTCTGCTCCCTCTTGTCGTACACAGTATTCGAAAGAAGCCACCATCCGAAGCAGTCACACCGTTCCTGGGTAATGCAGATAGTCCAAGACCCATAAGAGGTAAACACAACGCAAGGACGAGAAAATACGGAATCAAGAGACGGGGAAATGAGACTGCATAGACGTTGTACACTGGGGTCTGAGTGAGGTCGTCCGTCGAGCCTGTGGAGAAGTGGAAGGCTGGGACTGTGGAGAGTGCAATATTGCCTAGCATAGCATTGAGCAGGTCTTGTGTGACTATGAAGGGATCTTTGCTGGAGCGTCCCTGGTTGGGGTCGATCACCGTTGAGAATGCGGAAAGAGTATAGAGAGGAGTGTTTTGAACCATCGTACCATCCAGTGGTCCATTTTGGATGCCATTGACGGTACCCGAAACATCTGTAAGCCAGACTGCATCAGTGACGCTTTCACCGTTAAGTTCGTATGGCAGAGGATTTTTGGCTGAGTTCAACCCCGCTTGGTATTCTCCCGCGAGCGCAAGTCCCATGGCTTGTATGATGGCGAGTAGATTTGCATCCTTGATGAAAGATAAAACTTGATCCTTCTCCAGACCTGGGAACGCTTCTCCCTCACTGGCTCCGGCCCATTTGATTCCCGGCCGAACGTTTGTAAGGGTGACCGGCGAATCCTGCGATACGACTCAGGTGTATTGCGTGTTATTTGTGTAGTTATTGAGAACAGTATATGATGCGCGTGATGGTGTGCACGTTGTTCTATGCTCAATAAGATTCCACAAATTGGGGTTTTGCTCTCCGATCGCATTGGCTGTTCGCGTTGTAAAAACAAGATTTGCATCAGTGTTCTTCGAATTTTGGTTTATTGGATTCGCCCAGCTGCATTCGTAGGCTGCCGGTGGCTTCCCGTTCTGAATGTTGACCATTCTAGCGGGCGCAGTGTTCGTTTGACAAGACAAGAATGGCCCGTCAAAAATTATTGTATACGTACAATTAGGTCCACAAGGAGAAGCGAGATCAGCAATTCTATTGTCAAGCAGCGTTCGCTGTACTAAAGCCTGCAGGGGCTCTCCAGAGGTTGGACAGGAACCCCTCCCATTTGGGCATGTTGCTGATAGTGGCGCTTGAACAGCGTCGTGACTTTCATCCATCTCGGTCGATTCGAAGTAGGTGAAAGCCTTTGAATTGATGCTTTCAACGGTCCCGTCACCTACCTTTTAGTGTTTGTCAGTCCCGCTGTTCACAGATAGCCGTGACTAATGCTAGGAACTGTCAATCAGGATATACATACATCGGCGGCATCAAAGATAGGCACTTGCGTTGAAGATGGACCAATGGTAGCTGGTGAAAGTTTGACAGTGATCGCTGCAGATATAAAAGGACTGAAAATTGGTTTGCTCCACAGTATAATCGTCATCATTAAGAGAGCCCAAGCACCACTTTCTTTAACGGATTTGAACACAGAAGCAATGTCACCTGTGATGGTCTTGGAAAAAATGTCTCCCCGCATGGAGAATAGGTCGTTAATAGTTGAGGCTTTCAAGAAACGAGATCGCAGGTGGCGCCAAAGATATTGTGTGAATGCTCCACCCAAACTCATGTCTATGGCAATGCCAAAGATGTTGGATATGAGCGCGACGACTACGAGTAACCAAGTCTGTGTGATCGGTCCAGGTGACCCATCTGCTGGCTTGTGATTCAGGTACAGAGCAAAACCTAAATGAATAAAAGCCATAAGGAGAGCTAGGCTAAAATTAGCACTAAGTTCGTGTATTGGATTTGATGTTTTGGAGAGCACCTAATAATTACGCTCCAACAATGACAACCGGTGCCTTCTTTGACCATATCGTTCCAGATGACGATTTAGAGGGAGCATCAGAATCCCTCAGCTCTCCAGCAGCCCTTTCTTCTAGGGCTATGTACTCTTCTGCAGCAAGTCTTCGGGAGAAGAGAGGCATATTGCGAAAGCGTGCTAATTGAAACCAGGGTAGACGCAAAAATGATGGATACGTCCAGTCGTTGAAGTTTTAAGCAGGTGGGTCGCTGCAACGAATGCTCGCCTTACGAGCTATCCATCTCAGCTGGCCTTTTGCCGTTCTTACTTATATACAAATCTGATCTTTGTCATCGGGCTCAGTTCCTCGGTCAAAGCGGTCGTCAGGGTTCAAGAAGCTGCATGCTGTTGGGATATCAATGATATAGTAGGCAGAACGAATAAGCCACACACATGCAACCAGGAGCTGGTCTACTTTTTCGCCTGTAAGATACTATTACAATTTCCCCTATATTTGCTTTTACAGGCCTGGAAAGCCTGAGCTGAAGAGAGATTGCGTCAATGGCTTCAGTAGAAGCCAGATGATAGATAGGTATGATTAGAAATTGCGTCAACGAATGAGGTGAGGGCAGAGCTGATTTGCCCAAGCCGGCGCCATGTTTCTTGGCAAAGAGAATTGGAGATCAGGAGTACGTCCTTCGTGGCGTAGAGATTCACGGGATCGGATCCGTGTGCTGCGCCCAAATTTCTGGTTGTAAGTTTGTGGCAATGGCAATAGACGATTTGAGCTTCCGAGCGAAGTCGCCTTGCTTCACACAAGATGTCCTAGAAACCATCCTTGAAACGTGAGTATCGCCAATAGCCACTTTCGCTCTGCAGCGGGCAAATCAATGCCACGTGTGCGTCCAGTTTCGGGCCTCTTAAGATGATCGCGTAAAGTTAACAAGATTTTGTTGAAGGCAGATTTAAAGCGAAAGGTTCCCAGAACTGGGTCACAGAGTAGGATTGAGCACTGCTGATCGAGTGCAATTTGAGCACCGACTGAGCGAGACTGAGCGAGACTGAACACGGCTGAGCAGAGTATGAGCAGTGGCGCTGCAGAACTGAGCCGAGTTAAGCCGAGGTTGAGCCAGGCGTAATTTTGCCGAGTCAACGCAATAAGGCTACTACTTTCCCTAATCCAGTTGGATGTATGGGGAGATCGCTTTCTGTGTGAATGAACGATGACGATTCATGCTGAGCGTCGACAAGATACGGGAACTATGCCCTTCTTTCGGGCTTTGGAGGGGAGGTATACGGAGTGACTACCTCTCAGAACAGTGAAGATCAATATCCACTCTGGTAGCTGGATGAATGTAATTGTCTCAATGCAATTTAGGATCACTCTTATACATTACGGACTCTACGTGTGATATGAGAAAGTCGAAGTATTCCTGCCGATGAAGTAATGAACGAAGTCTTCATGATGCTTTGGGTATTCATCGTCGATGTATCCACCACGGTCTTATCAAGCATTAGGGTTAGAAAACAAGAATCCTTCAACCACAACCTCCGTCACCTGCTTGTTTGGCGTGATCTTTGCCAATATAAACCCATCCCGTAATGGCGCGTACTTTTTCCCACTCACATCAAACACCTGTATAATCACGATCAGTCCCATCTCTCTATCTCGATTCCCCGCTAAGCCTCCAAAGGACTGTTCCAAAAAGATACTCACAATTCTTGCAACCTGACCAGTTGTGGCACCACTCCCTTCTGCATGCAAGTACCAATCCTCTCCATCTTCCGTCTTCCCATACATATCGATTACCGGCGCTTGCACGGTCACGTTTCCTTTCTCGCTCTGATCCACAAAAATGGTTGGGTGCGCGAAACCGCCTTGGATGGTGGCGTTTATGAGGGGCCCGCTAACAGTGCCGTTCGTGATGACTTCGGTAATGAGAGAGCCAGCGTTGGGAAGATGAACTGGATTAGAGCGTGCATCAAGGTAGAGGCTAGCGGTGAATGCGGGAGTGGAGGTAAAAGGGGGGGAGGGAGAGGGGGGAGGATGGCTGGGGGCGGCACGAGAGGAAATAGGAGTGCTGAAGAGGCAGAGAAGGAGGACTGAGATGAGATGCATTTTGACCATGGTTTAATGCTTCAATGAAGGCGAGTAAAGAATTTGGCAAGATCCTGTCAAAGAGAAGTGTAGCCACGCTCAGAGAGAAGAGCAGTGGAGAATGGAGTGATTGTACAGTTTTATAAAGAAATTCTGGAAAGTGAAGGCTCAGCTCAATACTCCCTTTGCTATTGGGGTCCATTTCTTTTACGGCCGTTGAGGTTTGCTAGGGTAGATTGTGATAGGTACGCTCGGATTTTTCAACAGAGGACCTCTAGAAGTTCGTCCGAAATTGTGCAGGGGGTTTAATACATTTTTCCCAATATGGTTTCCAATTTGCGAGAATCCACATTCATCTGTCCCATAGTCGCTTAGCCTCGCGAGAATGCTAGTCTCTAGGATTTCCCCAAACTTGATTAGGACATTCAGATACAATCGGGATGGGTTAGCTCGTGATGATTCAGCCGTTTTGTTGTTGGAAACACTTATGCAAGCAAGGCAGAGATGTAATAATAGGAAAAGGCTGAACTCGATCATAATCCAACATCACCAAGAAGTTCCAGAAGATAAAATCATGAGGACTTCCAATTTCTCGGCCGTAGTCAGATCCAGTTTCAGCTACCGGCTAGCATTGGACAGTAATCGTGGCAGAGCGTAATCGTCGTCTCCCACTCTAGAGATTATGTTCAGCGGAAGCGAAGTTCTTCGATACAGCACGACGTGCCCAAAGCACAGGCAATCACAATCTTGCTCATGGATTTTGCGATGACGAATTCGCGACGAAGGAGCTGCCGCGGCTGCTGAGGCTCATTCGCCTTTGTCAGGCGTGGTCTGGGGTCTGGAGTTCGGTGGACCCTGGCGCTTGCCCCGTTCGGGATGGCAGCCGCGAAAGCTGTCAGACGTGTGCCATCAAACATCTCCCAGGCACCAAGTGATCCATCTCATAAACACTGCTGCTATAACAGCTGGTCTTCCACAAGGGAACTTTGCGACATCACATCATACGAAGGGCAATATTCTGTGGGCTTTCAACACTGCAGATTGACTGGAAACAGCTATTGCGAGTAGCTGAAGTCCCTAAAACAACTTGAGCCGTGGTGCCCAACTTTCACGATTCGGCCTTTGAGAAGGCTCCAGCGCTGTCAATTTCCAAGTCGAAGGACAATCCGAGCCAGGAACTGTCACAATGACGTTGGCGGAAGAGTTCAGGTCGCGGAATTTCAGTGAGCGCATTTCAGAAGAAGCCGTCACGAAGCTTTTGCTAATTCAAGCTACGTGCAGGCATATACGCACAATGGTTCGTGGAATTCTTCTAGAATCAAGCGCAACAGCATGCGCCTTTCACTTGGACGAGTGTTTTGCTACTTGTATTATTCCCATCCGAGATCGAGTAACAAGGCCATGAATGAAGCTCCCAAGATACTTGTCAAAGCTACGACAAGTGTCGAAATATGTGACAAGACGCTGATGGCATCAAACGTAGGACCGGCATATTATGCATGTTCCTCTGCTTTGCTCTGGGAATTGCAAACATCTTCCACCTTGGGCTGGTCATCATATTCAGCATAATCTGTCTGTACGTCGAATTTTTCTTCAAGTAACTCGGTCCCTTTACGGTGTCATGGGACATCAGAAGCTTGCAGACATAAATCGAAGACAGGATGCTGACGACGATGTTCCCCTGGACAGATGCTCAGCCTTTGTCATCCTCTTCCTCGAGATCCCATTGTTATTGCGAATCTGCCCTACATCTGAAAAGTTCGACACATTCATCCGACGTTTCGAGACCAACTACACGCGCGCTGGCATCTACGGTATCATGAGCCTGATCCAATGGCTTAGTCTTCTTGTGAAACCAAGACCAACGAGCTTAATTGCCGCTGCGGTGTTCCTGCTGATCACTGCTCTATTCTACGCGTTGGCAGGCGTTAGGGGCCAAGGCTTCGTGGGCAGCAAAACCTTGGGCGGACATGGAGTTGCACAGATGATTGTATAAAGAACGGCGGACAATGGTGGCGGAGGACGGGAGAAGGTGAGGACATGCAGCAGGCGGAGGCTTGTAAGGGCAGAGTTTATGACAACGGGTCGGGATACCTGTCAAGTCTCTGTCGAGGACGAACACGTCTTTCTATAAACTTATTTTGTATTTTTCACTTCGGGGCAGCGTATTCAGGCGTTGAGTCCACTGAAAATGGCCTCCAACGGCAATGGGAACAGTGTGAGATTAGGTATGAGGAAATGCTATTTCGACTGGTAATCGCCGGTTACCTACAGTACACATGACCTGTAGCGAATGTCGATCACTCCAATATCTCTCTTAGTAAATCGGAGCTTAATGGGTTACATCATTCAGGAACCAGTGGCGGTGGAAATAGCCCGCCAGGTTGCGGGGGAGTGCGGCAAAGTGGCAGGCATGCATCTTCACTTTCTGGTGCAAACACGACTTTATCATTACATGCATCCCGGATGACAGTGCACCAAAGATGTAGGTCATAGGCCAAGAGACATGCACGGTGGAGAATGCATGTGCGTCTTGTCTCGATCGTGAGTGTGTGGTCCACCATGCCACTGTCGAGAAATGCCGCACCACCACAGCCACCAGCCTTTTCCTGAACTGATTCCTGCTTCCTGAATGGCGATCCAATGACGGTGGATTTAGCGTCGATCGTAAACGTCCTCTGATCACGGGCGTTGCGCAACAGGACCAAGAACGGCTAGAGGCGAATGGCAAAGACAAGGGCGGTCCAGTTGCATGCATCCCATGGCTTTTTGCTTCCACCGCCATAAGACCCAGACGCTCCCATTCCGCGGGGATGCTGATTTCCTCTGTGCCCCACGCAGAAGTTTCTGCTTTGCTTTGCTTCCTGCTATGATAGTGGCTCGCCTTCAGTAGATCATTCATTCGAGTTCTAGCTTTCTTTTCCTTTTGAACAAGGTAAGCTGCGAGCTCGAGTACCTCTAACGTTGGCCGTTCCAGCACCCTCTGTGACGAACACTCCTCGGACAATTGCACACGCAGAAGTGTTCTACAGAAACGCAGAATACGAGCCGGTGTAGATCACCCCTTTTCAGCATGGAAGTCAAGGATTACTCGCTCACAATTGCCTTCCCGTATTGGTCTCACAGCTAACGAATCTCGACCTAACTACAGCTTCCCCACAGATCACTCGAAACTTCCCTCTTATATTCACTATGTCTGCTCCTATGGTTCCAGCGCGTCCAGCTCGCTCGCAGAATCCGCCTGCCTCTCTTCAAACACAAGACATGCCGACCATTCCCCCACGCCCTGTCCGGCGCAAAGATATCTCGCCTTCTCCGGCGAGAGAAACCTACGCTCGTTCACCTCTTAATGAAAACCCACCAGTGGCAATGCAGAACAAAGTCTACAGCCAGAGCAACCTCTCGGCTTCGAATCTTCCACCCCGACCTCCTAGCGTGGAGCACCTGCCCTCAATAGGACAAGAAGGACTCGAGTACGCGAGCTTGACTCGCGAGGATACAAAAGATGAAGACGGTCAAGAGCAGCCACACCAGACAAGCAACATCTCCGGGGACTTGCCTCTCCATGCTCCGAAGGCTTCTGTGCCATCATCGACGGCCCAGTCGCGGATTTCGGGCGTGACTCGCACCGATTCTCACACGGCTGCAGCTGCTGGTATTGGCAAGGCCGAGAATGAGGAGGAGGAGAGATCTCCATATGGCGGACACGCTCCTAGGTCTAGTACGAGCCTCAATCGCTCGAGCTCGACTTTGCCGACTGAGCGCCCTGGTTCTGGTCGTCCACCATCGGCCTACCATGACGACGAGGAACATGGTATTCCGGAAATCGGTCAACAGGTTCCCATGTATCCGAATGCCGGAGACGTGCAAGCACCCACTCCTCAGCCCTTCCAAAGCAGCCATTCGACCGGCATTGGTTTCTTTAATGACTCGAGTGTACCAGGAACGCGCAGCCAGAGCAGCCACGGGCGTCGGCGTAGTGCGCAGTTCGCTCAACCACCTGGAAGTTACGGTCTACATGGGCATGGTGTAGCTCCTCATGATCCATTCGAGAGGGATTGGTATACTAAACATCCGGACGCTCTACAACGTGAAGAAGGCGAGTACGGCCCGAGTCTTCAAGGTCCGCGAAACGAATGGGCCCTGAGCAGTGAAGAGTTGAACAAACTTGTCCAAGGGACTGGCAAAGCTGGAGCTGGCATGGGTATGTTGCTGTCTACACTAAAAAATCGAGGACATACTAACGTAGCCTGCAGCCACATCCCCCAACGTGATCAGCACACCTAATGAGGAGATTGGCTTCTTAGCATCCGAAGAGTATGCGTCTCGCGGAGCTTCTCCACATCACCCTTCCTCCACCCTTCCCCACCGCCCGCGTACTAGTGGCTCTCAAACCTATGCCGAGTCACCCCTCCGGGAGACCAGCTTTCCAATAGACGATCCTGGTCATGTGAAGGGTCCAAAGAGTGCGGAGTCTGCATTGAAATTCGAAGATGATGTTGTTCATGTCGACCCGCCGTCTCACCCGGGCAGTAAGATCCACGGAGGCGGGTATGATCCGCCCACTGAGGACTTCGGTCCTCAGGGAGGAAATACTGAGGAGCGAGGAGGCTGGCTTGTTGAAAAAGGTGAAGGCGTTCCAATTTTGGCGTCAGATGAGGTGGCAAAAAATCCGGAGGCAGAATACTTACAACCTGCCGTGTCGCCCGAGCAAGAGAGGAGGGGAAGCGCCTATTATGCAGGTGTTGATTCAGAAGTACCTCTATCATATCAAAGCGGATGGAGAAGCAGTAGCCGACCGACGAGTCGCCCTTCGAGTCGCCCCTCAAGTCGACCATCAAGTTTACACGGAGTACCTAATACTCTTTCAAGATTCGTTTCTCACGAGGAGTATGAAAATGCAGGAACACCACTTGAAGAAATCGAGGAATACGAACCGCTATTTCCAGACGATGAGAAGGATGATCTGAAGAAAAGGCCATTAACGCAGGCAGACAAGTTGAATAGACCTGATCTGGCCCGACACCACTTCCCAAGCCGAGATATCTGGGAAGACACTCCAAGTAGTCTCCAGTTAGAAACAACTGTAAAAAGCCCTCAACTACCAGAGGAAAAGCCCTCGGTTACCGAAAGTAAACCGTCACAGGTTTTTGAGTCACCCGAAGTAGAGCAGTCCCGCAAAGAGAACGTCAGCCAAGATGATCGGGCCACATTCTTGACTGAGCAAACAAAAAAATTTGCAAAGAGCAATTTCAAGCCCGACGTATTAGAAGACATTGGCAGTGCTGGTGGTCGACCTGGACTGCAGCATCGATTTCCAAGCCAGGATATCTGGGAAGACTCACCATCAAGCTTGCATCTTCAAACTACTGTCAGATCGCCTCAGATCAAAGATGAAGTAACGAGTCCACCAGACGGCAAATCGACGACAGAGACGCACACTGGAAAGCCTTCAATTCCAGAACGGCCCGCCCGCTCAAAGGCAGGTATGGCGATCGCAGCAGAGAAAGCAGAGCCAAGAGAGATGGCACCGACTGAACGCAAAGCCCCAACCATCCCAGATAGGCCCAAACCAGCAGTTCCTGCTCGACCGGCGAAGCACATTGCCAAGGCAGACAACGAGGCCGACACCTCACCCCTAACAAAATCGACGTCTCTTGGAAGCGACACCTCCACCTCTTCCGCTGCCGTTCCCGACAAACAATCCGTTGCCAAAATCAAGCCCGCGCCACCCGCCCGTCCCGCCGCTGGCAGCAAGATCGCTGCTCTCAAAGCAGGCTTCATGAGTGACCTCCAGAACAAGCTCTCACTTGGGCCGCAACAAGTCAAGAAGGCTGAAGACGAGGAGTCCGCCACCGTTGCGAATGAAGCCGAGGAGAAAGAAAAAGCACCACTCGCCGACGCCCGCAAAGGACGTGCTCGCGGCCCTCAGCGCAGGAAACCGGCTGTCAGTCCCGCTGCTGCTGCCGCCACAACGACGACGACGACGACGACGGAAGCGGAGTCGAAAGCGGGAAGCGAACTCGTGGCTGCGACGACAGTGTGGAGCATCGACGACGAGGAGGGCGTGTTGGATGTACCCGCGCACACAGCGGCGGAGGCGCTACAAAGTTTGCTGTCGAAATCTCAGGTCCACCCACCACCACCAGTCCAGGACGCGGCAGCCGCGAAGCCGGTGTCGGATCAGCCAACGCCGCGCTCAGAGAAGAGCGATCCCATTTCTGCGGTCTCTGGTGGCGCGGCGACAGGCATGGCTGCTGCGTCTACTGCCACTGATGCTCCGTCCTTGGCGCTTTCCCGGGAGGAAGACGTCGCAGATAAGGATTCGGTGACGGCGCCGTTGCCGCCTCGGCCTGTTCAGTCGACTTTGGAGGGAGAGAACGAGCCGGTGGCGAAGGAGGTACTGCAGCAAGAAGGGCAGAAAAGGGATGAGGTGACGCAGACTGGGGAGTTGGAGATGGTGATTTCGGACAAGGAGAAGCTGACGGCGTTTGTCGGGGGCAACGCGAGGGACGAGGGGACGGTGGTGGTTGAAAGTGCGAAAGAGCAGGGAGAGGGCGATGAGCAAGAGGCTTGAGCTCGAGAGCAGATTTGAGGCGCTAAGGGAGGGCAGGAGAGCGGTTGCAAGAGAATGCTGGAGGGGCGGGAGTCAGTCGTGGGCTGTGATGGTGTATTAGGTGAGAGAACGCCTATTGTGAGACAAATCTGTACATTCCTAGGCTACCGGTGGACCAGCAGATCGAGTTTTCCGAGATTGCATGGATCCGAGGATCCTATCTCTAGTCTGCCACACTTTGTTGCTCTAGACTGTTCAAAAGATTTTTTCATTCACTGATCATTTACACAAAATTTTCATTGCCGGTCATTGCGGCATGCGCTTGTCGCTAATTCTTCATTTCGGGTTAATCAATGGGGCAAGAGAATCTAATTAGAAATATAGGAAAAGGAAAAGAAAAGGGAAATTAAGGGACACCTGGAAAACTCTCACAGTAGTTCTTGGAGTTGCCTCACTGATATCTTCCTAAGATCGTCGTTAAAAGCTCAACAGAACATCGAGAAAGACCAGATCAGCGATCTCTTCTACGGTCCACGAAAGCCTCGTAGAGTACAACTCGAAAGGGCCTTAACAGGATCTCTCGGGCAAATCAAACCTAAGCCGAAACTTGTATCTTCGTCACAGCTCCGGCTTCCCCTTCGCTTCCCGTACCATTCCGTCCCATCAGCCCAACAGCACCATATCGCTTTCTCCGCTTTGCTCTATTTGTTCCATTCATTTGCTGACGCTGATGATACCTATTTGTGATAAGCCTGATGGATACCAAGTATCATACCACAATAGGATTGCACTATCGGTAGATTGCCTGGACTCTTCATCAGAAAGTAGTTGATGCCTTCCTGAAGATCACTTAAAGAGGAAGAGAATTACCTCAACCCAGAGCCAAAAGGCGCACGAGGACTGCCACTGCCCTGACATCCTGCAAAAGAGATTGACCGACTGCATGAGTTACCAAGGGAATCTCAAATCTTGAGGCTATCCAACAGGCAAAGAAAAGGAGAGGGGAGAGGGGATAGAGGGCAAAGGAAAATTGATTGAAAGAAGCGCTGCGTATAGAATACATGAGTCCTGTTTCTGCTCTAAATGATCAAGTATTCTGTCATCTCGTTGCGTGCTAGTGATTTTGGAGATGAAAGGTACGCCTGTTAACCAGCTTTTCTGGCTCATGATCTATGACGAGCCAGTATCATGAAAGAGCTAGGTATGCCATATTGTTTTTGTCCAAGATGAACGTGGAGGCTGCGGGACGAAATGATGAATATACGATTTGCCTTAAAGAATAACCGTGTGAGTGCATGGATCACTGCACTCTCATGATGGCCAAGAGTCAAGAATATCTAAAGATGAAGCTCGGAAAGGATTGCCGAAAATTAATTTCGCGTATAATTTCGATGTTACCTGTCATCCATTCGTGCCCCTTCCAGCCCTCATATTTCCCATCATTTAGCTATGTATGTACAACAAGACACCAAATTCCAGACAGTAGACCTCTTCCTCTTACTGCCAAATGTTTTGCTTCCCATCCAAGAAAATATAAGTTTTGTAAGATTAAAGAAGCAGTAGAGTTCCACTCAATCCGTCCCGTGCTGTCTCTCACAGTCGCTGGTTCCACTGTATCCCAACACACACTTCCTATCCCCGTGCCTATTCCCTCTGCCTGCCAAGTCTCCATTTCGCGTGCTACTTCGCTAGTCTTGACCTAGCTGTACCACGAAATCGACCCTGCAACAGGAACAGAAGCAGCCGCGTAAAATATCTCGAGGAGCGCATTTTAAAGCGCAGAGGAGATGCCGGCCAAATCCAGGAAATAACCAGATGCGTAAAGAAATAGGAAAACAGAACCATGAGACAATTAAATTGTGTGCTAAAATGAGAAAGAGAGCACACGTTTCGAGAGGAAAAGAACAATTGGGAGACATGGTCAGTAAGAAAAATAGAACCCAAAACCAAGCATAGACCCGACCAACACCGTGCGCTACAATATATATAGTGACCGAACTCCTGTGACGCCTCGAGAGATTGCCGTATTGGTCCTTTCCGTAGCTTCGAGCATCCACATCTTGGTTTTGACCGAGGCTTTGCTATCCCGGGAAAGCGTCCATACACAGCTTGAAGCTGCAAAGTCATGACAGCAGTGATCATGACAGCAACTGTCACCCGTAGACTTGGATGACCCCTTCAACGCTTTCTCCTCATGAGCTCAACCATTCACAATGACAGCTATTCCCTGGATCCCGTTTCCCCAGAATCCACAGCCCGGTTCGCGCATCACGTTCGGCTTCCCTCCTCACTACTCGACCCCCACTCCCTGATGGTGGCGGAAAGAAGTTTGGATCCGACTCCTGCAAGTAGACGTTCCATGGGTTTTGGGAACCATCCGGATTCTGGACGTACCCAAGGGTGCCGTCGTTTAGAACTTGCATGCGTGTGCAGTAAGGTGGCGCTCCAATGCCTGGGAGGCGACGTTCTTCGATTTTGACGGCACGCGGGTAGATGAAGGTGGGCCCTTGTTGATTGTTGTTGCTATTATTATCGTTGTTGTTGCCGTTCTTGCCGTTATTGCCACTATTGCCACTATTGCCATTATTGCCGTCATTGCCATTGTTACCATTGTTACCATTGTTCGAGTTAGAGTTAGAAGAATCGTCCCGACGGCGCGAGCCCTGGAAACCTTGAGGCGGAGAAGGATAGTAGGGGTTGGGAGGTGAGAAGTTTTCGCTATTCGCGGAGAAACTACTAGTGAAGGAGTTGACGATATTGGGTGGTGAAGACCCTGGGGTCGTAGAAGCTGCAGCAGTGGGCGCAGAGGTTATGAGCGTAGTTGTAGTAGGAGAGATGGCGATGCTGGAAGTGGGCGTATCTGAGGAAGCGGAGACCGGTATCGCGGAAGTAATTGAGGAGTCAGAGACAGATATCGTGGGAGTAGCAGGGCTGAAGGTATCCGAGGAAGAAGTGGAGGTAGAAGGTACTTCTGAGGCGCTCACCATACTGCTGAGAGAAGCCACGGCTGATGCAGACACATTGTGTGTATCGTACACGAATAGCTCGACAGAAGTGCTATTCCAAAAGCAAACCCATGGTTGATCGCCCGGTGAGACGTCGTTTCGATGGTGGAAAAATTGGTTCCCATAATAGTTATTTTGGCCATTTTGGCCATTTTGGTTGCGCTTGGTCTTTTGACTTGGATCGAACATTGATGAGTCAAGAATGACAGTTTTGTTGTATGTTGATTGGAAGTAGTAAGCTGGACCTAGATTAGGAGCCTCCAAATCCATTACAAGGTAGAGGGGCGCAGGTCCAAATTGTGGTGGCTGGGTGCCATATTGGATGGGTGAGCCGGCCTCAGGATTGATGACCTGTGCCATAGCCATACCTCCCATTTCGTTATTAACGAGGAGATTGACTGGAGCCATATGAGGCTCGTTGGCTAGGTTGCAAGACCATGTGTCAATCTGAGAGGGGTCGGTGAGGCAAGAGCTTTGAGATTCTTGAGGAATGCCGAGAGGTACACCATAAGTGCCAGTGGGAAGCATGGGGAGGTTTGCTGGCGTTGGTATCGTTGAGGCATCAATTAGGGAATGTGCACTGCGGAAGGATGCAATGCTATATCTTGTTAGCAAACAATAAGTGCGCTATCAAAAAACACTGACCTTCTTGATGCAGCAGCTGCCTCAGCATGATCATGAGCTACAAAGCCTCCGACTATTCCACCTATTATTGCTGCCAGCAGCAAGACCAATCCAGCTGCGAGCAGAAGTATCCAGAATGGAAATCTGCCACTACAGAATCTTGTATGTCGTTTTTCCCGCCAGGATTTCTCACTCCAGGATTTTTCGGGAAGCCCACTTTCCATCTGTTCAACAGTTCCTGATCTTCTATTAGAAGCATCGGTGGACGTCGCATTGGCGATTTGCTCCTGTGTATCCCTTATCAAAGTCTCGTTGGAGTTCAGCGGCTGCACATCCGCCTCCGATTCAGATTCCCCTATAGCCATCCCCTTGCCAGCCATATTCTCGGGAAATCTTGTATAAGGTGGCAGTTGCTCTGTATGACCATCGGGTCCTATTATATCTTGTTCTTCGCCCTCTGGCCCCAGGCGACGGTGGAAGCGATCGTCGGTTGAATGGCCCGGGAATCCGACCGGTATTGATTCATCTACGGGACTGACCTCACCATCTTCAGGATCGGCAAAGACATTTTGAGGGTACATGCCGTAAGGGTGGGCCGGTCGCGTCGCACTTGATTCTGATCGTGGAGGACCTCGAAGCGTAGAAGATGTTCTGCTACTAAGTGATCTATCGACTCCGACACCTTGAGGATACAGGGCGTAGGGGTGGCTAGGGCCAGAAGCGCCTTGGAATGGACTTTGAGATCGAACATTGCCGGTAAGGGTGGAGGAAGATGAAGTACTGTTTGACCGTTGTTGCTGATATGGAGTGGCCGCCGAACTCGATGATCGGAGACTCTCTGCCCTTTGCGGCAATGGTACTCCTCGTGGGCCATCGCGTGATAATCTTTGAGGATCCAACGCTGCATATCCCTTGCTGATACTACTTCTTGGTTGTGAGATGGTGGGTGTAGTCTTAGATTCAATCGGATTCCCTATCGACAAGGACCTCCTCATTGAAGCCGAAGCCCGGGGAAGGGCCGTCTCCTGATCCAGCAACGGTCGAAAGCCATCAACGACGGTATCATGATGTTCAATGGCATAGTCGTCTGAGAAAATGTCCGGGTTATCTTGTACTGGTGGCGTCCTGGCACCACTGTCGCGCGAAATCCGACTATTCTCCATGGCGTCGTCAGGCACGGCAGCTCTGACGCAGCGGGTCTCCCGCGACGACAGAAATGACTACCTTATGGCCGTCGACAACGTCACGGAGGTTCAATCTGGGTGGAAAATTTGGTGGTAAGGCGTCCGAGGTGTGAACGGCGACAGGACGGATGAATTGAGGATAGCGAAGGACAGGAAGGACGACGAGACGAAGGCTGGCAGAGAGTCAGGGCCGGCGTGTGTGGTGTTTGAGGTCGAGGGCACGGTCGCTGGAGGCTGCCCGGCTGGGCTAGTCCCGAAGTGAGAGACTGAGGGCGTGGGAGACGGAGACTTGCACAAGTCCAGGAGTTCCAGGTACTAAGCGCTAAAAGTGGAGGCCGGAGTTTCACCTCTCGCCCGCGACGAGGGCCATACTTTCGTTCTTGCCCTTCGATTCCACGATTGTGCAAAGCGAATGGGGACAGAGTGTCTTGGCAGAGAACGGAATCAAGACACCAAAACATCTCTCGCCTTCTCGGGGAGAGAGGGGAAAGGACTGCCGCACTGCAGCTTCCGTATCGGTAGCCCAAAGCGGATGCGAATCGTGATCAGCCGGCCCCGTCTGAAGGCAAACTGCCTAAACTCGCTCGCCTTTTCCTGTTGCCAAGAATTCATCATTATTGCCCTGCTGTGTTGCTGTATATTTGTAGACGGTACATCATCTAATAATCTGCAGTACCATCGTCTATGATATTTGGCAATAATATCGTCGCATGCTTCCTACTTCTTACTCAACGTGTGGGTGGTGTGAGTTCGGCCAGTCAAGCTTCTGACAGGGGCCGCTTCAAGATTCCACGCCCAATGCATCCTTGAACAACCACCCCTCTGATTGGTCTAGCCCAATATCCTGATGGCTGCATAAAACATGGGCCGAAGGGTAACCGGATAGGGGAGGCCTTGGAGTATGCTTGCAGCTACTAAATTGCTTTTTACTGTCGAACATGTGAGCAATCATTGCATTGCAGCTTGACTCTCAGTAGAAATGATTGCTTTGATGTTACAGAGGTACAGAGTCTAGGTATCGCCACATGGAAGGCCGGTTCAGCCGATCGAAAACATTCTAACACCGCTGAGACATTGCCCATTTCAGCTAGATCTGCATAGGCTCTCCTTCTCTGACCCTAACAATAATTCGCCGAGACGCCACCGATGCTGTCGCAAGTAAACAGTGGGATATCACACGTGACCATACCCTATCAGACGGGATAGCCCATCAACCCGATCTTCAGTCTCCCTCTTGCTCCATCCTTGATTTCTGATCCCCAGCGGCTCCTCCAATCTCGCTCTGTCTGTTTTGCTGCTTCAAATGCCACTCGGCATTCTGTCGGCAGTTCATCAAGGACTTCCGGGGGCAGGTTGGCAAGACCATTGGGTCCAACATCCAAGCAGTCGCCACCTGGTCCAGGTATTCCCATTCCCGACATTGACGGCGACTCAAACACAGTATCCGTGACCATGAAGTTGCGCTTGATCACCGCTGGAACTTTATCGAAAATCGATCGCGATTGCGATTCCATCCCGCCGGGAACTCCTGTCTCTGCTGCATGACCATTTGCCATCTTAGTGTCGCCATTTACGAGCCCAAGCTGCTTCGATCCGAAGTTACCTTCAGCTAGACTCTCTTCAACTTGCTCGAATCGGGCATGCGTAGGCTGCATAATCTTGGGATAGAACATGTAGTTAGTGTGTGGTTCGTACACACCATCTAGATTGAGTCGTCGATTTGCGGCCAATGTCGTATTGAAACGGCTGTTCGCCAATTAGCATGGTAGCCTTGGAAAGCCTAAGTACGGAAAATTGTAACTGACCTGGCCTCTCTGGCATGTTCAAACTGCCAGTTGGTTGAAGTAATAGGAATTTTCCGTTTGCCAGTCATCGCTTTACCATTTGGCATCGGCACACTAGGTCCTCCAGTGTGGTAAACCGCACTTGCGCCATGCCATGCGACATATTGATTCTTGTTGTATGGCTCACCTGGTGGTGGTAGTCGGTCATTCGGATCTGCAATTTCGCCCTCAATATCGCCGTTTGCGCGTGCTACTTGCATGTAGTAGTCGTCGATGACTTTCCTTCCTCCAATAATTATTCGGGCGCCGAATTCGCGGAAGACGGATCTGGCCGTGACCACACCAATGGCACGACCCTTGTATGAATGAGGGATAATGTCGCGTTCGATCAGATTACGCTTCTCATCATCGTCTATGATGATCTTATAGAGCTTTGGATGTTTGGTGAAGAACAAATAACTGTCTCGGAAGCCAGTACATCGCGCAGGCTCGGTGGATAACATGTAGAGGCGGTCGCCGCGACCCTCAATTGTGAAAACTCTGACGCGATAGTCTCGTCCATCCTGCAGATTACCAAATCGATCTACTTTCTGCTCGCCGTCAGGGTCTTCTGGTAGAGCAACCTCATCGTCGACGACATCCATCATGTTGCCTTCTTTGTCGATCGGCACCCTGGTTACGTGAGAGGGTCCTCCTCTTGGTCGACCTCGAAAACCTCCAGGTCCTGAAGGCCTCCCTCTTCTCCGCTTGACAGGTGTGCCACCTTCTGATGCGCCATCAATAGCTGGCTCGGGCGTTGCATTCCAATCCGGTGGCCGATTCTTAGGCGGCCGCCCCAGTCGTTTTCGACGTGGAATGGTTTGCACCGTAGGTGGAGTGGCTGCGTCAGCTTCGGATTCTTGAGCCGCTGCGCTCGCATCGTCTTCTTCCTGGGGCGTTGCGATCTGATCATCTTCACCTCCGTCTACCATCTCTTCATCCTCTTCCGGGGGTGCAGCTGGAGTCGGTGTTCCTAGGGAGAGTTTAGCAGTAGAACGACTCGAAACAACAGATAGGTGAGTGTACTATGTATCGCGGAGGCAGCCCGCGGAGGGCGCCCTCTTCGACCAGGCATTGTGCGCTCAACGACGTAAAACTGTGGTGAGTGTTAACACAAGGCACGCATTCGCGCGCATCGGTCTGGTATACGGATAGCTCAAGGGAGAAAAGGTTGGGGCGCGCGGATATAAGCGAGGCGCTAAGCTAGTGACGCGCTTGCTGATCATGTGCAGCCAAACACCCTTGAGTACCTGGGCTTGCTAGTTAACATGCCACCGTGCCTGGCTCAGTCGATGGTGAATGAAAGAATATGGAACTCCGATCACCTCACTAGTTTTCCATCCTTCTCACTCTCCACCACCTCTCGACACTCTCCTTCACTTGTCGCGCTTGGATGATACCGCGCTCTCTGCTTGCATGCCGGCCTCCCGATCACCGCTGCGAAGCATTCATTGCATAAAGCAGTCACACATCCTCTCTTAGCTTCGCTGGACTATTAGTACCAATGTCGACAACAATACGACTCCCTTGTACTTCAAGACTCCCGCGGTAGCCTCCCGTACCCGATCTTCCTACAGAGCTGCACGCAACTGCGAGATCCAAGATCATGGCGCTAACAGCCAGTGCACCGGTCCTTCCTTCATCGCAACCTGCTGCGCGCCACCCACCTACACTGCCTTACAAAGTCTTGGAAGAAACCGAGAAACAATGGCTGTTCTCCGAAGACGAGCTAAGACGAACTCCGTCAGTGGCCGACGGCATGACACCAGAGACGGAGAGGGAATTGCGCGGGAAAGGTGTTAATTTTATTTCCCAGGTTGGCATTATGTTGAAGCTACCACAATTAACGCTATCGACCGCGGCTGTATTTTTTAACCGATTTTTGATGCGCAATTCACTGGTAGACAAGCCCGGGAGAAAAGCGCTACATCACTATGTAAGACTTTCCTAACTACATTCCTACGTATGTTCCGCGTACTGGATAGGAACGCGGAAGGACTTGCTTCTCCATCCACAAATTGAAACCTTGATTACGAACAAGACATACATTTACTAAACAAGAACTTTCTTTAGCAAGTTGCTGCCACTGCCGTATTTCTCGCAACAAAAGTCGAAGAAAATTGCCGGAAAGTCAAAGAACTCGTTATCGCTTGTTGCCGCGTCGCACAGAAGAATCCCAATCTCATAGTCGACGAACAGTCTAAAGACTACTGGCGCTGGAAAGACACCATCCTCCTCAATGAAGACGTGCTCCTCGAGAACCTCTGCTTCGATCTCACCATCGAAGCACCCCATAAAATCTTCTACGAATACCTCAAACTCCACGGGGTGGAACACCACCGCGAACTCCGCAATGCTGGTTGGGCTTTCCTTAACGACGCAATCCTCACCCAGCTATGCCTCCTCTTCCCCTCACGCACCATCGCCGCCGCCGCCCTCTACTGCGCAGCCCGCTACTGCGCCGTCGCCTTCCCAGATTCACCGCCGGGTCGGCCCTGGTGGGAGATGCACGGGGTCCGGCTCACTGATATCAGGCGCGCCTGCAAGTACATGGTGAATTGCTACGAGAACACGCCCCTCCGACCGGGCATGGAAGCCATCTATGTAAGCCTGCGCTCCCCTCCTCCTCAACCGCCGTCGTCGCGCCGCGATGATGCGAACGGCGACGACGGAGGCATTGCTCCCCTTGCGTGCGGGCCGCCCGAAGAGGAGAGGACGAGGCTAAGGATTTTTTCGCAGACGCCGCAGACGCCGTTGGCGGGGCCGGGCGGCCTAGGTGCGGCCGCGGGCGCTGGTGCGATGGAGCGGAGTGTGAGTGCCGAGAGCGATGCGAGTCGGAAACGGAGGAGGGAGGTTGTCGAGCCGATTGGAAATGGAGATGCGACGACTGAGCGGCCGCCGGAGAAGAGGACAAAGATGGAGACTGCGGAGAACTCTAAGATGGATGAGGAGGTGGAGAGGGTGAAGAATGGAGACATGAAGAATGAGAATGGGAAGCTTGGAGTGGATGATGATAACGTAAGTGAGGAAGGGGAGCTTGATGAATGAGTTTCGCTATGACGAAGATGTTCTTTTTTACGCTCCAGAAGGATCATCCGGCATTTGGATTTGCTGGAGTCGTTCAAGAGTCAAACGATTTGATGTACAAACAGCATGGCGTTCAATGGGCTTGAATAAAAGGATACCTTTGGGCAAGCTATCAGGAGTACCTAAGGCGGGCAAACTCTACAGCGAGGGGTCGTATTTTTGACGCTCAGCGGCTGTCTGATGATCAAAGACGATTTTTTGCCGCATTCGTATATCTATTTCCAACAGTTTCTATTCATATGAAAATTGAAGATCTATCAAAATCTAAGGCCTTGCGGCGGCTCGAGTCTACGATGACCGATGACGCTCCTCGTCCGGCCCAACAAGGTCCTCTTCCACGTCTCCACCTTTTCTCTCCTCCGCACCCCTCCATCCAGTCCCTGCTTGTATCACCGTCGCCACCACCGCTAATACACTCCCCGCCAGAAACAGCGTCTTCAACGCCGTCTCGAACCCCTGGGCCGCCACCGCCCTCTCCGCTCCTTGCAATCTCGCCGCGAGCGCGGGACTCCCCAACAGCCTCGTCGTCAACTCCTGCCTATCTTCCAAGCCCGCCTCCGCGAAACCCCTCTCCAGCGCCCGCTTCAGCGTCCTCGCAAAAATCCCACCCCCGATCGCGCTCCCGAAGCTCCCCGCAAAGCCGCGGAATGTCGCCAACAACGGCGTGACGATCGTGTGCGTCTCAGCCGGCGTGAGATGCAGCAGGTGCGCCATGGTGTAATTCAGGATCGCGCCAGTGACCAGCCCGTTCGCGAAAGCCGCAGCCATGTATACCGGCGCTGACGAGGCGGCGGTGGAGAGGCCGGCCAGCACGAATAGCGAGGCGGCGAAGCAGGCGAAGGCGATGACGCAGGCGAGGTAGAAGGAGCCCTGGCGTCGGATGTGGAGCCAGCCAGCGAGCAGGCCACCGACGCCGAAGCCGAAGTTGGTGGGGAGCAGGATCAGGCCGGCGGAGGCCTGGGACCAGCGTCGGACTGCGAGGGTGTAGACAGGGGTGTAGAAGAGGACGGTCCAGCGGGCGAGCATGAGGGCGAGGGTGGCGAGGCAGGAGAGGAGGGTTGCGCGGGAGCGGAGGATAGGGATGGGAATGACGGGGCTAGAGGCGAGGCGAGATTCGATGAGGAAGAAGAGGGGGAACGCGACGAAGAGAGAGAGGAGGAGGGGGACGATGCTGATGGGGTCGGAGGAGAGGCCATATAGGAAAAGGACGATTGTGAGGATCCACGTCAAGGCGCCAAGGTAGTCGATCTGGGCGATTTGAGTGCGCAACGGTTCTTTATGGTTACCTTCGGGTATGGAGAGAGAGTTTGGGGCAGAGAAGAAGATACCAATGCCGGCAACTGACGCTAGAGGAGCTTGAATCCAGAAGATTGGTCGCTTGAGGTTTGTTAGGGGGAGAAAGCAATATGATCGGGGATGGACGATGTACTTACCCATCCATATGGTTTGACCATGGCGCCTGCGATAACAGCACCAAACGATACACCAATCGTGAATCCGCTGTTCAGCAGTCCAATATACAACCCTCTTCTTTTTGCGCTACTCAACTTCAAAATCAATATCATAGATACTGAGAAGACCCCGGCAGCTCCAATACCTGCGACAACTCTACCCAGAAGGAAGACCGCCAGCGTTGGCGCTATGGATGTCACGATAGCGCCGACTGAAAAGATCAGGGTTGAGAAGGTTATGTATGTTCGGGGCGAGATTATTCTACATATTCGTCCACCGAGGGGTGCCAGGCTCGACATGGCAATCTACAGGGGTATCAATTAGGGCTGTCCTCGAGAAGTTGTAGATGAATACGAACAAGGAAGGCAGAGGTAAACCAGCTTGCTTGGCGAAAAGCGTCTAGCTCTTCGCTGATGAAGCCTTGAGTGGTCGATATGAGGGAGATGTTGGAGGCTATATCTTTCGGTCAGCTATTGCTCTCTAAATGCGATTCTTTTTCACGTTCAATTCGCATACCATGGAGGAAAATTAACACGCCCAGGCAGATGAAGATTGCTAGTCCGCGAAGCCTGGATAGTCCTTCAGCCGGAGTCCCATCTCTTTCATCACCGACACTTCCAGCCGTGGTGTCAACGGGGCCATTCACCGGATCAGGCTCGATGCGCAGCAACGACGTGCGCTCCGTCGCAAGGCCGTGACTCTCCGCCATCTCAAATACTGGGACAACTGAAGGGGACGAAGGCGAGGATTTGCCATTATTTTGAAGCTTGGATTACATCTAGAATGCCGTGACTTGTCCGTATTGATTCGTAATATGACGTTCATAGCCCCGTAGGCGCAGGTACTAGCGTGCGATTTGCCAACATGGGCAAATGACTGAACTAAGCGGCTGTTTTGACAGATGCAAAGATAGGCGCGCGGTTGTACTCTAGAGGAGCTCAAGACACGGCGGGGCAATGCACCTTCGTGACTCTTCATCTCCCTCTTCCACGGCAGAGAGATACAGTTCAGTACAGTACAGAAGCGCTTAGCATCCACGGTAAAGTACAGCTGCAAACATACCAGAGCGAACCAAATAAATCTACTCTACCAGACGTCAAACGATCTCGACAAGCCAGTCAAACCAGCAAAAATACACTTTTTCCATCACAACTTACTGGTCTCAGAACCATCAACAGACAAATTCTTTCCGACAATATGAAAACTGACAACTATCTCGCTTTATGTCTCGAGCAGGCGGCTAACTCCAATCTGCGCTACCGTCATGGTTGCATCGTTGTGCGCGGTGGAAAAGTCATTGGGGAGGGCTTCAATGAGTCTCGCTCTGGATTTGACGGAGGGGCTCTTAAGACTGGCTTTATCGCTGCCGGTCCGCCGAAGTCAAAATGTAAATCGAGTAGCAAGATTCCAGAGGAACTGAGTAATGATGTTGAGGCTACGAAGAATGCCCCTCACAAAGGCTTGACTCTGTTCGAGAACATGGGCGGGGGACACAACATCAACACACCATTTACCATGCACTCTGAGATGATGGCCATTCGTTCTGCTCTCTCTACTTCTTCTACTCTGGCTGCCACTGTGAGGTCGTCTAAAAAACCGTACTTCAAACTACCGGGTTTGTCTAAACAAGACAAACGACTAAGACGCGAGGCCCTCAAAGCATACGTCTCGCACATCTGTAGCGAGGGTAACGCCGCTATCACCGAGCAGTCGACCGTGGAGCGACGCCGTGACTTGGCGCAAGTTCAACAGAGGCAATTTGAATCCGCTACATCTCAATCAGGTGGCTATGGAGGAGAAGGCGAACAACAAGAGCGAAGGGGAGAAGGTAAGGAAGCAGCGAGTCAAGAGCGACAACGACGACGAGCGGATGCTTCTTTGGAAGGGTGTGAAGAAAGACCAAGCATGTTCTTCAGATACTTATTCTCTTCACGACCATCAGAAAACTTCTCATCATTGTCATCACCAGCACCACCAACAGTCTCAGTATCACCACCAGTACCATGACCAGAAACACCAACATGGGCAGCACGGACAGAAGGGTTCACAACAAAACCGCAAATCCTTGTCCAGGCCTAAGAAGGACGAGACCTATCAACCGCAGGCCTTCCTGCAGCCTTATGCTCGGACAGAGCACCCCCCATATAGCATAGCAGAGCGGAGGAGATTTAACCGCCTCAACGGTGTTGATTTGTATGTTGCAAGGCTCGGAAACCACAGTGAAAATGAAAGAAAGCAATCGAAGAGACCTCTCGAAGAAGCTGAGCCGGCTGCTCAACCAATAGAGTTGGATCGCAGCTTAGTAAAATCGGAGAAGATTGCGTCAATGGGGTCTTTGCATGAAGAACTCGAGTTTCCAGATCCGCGCATTCCTTCTCGCTCACCGCCTAAGGAGCGAGAGCTGTTCGACTGCAGTATGATCCGGGCGTCCAAGCCTTGCTATCGGTGTGTCGAATATATGCGCTCGGTTGGCATTAAGCGGGTATTCTGGACGGATGAGACGGGTCAATGGAAAGGGTGCAAGGTCCACGAGCTCTGTGACTCATTTGACAAGTTATCAACGAGTCGACACGCAGATGAAATAGCTGGCAGTGGTCCATTTGTGACAAAGCATGAGGTCTTGATGTTGCGGAGAAGGATGGGGAATTAACTACAAGAGTAGCGAGCCATAAGCCGATCTTTATTCAATGGTAAGGAAATTCCGCGTAGTTCTACAATTCCGACGTCTTGCGAGTCCCAGTGGATATGCGGAGTAAACTTACAACACCTTACGCTCCCTCATTTGGGAAAAGTGCAATGCTCAAGGGACAAGGTATGCTCACTTACAGTCTCCAGTAAAATCCCTGACGATAGTGTTACTCTTACATACCTTACGGCGGCTGGGGGGTTCCTCAACTGGTAGTTAATACAATGTTACCTCAGTTTAAATGTTATGACCATGTTGGCCCATGTTAAAGCAGTTGACATGGACCAACAAGGTCATAACAGCAAAGTCAAAATAACATTGCATTAACTACCAGTTGAGGAACCCCCCAGCCGCCGTAAGGTATGCTAGAATACGTGACTACTTGACTTCTTTGTCGAATACTTGGCGCCCCCTTTTCTCGGGAAGAGATCCATCCGAAGCACCAATGATAGATTGATTGTCTCGCACAAAGTAGAGTGGGGAGGCGGAAAGAAGTCATAAACGCACAGAGAGCGATTCTTTTCCTAAAAAACGGCTTGCCGTAATATTAAAGCCAAAGAGGGAAGTAGGACGACCAGCGTCCGAGGTCTCTGCCTTTTGCTCGCTGTGTTTTTATTTCAACCGTCAGCTTTAGCTTGCCACCCAGAACCTCTCTTTCCAAGATTAATCTTCATCATCAGCCTCGATCTCGTTCTCGTCCGCACGCTTCTTCGGAGACTTCGCTCCCGACCAGAGTAGGTGGAACGTCTTAAAACCAGACGCATTGGGGTCGTCTAGCTC
Organism: Viridothelium virens; assembly: GCA_010094025.1. Lineage (NCBI taxonomy): Eukaryota > Fungi > Ascomycota > Dothideomycetes > Trypetheliales > Trypetheliaceae > Viridothelium > Viridothelium virens. Next base: position 274,357 of record ML991783.1, read on the forward strand.
AACGGTGTAATCCTTTGGATCAAATCCATCTGTTTCCGTACGTTTGTCACAGATCGACTTGTCTGGCGGATTCTGCATCAATGCGGCACAATGCGGCCTTGCAAACGCGTTTTAGCAGTTTTGTTCTCTCGGTGAACATGGGGCACTGAATGCTTGACTTACGCTGAGTTACCAAAATTTTTGAAATTCCTGTAGAACCACTTCTTCTGCGCAATTGGGGGGTCTGCCGCTCTATAGCTTGCTTGGATATTGTTCTTTTGCACTGCGATCCACTGAGCAAATGTTTTTCAATCATACAGGACTGGTCATCTAGCACTCACCGTTTTGTTCTTCGGGACGAGCAGCGGTAATATGAGTGTATGCGCCACCTTGCGCAGTTCCCTCGTAAGTGTTTTCTTCTGCACTTGTGAATCCTGGTGGGGGTTGAGGGATTCCCCGTCTCTTGATTTTATCAGCATCGCCCGCAAAAGGCTGGAGTCCTGCTCCACTCTTGGTGTTCTTGCCCGAGCGATTAGTATTGTCCCTCTGTCTGGCTCGAAGTTAGATGGGGCGAAGTCTAGTTTGAGGTGAGGAGCGAGTCGTATATCTTACAGAACTCGAAGTCCTTTGAAACATAGAATGTCTGCACAATTGGCATCGCAGATGTGTTCCTGACTTGTGCAATCCATCCACATGGTAATGGGATCATTCTCACTATCGCCCGTCGCTCGTTTCTGAATACGATCGGAGGTTGGTACAGCATTGACATGTTGAAGAAGCAATGATGATGTTGCTAAAGCAAAGATATAATAACGGAACATGGTGACAATGCTAGGTAATGACAAGAATCTGCCCAGACAGGGAGGAGGTGGTTCTCAAAGTGTTGTCGAGGTCATTTAACAAGAGAAAGTGAAGGCTCTGGCTATCCAAGAGAACTACGAAGGCGAGATAGCTGCATTTATAACTGCAGGTTTATCCAGAGGATATACTGGATTCAAGAATTCCAGCTTTGCATGATGAAAGATATGGAGATTAAAGCCAACAATCAACTTTGATGGGGTCAGCCATGAAGGAGTGTCGATGATGATGAAAAGATGAATCAGAGGGAACAATGCTCAACATGAGACAATTGTGTCATGCTGTTGATCTTCTATTCCAAAGAGAAAGTTCATAGCAGAGCCCTCAACAATCGACGTAGAGGAATTGAAGGAAATAAAGACAGATACATTAGATGAATTCGTCTGGTCCTCACCCTTTAGCTCGCTTAACAGTGAGGATCTACTGCTGGGTCCCTACTCTCCAGCAATAGCTTTTGGCCAGGTGTGAACTTCTCTAATTATACAAACTTAAAAGTGGGCTGCATAGGCAAAATGACATCCTAATAGGCCCCTAGCCGAGATACCTTAGACCTTGGCATCTGCGCTTGCAATCTTGGCATCTCAGCCCAGCGGCTAAATGATACACATGACGAGGAGTGTTTGAGGCTCAGCCGCGATATATTAAGCCATGTTGGAAATTTAGCGATCAAGCCAGTGTATTCAGAAGATCCACAAAATGACGTTGAAAATACATATCTTCAACGTATCGAGCCTGGGCTTATTCTTCAAAACGCTTGAAGGTCATAGTCTACCATCTATAAAGGAGTGCTTTGGAACGACCCTGACTCCGCAGAATCTTCAACTCCCTACTTCATCAAACGAAGTTTACTTCATCTCCCACAGTCAAGCTTAATCTCGGAGCTCTGTTTCAGCACTTCACTAGAAAAGACTTACATTTCACTATGCATTCCTCCACGCTTTCGGTTGTTCTCATGACAGGTCTTTTTGCATTTCTCACAGCGGCCGCACCTGCCCAAGATGGCTCTCAGCTACAAGCTCGTGATCAGAAGAACGTCAACGGTATGGTCGTCACGATAGATGACCTTGGTTCCGGAGACGATCGCGTTAAACGTGAAGAGAATGTCACCAGAGACGGTATAACCTTCACAACGAGCGATCTTACGGACGAGGAACTGTCGCCGAGGTCGGAAGTAGCCAAGCGAAACAGCGATTACGTCTCTTCTTGCGGACCAAAGTCAGGATGGATTCCCATCGCTGATCACTACGACCAATCTGGAACCAAGTGGTGGGGGTACTCAAGTGCCGTCGATGCGTTTTGCACTCGGGTTTCGTCTGACTTCGATGGGAACCCAATTGTAGTTGCACCAAAAAAGAAACTTTCCGCAACGGTGAGGTTCGAGAACGAATCCGATCAGACAGGAACACGGGTTGGCTTGAAGAACGAAGTTCCAGGGCACATAGAATGTAAGAGGAGTAGCAGTATCGGTAGTCTTCCTGTTCGCTAACTTGGTGTAGTTGAGATCCACAATAAGCAGTCTGATGGAGACGAAAGGCCCAATCACGACAGCTGCACACGATATCTTATGGAAATGACAGCTCCACCAGGTTACAAGGGTTCCAACTGCTATGGAAGCAACAATAAAGATACTAAGGGTGGTTCATACCAGGTTGGATCGAAAAAGATTTCTTACCATGGACTTCCTGGCACTAATTAGGTAGATGGATGGAGAAAGTGATGACCATGTCACTCCTCATGGGCGGGATATCTGAAGACTATCTTACCATCGGGCATATGGCTGGTACGGTCCTATAATATGCACCATGCAGGCCATGGTGAAGTAGAGTCTAGTTTTAATACCAATCAACTGACTTTCGCTTGCTCTGAATTCCACTTACCAAATTGCCAAGTAATAAAGATCTGTTAGCGGAATTTCATGTCGTAGCGTCATAAGCGCCATACCTGCCGAATTAGCAATCTACTGCTCTTCGAGACTGTCGTCTGGGATGCAAGAGTTCGGTCGATCGATAGATGTGTGCCTCTGGGATGCCCAAATTAGACATCCAAACAGTATATTTGATCGGTATCCGCAAGCATAATATGGTCAATCATTTCTGATCAAGGTTGGGTTGCCTATACAGTGGCTAAAGAAAGCACTCTGGTCAGTCCTGCTAGATCTGTTGATCAGAACCTCGAGAAAACACCGAAAGGTGTGCGAGTAAAGCGGCACAGGAGACAAGTCCGCTTCTTGGAGGGGCAAACAACGGCGATCTGGCTGTGACAGTGTTTAAATAAGATAGTACAGTCTGATCGTTGCTTGGATGAGAAGAGGTGAGGTTAAGAAGAAATAGCTGAGCCATATGTGGGTCAGCCAATCAGAGGAGTCTGTGTCGCATCGATGCAGCCGCTTCCAACGCAAAGCTTACTTCGTGTCGATGCCTCTCAAATCATGATCCTCCTTTTCCATGGACGGAACGGAAATATACGAACTCCTCGTCTGAGATCCACACGCACGGTGTTCCGAAGGCGAATCAGCGGGCTCCAACTAGAGTACTCGCGCTCAGCTTTTGTATCAGACCCACACAGACTTGGCAGCCTCCTGCAGAAGATCTTATGATGGGGCTGTATCGACGGGTGGTGTCTTGAAGCCCAACACATGTCAGCTCTAGGCAATAACGGAGCTCGCATTTTGGATGCGACCTGTCAATAGCTAGGTCCAGAAAAGCAAGAGGTGCTCGAGGATAGGAACGTGTTCATCAACGAGGACAGTGTTCGGTTGATCACGACATGACCTCCCACGTCTATAGGCAGCTTCTTCTATCTTCCGAAACAGAAGGTAAGGCTGGAGGTGATCAGTTGCATCACGTGATCTCATAGGATTCGTGCTCAGAAAGGTACCCGTAAGTACCTATATCTTACCTAGACCTAGTATATATAGGTCCTCGTAGGTTATGGTTCAATCAGTGAGCATTCCCTACCTTTCGATCGACGTATCGCCTATCTTGCTTGCAGACGTCTCTAAGCAGCCAGAATTTCTCGGCTTTAACACTCAGCAGCCCCCCTTCTCCCATAGCATTGGTGACGATGGCCCACGTCCTGCTTTTCTGTGCAGGAGACGTATCTCCTAAGGCAGGCCTCAGCTCATCAACCTGTTTCTGCATTGGACTAATTGATCCCTTGCTTTAGGTGATAGACAGGCTCATCACCAAATCTCAAAGCCATTCCCCGTCATTTAATTGCTGGACACTCATCCGCGGACCCTCTCAAGCTGTCAAGGATGAAGAGACTCCAGTCCCGGTCGAATCCTTCAGCACAGGGTTCAAAGGTGCATCCATCGACTCTCTTGCGGGCTTTGTCACTTCTCGCATTCCCGAACCTGTTGGATTGCTCACCCCATACACTTTCGCCGTGCTGGATGAGCGCAGTGAAAGAGACGACACCGTCCTTCTCGTGCATCAAGTAACAAGCTATCCCGACAAGGATCCAGAAGATACGAATCCAGACCCGTCGACGGCGAAGAAAGAGTGGAAGCAGTGGCGCGTGACCTTTGTGTCGGGTCAGTGGGTAGTATCTGTACTGGAAGAAGGAGATGATTTGTTGACGGAGAGCTTTGACGATTCATTGTTTTCCGTTGATGCCGATGGGGTTTTGCATGTTCGGCGCATAGAAGGATCTTGAATTCATTGCTGTGGTGCACGCTAGCCCGTCTCTGGTAGCTCCAGCCATTGCATAATTAGGTAATACGGTACTCTAGCCGTAATGTCACTTTCGGTGTTGCCCCCGGCTCCACTGCGATCGCGCTTTCACTGTGCCTACAAGATGGCGGAGAATAAGAATTGGAAATCCGATATCATCAGAATGCCGTCGGGTAACAAATTTTTGTACCTTTCCACCCACTTTAGCCGCATTTGGCAGGTACTCAGAATCGCTCCCGTTTCAGCCGACCATTCTTGTATCTTGCACTGTTTTTTTGAAGGGTCCCCCTGCACGTGGACCTGGAGACGGTACCTTATAGAGTACTGCAAGTCTCCTTTGCCAGAGCCTAAGCTGCTGTCCCGCCAGACCCAGGGGAGAGGCAAAATCAGAGCGTGGCCCTGGCCGGTCTCTTCATTGGCACGATTTGGTCCTTGTCCATAACCTAACCCACGTTCTCGCATGAGACATACCAGAACAGCAAGCCTTACCAGAAGTGCGGGCTGGTGCATACAGGACTGCGATGATGAGGTCACACCCAGCAATTAGAGCAGTACACTCCATAGGAATTTTGATCATGACATCGCGTAGCGTGTACAATGGCCTGCCTATATGGACCAGCTTCTCCATCAATGATGGGAGCAAGTTGGTTATTGCTCTTCGCCAGTAGAATCGCTTTCTTCTATAGTCTATTCGCGATGCTCGCTAATTCTTACATCGGCGCTGTTGCGCTGAGCACTCAAATCGTCCTTGCTCAAGCAGCAGCAACAAACTCCACTCCAGAAGCATTGAACCCCAACCTTACAAACACTATCCCTCAAGCTCCGGGAGGTCCAATTCTGTAATCTGGGCAACTTCTCCGAGCAATCAGACAGAAACTGATAGTGGCGTATAGCTACTACAATGGCTCTGGACCAGTTCCTCCGTATAATATGACCTCTCCAAATCCGGTCCCGATCACACCATTGAATAGGTAAGTGGGAAGTTCTCTGGAGAATGTTTCACAGCAGCTTACTGAGACTCGGAGCTCTTCCGCAATTGAGAATAATCTCTTTAATGAGCTTGTGGGGATCGTGAACGGGACGAGCGTTACTGGTCAATGCAACAAATGCATAGCAGCAACTGAAGTAATGCACATTGCTGCAATTACCCAACCGGTATCTACCGTAGTAGATCTCCTCATCAGAGCGTAAGTCCCATTCAGGTGGAACGAACATTCTCGTTGGCTTAGGTTACTGGCAGATGTAACGCCTTCCCTGCTTTTGAGGAAACGATTTCCGCGCAGACTTGCTATGAAGAGTTCGGCGGCATCGGTAAGCTCAGAGTCTTTTTATGTAGATTAAAAGATTCGAAGTTGACGAGAAAAGGGAACACCGGACCATATTATGCGCAGCTCTTTTCCAAAATGAGTGCAGCAACTGGTGACCTGCAGGCCTTCTGTGCATACTACGATGCTTGCGACCTTCCGGACACCATTGCTATTGATGAAAGCCAGTACTTTAGTCCGAAGCCTTCAAGTGCCAATGTTGCCCCGGACCCATCCGGCGAAAACATCAACGTGCTCCACTTGAGTGACTGGCACCTTGATCCCCGCTACGACATTGGTTCGGAGGCGAACTGCAGCCAATACCTTTGCTGCAGGCCCTACGCCACAAATACAGACCTTGACACAGATATTGAGGATCCTTCTATTCCAGCCTCTCGATTCGGTTACCTATACTGCGATTCTCCTCCTGACCTCGCCTTGTCTTCGTTCGCTTCGATGCCTGATTTCTTCAACATGAGTAGCGTTTCTTTTGGCATCTTCACAGGAGACATTGTTTCTCATGACAATGGAGACCAACTGTCGCGAGCTTATGTTGAGTATGAAGAAAAAGTGACTTACGAGACATTCAAGGCGGAGATGCGTAACGTTCCCGTCTATCCCACTCTTGGCAATCATGACTCTTTTCCTGAAGCGTACAACACGCAGAACGAACTAGACCCGAGCAAGAATTTGTCATCCAATGCCTTATCCTGGAATTACGACCTCTTGTCATCAATGTGGCAGACCGATGGTTGGGTCACGGCATCCGAAGCCAACTACGCTAAGACTCACTATGGAGCCTATGCCCACACGACCGCGCAAGGCCTGCGGATCATTTCCATCAATACCGACTTCTGGTACGTCGACAATATCTTCAATTACTGGAACTTCACCAACCCGGACACCTCAGGCATCCTGAAGTTCCTCGCTGACGAGCTCTCGGCCTGCGAAGCCGCCGGCCAACGGGCTTGGATCATCGGCCACGTCCTCTCGGGCTACAGCGGCACCAATGCGCTGCCCAATCCCTCAGCGCTGTTCTACTCCATCGTCCGTCGCTTCTCGCCTGCGACGATCGCTGGCATCTTCTTCGGCCACACCCACGAGGATCAGCTCCAGATCTTCTACGACTACCTCCCAGACTCCACAGTCGCCGGGAAGAACAGCACGAGTCTGCGCAACACGACGCTCGTGGACTACAGCAAGCCGCTGCAGATGGGCTTCGTTGGTCCTTCCATCACTCCGCTGACGGGCTACAACGCGGGATACCAGCTGTACCAGGTCGATGCTAAGACTTTCTCCGTGACGGGCATCCAGACGTACTTCGCCAACGTCTCGGACTCTCTGAATTGGCACACTCCAGTCTGGGATTTTGAGTATGATGCCCGGGAGACGTACGATGTTAACGGTACATGGCCTGCCGGTGCGCCGCTGAATGCGACGTTTTGGGATGGCGTGACGTATAACATGCTGAGAAATCATAGCTTGGTGGAGCGGTACAATTTCTTGGAGACGAAGAGTAGTGTCGTGACGAAGAGCTGCAATACGGCGGCGTGTGCGGAGCAAAAGGTATGTTACATAAGGAGCGGAAGTGCAGCGCTAGGACGGGCGTGTCCACAGAGCAATGGACCCTCCTGATGTATTAGAATGAGGTTGGTGGTGATCGCTGCTCGAGGGAGATTTGTATATAAAGGATGTTGCGGTGGATTGAGTATTTATCAATATTTTGTGAGTAGTATGAGAATAGACGTACCTTCTCAATGCGTCTGATGCCAAGTTCTGGGAAGTCCTGCATTTTTCAGATTCACCAGTGTACTCATGTGCAAGCGCGTAAGGTCGCTTGCTGTGTTGATGGGGTATTTTGAGCACGCTTGCTGTAATGGTGTATGTGGCATCACTAAAGATGCAAGGACTTCCTACACGATCTTGTTGTTCGGCTTCTGAACTTGCTCCGTCGTTAATAGAAGGCGAGACATCCATTGCCGAAGGAAATAGCGCGTCATCGGCTATCGCTGAATGGTCGCGTCCTTTCAAGAAAATGACAGGAACTTGCCTGCCTGTATCAATACCTGCAAGCACCCAGATCGATGATGGAGAATGGAAGGTCTGACATGAGCGAAAAGAGAAAGGGTTAAGTAATCCGCGAGACCCCGGCCACGTTTTAAGTCAATCAAGTGGAAAGTACACTTTCGAGGAAGTCAAACGTCGGTTGATTGGAAGTCGCGCATCGGTGTCTGTAGGGGCTAGCTGCCTTAGTAGTGTAAATGACGAAACAATGAGAGGCAAATTTTGGATCGTGAGGAAATGGCGAATGAACATCTCGAATTGTGCTAAAGCTAGCTTTCGTGAAGGTACGAAACGCCTTTTTGGACGGTCGTGGTCATTGTCGGCTCTGGCTCCAGGACCGTTCAAGCCTTTTGCCAAAGACAGTTCAGATAGAACATTAAGATGTTCATGCTGGATATGAGCACGTAGCGTGATTTCTAACGTTGTGTTCATCTGTCGCAGTACACTGGTACTGCTTTAATCCTTCCGTAGGCTCATCTTCCTTGCCTGCGATTGCCAATCAGGACTCTTTCCCAGGTTCAGTGTTGCCTCAAGGCTTACGCCTAACAACATCTTTCAGAAGTTGCTGCCGTTCTGATAAACAAAGACGGGTCTTGATAAAAGGCTCTTCGCCCACTGGGTCCTCTTCTTTTGTCTTTTTTTTGAACATATCTTAACGCACGACACTTTTGAAGAGCTGGACAGTGTGCCTGAGTCACCTCATGTGGCCACCGTCCCATCAAAGCCAGTCGAAGAGCAATCGCCCTCAAGAGGAATCGCCCTCGTGCGAGGTCAGCCGCCAGTTACACCATCAGGAAGGATATGTCCCCATATATCCTCTCCTTTGGCTACGCTGCCCACATTTCCGCCTCAAAGGAAACATGTTCCTTTGGCTTGTTGTTGAATGGCCTCGGCACATTCCCGCGTTCCTACTCGACCATCATCTTCCCTTCATTGCTTGTCAGGCACACTGTCTTCGCTCCTTCATCCCTTGCTCGACCATCAACACAGTCATTTTGCTGTTGATCTTCCCACGTCTGCTCCATGACCACACTCTTCCACAACGCAGCACTGCTTCACAACTTGTCATATGGGACCAGCTTCATGTTCATATCAATTTCTTCACAGACACCAGGGCATTGTCCATATCGCCCAGATGGTGGCGTCTTCATGTACATAACTTAAACATTCGGCTGGTTGCTGACCTCGTCGGCAATTTTTGATCTTGTGTCACAGGTGCAACGTGATCAACGTCACTAACACCATCCCAAATACACAGAGTTTCAGAAAGGATGCTCGATGCTTTCAGTGTTTTTAGCCATTTTCGGAAAGACCAGTGGGAAGAGGAAAGGAATCGTGAGTTTGAGCTTGGAAACATTTGCTCAGATCAGGTATCGCCGCAGTCAAAGGTACCCTTCAATCCGAGCTGCCCGTGTGATGATGGGCTTCCTTGGGTCTCAGTCTTGTGACGCTCGAGTTACCGCCTCTCTGAAGAAGGTGACAATAAAATGTGCGTCATTGATCATCATTGACCTCGCATACATGAATCCAACCTAGCAGTGTGCTCAACGCTTCGAAATGTGAACAAGGTTCAAGGATATGCGTTGCACCCTCCTACAAGACCCGCTTTGAAGATGACCGGGGAAGAACCTGCATAAGCCCGTCTGACCGCACACGATGTCAGGTGAACAATCCAACGCTACAGTGTGCTTTACGTGGGTTTTGCTAATCGTCAAGCACTCTCCAGAAGACGCGTAACACTCTTCTGGAAGACCTGCTTTGAACAAGACGGGGAAGAGCCGAATGGAACCGTCTAGCTTCATACAATGTCGAATGACCATCGCTACACTCTTTGTGTACTCCACGTGAATCTCGCTAATTTCCAAGCATTCTCCAGAAGATGCGTCATTCTTTTCTGAAAGACCTGCTTTGAATATAATGGGCAGAAGTCTGCATAACCCCATCCTGCTACGCGCAATGTCCAATGGCCAATCTCACGATAGCAGTGCGCTCGACGTAAGATTTGCCAATCTTCAAGCAGACTCCAGCAGATGCAGTACACTGTCCAAGATGACCTGCTTCGGAAATGACGGAGAAAGCCCACAGTGGTCCATCCAGATGGGTGAAATGCCATCATTGAGATAGAATTGAGGCTTGGCCCAATAATCTTGCACTGGAAACTGTACCTCCAAGTTCGCGCACAACCACGTCCACTCGAGACAGGCAGTGGGCCGAATTCTTTGAAGGATAGACCGTGAAGGAGCGAAGGTCTCAGTCATGTAGCTCCTGATACTCGCGCTCCAGTGCAGAAGCGTGCGAGAAATGCTGAGCCATTGATCCTCATTGTTCCCTAAAAGCTCCATCCGACGCAGTTGTTGAGCAGACAGCCAAGCTCAGCTGGTTCGATATGCTTCATTCGCTCGACTTTGTCCCCTGCACGCACAAGATGCATTCAGGGAGCTGCTTCAGCCACCAAGAATCTTTTGCTTGCTGCTGCCGAGACATAGGTCTCGAGCATGAGGCATTGCGAAAGATGTTTTTTCCCAGACTTGTCTGATAAAAGAAGCAAAGAAGAAGAGTTTAGAGAATTGCAGTATGGATACACTGCATCTATGAATCCGTGCAACCGAGTGCGAGCCCATGGGCGGGCAAAGTCCTCAGGGCGGGAAGCGAACGTTACCGAAGATCAAATGTATCAGTCCCATGGTCAAGATGAGTGCAGCGCTCGGATGCAGCTTGCCTATATTGCGCCAGGATGCTGCAATATGTTCACAACTCAAAAGATGGATGTGGTTGGGCAATGCAATTTGGATTCGACAAATACCAAAAAGACCGTGTCCAAGGATAACCTCACAATCTCCTATATCAGATCTTCTCGAGCAATTTATCAGCCGGCTAAGATTATGTAGCCAATACTAGATAATGATGTTCGATTTGGATTTTGGAAACAGGCTTTTCAGTGGATCGGCCCATTTAGGAGGGAAGCTTCCTGGCTGTTAAATCCCATTAGGGCAAAGATGATCCGCGAGCTCCGATGCTATTTTTTAATGTCTAGCCCCAACTGAACGTAGACATCTAGTAGTTCTTGCTCAGTGCTGAACGAGGGTGGGAAGCGGATGGGTGGAACTGCTCGGTATGAGAATCATGGATTAGCATTCGGCAATGCTCACTTACCCGTGTATCGGATGGGAGTTTAAAGAATGGGAGGTGACTCGCAGCAGAGAAAAGCGTTTGATCTTGCCATCATTAGCGCGCTTGGCGCACTGGCACCTTCAGGGATTGCGTCTTTGCTCTACGGCGAATCCTGCCGTGCCCCGATGGGTGCCAGAAAGGCAACGCGACTCTGGGGGTAAGCTTCTTACCTCTATCACCCTTTTGCCAGCCCAATTCCCTACTAATCTAGACCCTACATCACATCTGCCACTACGTGACTGCGTCCTGCTGCCGAACGTATCAATGCCGCTCTAGCGCCACCATGAATCTGCGATGTGATACCGGAAACCGGTGTGACGGCACTTACAGCCCGTCTACATGTAGGTCCTACCACTGCTGTGATGAGACTCTGATAGCCTGTATGAAGAAGGACTTCTCACTCGTTGACAAAGCTTAGATTGGTCCCTTCATAGGGCTGATTCTCCTCAGCTGAAGTATACGGGATCGACCGGATGTAGGAGGAGGCTATTCAAGAACAAATAACCGCGCATTTACACACCGAACCCGCAAGGCTGACGGTCCCTCGCAAATTTATGCAAACAGCAATTAGGACGCCTGCAACTCCACTCTATGGACCTGCTGACAAACATGGAAATCCTGAAGCTTCAAACTCCCATTCACCGCACCCTTCAGCCGCACGAACCTGCAGCGCTCTCTCAATTCATTCCAGTCTCTGGAGCTCTCTTGTAGAATCAATGGCAAATTCGCACGATGTCCTCCTTTCCTCCATTCTACAGCCTTCACGCCTCTTAGCTCTTCATGCTCTCTATTTTTCATGGGCCGACTCGGGCGGCCTCCCTGACGCTGCCTCGCTTCTCCGATTCTTCAGCAACGATATCGCAGCGCCTCTATTCGACATAGCCTTCGCCTCAGCCCTCAAACCTCTATCCACCATCCCTCTGATCGAAATTCCCCCTCTGCTTCCCTACTTGGCATCTCCCACAGAACCCGACTTCCCGGCCCAGGCTCTCGGCCTTCACATTCTACTCGATCAGGCTCCTCGCTTTCTTCTCCGTGGCATAGACGAGCGCTGGACCTTCGGCTTCTTCGGAGTGTTGACACTTCGTTTCGCGCAAGAGCTAGCCGCGCTACCGGTGGCGTTACAGCCACAACGCGTGCAACGGTGGCGAGACCTCGGCCATGGATATGAGCACGCATGGCTGCGGGCGTTCTTGTTGTCGACCGCATTCGTCCATGCTGAAGAGCTCAGTGCGCAGCGGTTTGGACAGGCTATGATCGAGGAAGAGTGCAGAAGGGGTGCAGAAACGCACTATGGCGTTGCGGATCCAACAAGACCGCTCGATGAGGCAGACACAAAAGACGTGACCCTCTTTCCCAAGCTAGTTTTGAGTGTGGAGGATGGAGCGGAAGATCTGAGAAAGGAGGAGGCCCTATGGAGGATGTGTCGAATTGTGAGAGTGCATGAACCAATCATTACGGCCTTTGGGAGGTATCCTTATCGGAATGGGAAGATGGGCAGAAAGAATACGGAAGAGGAGTCGGATTATTTGAAAAAGACTAACGGCTTTGGGGATTGTGATCCGGAGACGGCGAGGAAGATCCGAGAAGATGTAGAGGCTGGGAGGTGGACCCCTTTGTAAGGGAACAGACTCAAGTATGGAGTACGGGATACGGGGCTGCGGGATGCTTCAATCTGCTTTCCCTGTCTATATTGCCTACACCATCTTACTGCCTCCCATGTCTACTATGCGCACCAGCGTGCTCCCGAAAAATTATCATGATTCCCCGCCCGGCGAGTAAAAGCTCTCCTGACTCAGCAGAATCCTTGAGGTTTGATTTTCCAAGATCTTTGTGTTGATTTCCTTCTAGGACTAAACTTCAGTAACGAAGGATGCCGTAGACATCAGGCACAGGAGGGTGGTGTACATACCTCAAGCATGTGAGTACCTTACGGCGGCTGGGGGGTTCCTCAACAGGTAGCATTGTGTTAATTACCTGTTGAGGAACCCCCCAGCCGCCGTAAGGTAGGCTCTGGGCGGCACAGCCATGGATCTTGAGGCTGTGCCCACTGGCTTCCCTCTTCAACGTCCTCAGAATACCCTACCTTTCAGGAAATTCATTGCTAAGTGCAACGTATCAACGTGCAACCCGGAGAGTTAAATGCGTACCTATGCAGGTATGTTGTTCATGCAATTGACACAACAAGTCAGTGAATCTCACCTGTACCCTTTTCTTCTCTCTGATCGACTGTATCAATCACACAGTGCACGATAGCATACAATACTCTGCACTAGAAATGACGTCGAGGTTACCAATTGCTCGGTGGCAGATACCACTCTTTTGCCTCTGCCTAATTCCTTCAATGATTTTTTTCATGTTTGAAATTTTATACAGGTCAATTTCCAGCCGAGTAGTGAATAGATTCAAGAAAAAATCCCGGGACTACAAAAGATCTCGCCGAGAACATCTTCTGTCGCGTCGTCGTGCATTGTCAGACCTCGAGAACGGAGCAGCAATCGGTAACGAACGGGAAAGGTTGTCATTCCTCAAAGTTCCACCGGAGATACGTCAACAGGTTTACGAGTATCTCTTTCGAGAGCAAGAACGGGAACCCATTGTCATGACATACGATGTCCACAGAAGGATCGTAGCAACTACCAAGAGCAGTTTCTGGAGACAATATTATTCCCGACGTTGGCCCTTTGGACGAAAGTCACCTGCGGAATTGGATGTACACGAATATGTACGACAGCGGCCTCTTGGACTCCCGATGACTTGCCGACAACTGTAAGCAGCTCTTTCGCTTTGATGCCTAGTCAGACTTGGCTACTTATACAGGGAGAAAGGAAACACGACCACTGAGGAGCGATGAGAATGACATAGAGTTAAAGATGGATGGTTTCGACTTGACTACGCTGACACATCGTTAGGTACATAGAGACCATTGACTATCTCTACGCATACAGCACGTTCAATATGCCAGTTCCGGAGACGATGGTCGACCTCCGAGATCGAGTCTTTCTACCCCAGCGACTGAACGCGATCACATCCTTGAGGCTAGATTCGCCAATTTTTTCTATTATCCGCATATCAGAGATTCGTGATATCGAGACTGTCAAGGAGGAATGGTTCGAAACATGGAACATCATTTTAAGTCTAGAACGCCTCAATTACCTGACCGTAGACGTCTACCAACCCCATATCGTTGGGCCTCATGCGGATTTCAGAGGGATAAACCCTTCTCCAGGAACCTTACAGTCTCTCCTCAATCCACTGATGCAGGTCAAAAAACTACCTAAGTTTGAAGTTATCATTTTTTTGGCAGCCATCTGATGTCGAGCGTTATACACATGCCCCATTTGTGCTGAGATATAGGGCTCCGAGCTCAACCGGTGAAGGCAGTCCCTTGTTGTAGCCTTCGCGTTCAATGCTCCCATTGCTCACAGTCATCTCTCATGTCAGCCTCATGCATAGACAGTCAATGTTTGGGTCTGCACGAAAAGTGCAAGCAGTTTGGAACGAATGAGCTTCCTGGCTTCGAAGCGTCTGGGTTGTCACGCGGTTAACAAAAAAACCCGCACACCGAAACTGGGGGGTGCCTCGCCAGAAAAGTAGCCACACTTATAAACTACCTTTACAAAGTCCAAATTATTATTCAATAATCTCTTAAGTTTAAAAGGTGGTGACTGTGTGATAACAGATAAGCCTAATATACATATGTGATCTTTTCTGTCTACTCTGTATGAAGCACCCCCCAGTTTTGGTGTGCGGGTTTTTCTGTCAACCGCGTGGTTGCGAAGGGAGGTCTCGCAGAAACCTTTTGAAGTTACTTGGCAAGCCTAATAGATGTCTGTGACGAATAAGAATCCATAACATAATCTTTGCTGTACAATAAGCCATAACGCAACAGTCTCAGGAAATTACAAGTCCAACTACTATCTTGTAAGCAATTAGTGCCGTTACAGAAAGCTGCATACATGTTCGCGATATCGTCGGGATTTGGTAGAGTCAGCACACATTCCGTACCTAGAGTCGAGCCTCTGGCATAGGCATACATGCTTATCATCAGAGCGACGTCTGGATTACAGGCCTAGTCCGCAGATCATGGGTCTGTAGCCAAGTATCGATCCGTAAAGAAGGGGGTAGAGGTCAGGCCGTCCAATCGCTGCGCAAGAAGCCCGCAAACACATCCCTGCATCTCTTCGTGCCTTCTCCCCGCAACCCCGCCATCTAGGTGCGGAATTCCCATTGCTCTACTCCGTATGTCTTAACGAATTGTCAGTCTGCAGCCGATTCCAAGCAGAATGGAAGTCCCTACCGCCAGATCTCTCGCAGATGTCTATCCTGAAGCTTCTCTGTCGGTCCAAAAATCCAGATGGCAGGCGCTCCTCGCCAAATTCGAGCAAACGTATGGCCGCCCCGCGGACTTTGTCTCGCGCAGCCCAGGGAGAGTGAACATTATCGGCGAAGTAGGTATGTTCACATGGTTCTCAAACGCTCAGGAGTCTAAATGAATGGGAACTGTAGCACATCGACTACTCTCTTTACGAAGTAATTCCAATGGCGATCACGGCCGATGTCCTTATGGCGGTTGCGATTCGTCCAAGCAACGAAACGCCTCCAAAGGTCCGTCTAACAAACGTGCATCCGGAGAAATTCCCTACACGGGAATTTGAGATACCTTCAGAAGGAGACATAGCAATTGATGCTACAACGCATGAGTGGACGAATTACTTCAAAGCGGGGATAAGAGGCGCATCGAAGTTGCTGCAGGAAAAGAAAGGGAAAGAGTTTACTTCATTAGGTATGGATGTTTTGGTAGATGGCACAGTGCCGAGTGGTGGCGGTCTGTCAAGCAGTGCAGCATTTGTTTGCACAAGCGCTTTGGCTGTCATGAAGGCCAACGGAGAGGATGCTGTAGACAAGACAAAGTTGACTGAGCTCGCGATTGTGTCCGAGAGAGCGGTTGGTGTCAACTCCGGAGGGTGCAATACTCGCTCTATCGACCTAGGTTCCATTGCTAACTCGGGCCAGAATGGATCAATCTGCGTCAGTATTTCCTGTCCAAGGCTCTGCTCTTTACGTATCTTTTAAGCCTTCTCTTACCGCCAAGAATGTTACGATACCAACGACAGATCCCGAAATCACCTTCGTTATAGCTCAGTCTTTCGTGGTCTCAGACAAACATGTCACCGCCCCTGTATGCTATAATCTCCGGGTCGTCGAATGCACCATTGCCGCAGCCTGTCTAGCAAAAATATTTGGATTGAAGGCACCCTTACCAGCCGATGCCGGTCCTCTTGGCATCAGCTTGAAAGGGTTCCACGACACGTACTTTGAGGACAAGGAAGGGATCAAAGACAATTCCAAGACATCTGTCCCAGACCTACAAAAGCAGTTGGAGACACTCATTGACTTGACAGACAATTACCTTCCCCAAACCGGCGGATACACACGGGATGAGATCGCCCAAATCCTTGGTATCAGCAAAGAAGGTGTAGAGAAGCAATTCCTGTCTTCATTTCCGGTCCGAGCAGAGCAGTTCCTTCTTCGTCAACGAGCTCTACACGTCTTCACCGAAGCCTTGCGTGTTCTTCAATTCATGGATCTCCTCCTCAAGCCACCGACCACTTCAGACGGCGAGACAGATTCGAAGGCGCTGATGAAACAGCTCGGTGATCTCATGAACGAGACGCAGGACTCCTGTCGCGATGTCTATGAGTGTAGTTGTCCTGAAATTGACGAGCTCTGCAAGTTGGCGAGAGGCGCAGGAGCGTATGGGAGTCGCTTGACGGGTGCCGGCTGGGGTGGCTGTAGTGTGCACCTCGTGCCTGCAGATAAAGTGGACAAGGTAAAAGAGGTATGGGAGAGAGAGTACTACAGGAAGAGGTTCTCGGACATGACGCCTGAGCGGTTAGAAGAAGCAATCGTAGTGAGCAGACCGGGAAGTGGAAGCTGCGTGTATATGGTGCAAGATGGGACCCTGTAAAACATTTTGCATACTGATTGGGAAGGCCCAATTATTGGATAGCATGTATTGGAAAGAAAACAACAGTGATAAGCAATGAGTAATCTGGAAGGTGACGAATCTTTCACCCTCTCATGCTGAGGTTTAGGCCTCGGCAAGATTCGGCGAGCGACGGAGCTCTCCCCAGATTTTACTCTACAGACCAGCTCCCCGCATCGCCTACCCTGAGATTGTAATCATCCGATTCTGCTTAAGTCTGATTCATATAACCCTTGATTCATGACATTCCCCTAGTGCGCAATTACATGTTCAAGACTTCCATTACACGGCAATCATGAGCACTCCAGGTGCAGGCTTCGAATACCCTTCCAAGCCAGTCTCATGGCTCAAGAGAGATGTCCTTCTCTTTGCTAACAGCATAGGCTGCACAGCTGAAGAGCTGCACTTTCTCTATGTAAACATTTCCATGCCCTTCCTATGTCTCTTCACAAGCAATCTAATTGGCCGCTCTCTAGGAACTTCATCCCGACTTCTCCGTCTTCCCTACCTATGCCATTATCCTCCCTTTCCGCGGCACTTCGCAGGAAGTTCTCGACTTCTATTCCTACTCCAGGCAAAATCCAATTCCAGGAGTTCCAACACTGGACAGCAAGCGCGTCGTCGATGGCGAGCGCAAAATTGAGTTCTTGAAACCTCTGCCTGTGAGCAGTGAGGGGAGACAGTTTGAGATCAGGGCGAAGGTGCTCGGAGTATATGATAAGGGAAAAGGTACAGTGGTAGAAACCGAAAACCTGCTGGTGGAGAAGGGGACTGGGGAGGTGTATACACGAGCAACGGGAAGCGGATTCTTCGTGGGCCAGGGCGGTTGGGGCGGTCCAAAGGGTAAGCGCGCGAAAAAGGACGAATGGAGTATCACAAGAATAGGAGAAAATAACACGGTGATGCTCCAGGCCCGAGTACGCCAAATTTCTTGCCCCCCAAGAATAAGAAACCGGATGCGGTGTATACCCTCCAGACGAACAATGAGTCGGCGCTACTGTACCGGTAAGTGGACGGAACTTGCAAGGACCTTGCACGAGAGCGAAGTTTGCTTAACGCGACCCTAGGTTGAATGGAGATTATAATCCACTTCATGCAACGCCAGAACCGGGTCAAAAAATGGGTTTTGGTGGTGCTATCATGCACGGCCTGTTTTCGTGGAATACAACATGCCATGGCCTTCTCAAGGAGCTCGGAGGCAGTGACCCAACAAACATCAAAGAATTCCAGGCACGCTTTGCTTCCCCAGTCAAGCCGGGTGACAAGCTAGTGACACAGATTTGGCGGACGGGCGAGAGGGATGGCCAAGATTGGGAAGAAATCAGGTTTGTTACGAGCGTTGAGGGCGGAAAAGTCTGCTTAAGTAATGGACGGGCAAAGATGAAGGTTGTTGCTGCAAAAAGCAAGCTATAGGTCATGATGAAATCTCTTCCATGACAACAACACCAGTGTCCTTCAACGCTGTGCAGGCCTCCTTCAGATCGTTCACGTGGCCGGGTTGGCATATTGACTTAACCTGTCACAGTTGCGGCCAGGACTTTGTCCTTGCCATACTCTAACATCTTGAGACGAGAGACAAAATCGTCACGATTGACTTCAATTTAGTTAGCCAGCATTCAGGTCCTGAGAATGCAGAACTTACTATAGCCACCCCCTAAGCGCCTTCTGCCAGTAAAAGCTGCTCTTCCATGCAGTACGCGCCAATTATCGAAGACTTTTCAAAATCAGTAAGTTCTTCTCATCGAAAGGAGAAGTAGGCCCTACTTAAAGGCCTCCCTGGTAGTAACTTAGACCAATACTGCGATCTCTCATCGGAAATTATCTGGTTGAACATTCTTGGAGGACATTAGTCAATCTCATCAAATGGACCAGCCCTCTAACACCGGCCATACAAAAATCGGTGCTCGACTCAGGCCAATTGTGACATTGAAATCTCTGACGACTTACCTTGCTGCTTCATACCATCTGCTTTTCATATGCATTGGACATTCGATGCTTGCTCGATCGGCATTGTTCCACCGAATACGAAGCAAATGGCCTTGTTCTAGATCATGTTCAAGGACAGAAAACCCGCGATACGATGTGAAGTTGATGCCATCGTCACCACTGGCATGGTGACGGACAGCTATCTCGCTCAGAAGCTTGTATGCTTCAGGGTCTTTCTGAAATAACTTTGCTGCAGCCGCCGCGCCATCGACAAGCAGAGATTCTCCGCCCTTTCCGCCTTCGTGGGAGAGCAAATGAAACATCTGGAGTCCGACGGGATCAGAAAAGTAAGTCGTATCTGTGTGGGCTTCCAAAGCAAGATTCGTATAGGCAGTATCAATGGATGCCATCTCGCTCAGGACCTCCCAGTATCCGCCTCAGAGTAAAGTCAGCAAAGCATGACGTGCTTTATGCTGTCGTCGAATCTCATGACCTACCGTAATGTGTCTGGCGTATAAATGATATTCTTTCTAATAAGGCTTTGGTAGCTTCGGGGGTCGGGGGGCATCCGTCTACAAAGCTGAAGCCATGCAAACGCTGTATTCATTCGGACTAGGACTTAGCTGGAA
The DNA here is from genome assembly GCA_010094025.1 of Viridothelium virens. Taxonomy (NCBI): domain Eukaryota; kingdom Fungi; phylum Ascomycota; class Dothideomycetes; order Trypetheliales; family Trypetheliaceae; genus Viridothelium; species Viridothelium virens. Next base: position 293,951 of record ML991783.1, read on the forward strand.
AATATAATCTTGCAACCATGCTTTTAAGGACAGAGAGTGAGGTGCTCACAATTTCACTACACCATTTCTTAACCCCTTCCTCGGTTTGCATCACCTCATCATAATCTACCTGTGGTGGGCTATCCTGAATGTTTGAGCCCCAAAGATTTACATTTCTTAACTCTTGAGATCAGTGACCCAGTCGCTAGACAAAAAGAAGCTGGTCGAACACGTACGGAAGCCGGCCTTGGCGTATTTGCGTCAACCTTTCCTCATCTTGTTCACGTAACCAAGCATGATCATAGAAGCTCTCATGACCGTCATGCCCTGATGGGGTAACACATCAGACGACCTTAACGGATTTAGAATGCACGTCGGTGACGTTGAACCTACAAACAATTTGGAAGCCGTTGTTCATCTCTTGACATGATTTGATCTCAGGCGGCGTTGTGTTCTGCCATTGTCACCCTGGAAAGTTTTCTAGACAAACTGGGTACACTCACTTCGAACGTATTGTACAATCGTTGTTTTGTTTCAAGATGGAAGCATAGAGCACATTGACAGTGATCTCTGCCGGGTACGGGTCAGTGAACTGGGTTTGGCAAGGTTGCATTCAGCACACAGCGTACCTTAGCCATAATGATGGTCTCTGCTGTCAGCAAGTCTGTTCATCACTAACGGATCTATGCCTGCATACAGAGGTTGAAATTGGCGGTCACGGAATGCGTAGAGCGCCTTGCCATCCCAGTACGCTTTTTTTCCAGAGATTGATTCCGCTGAACTGATATGCGTAGGAGGAGCCTCGTAATTGTTAGCCATTTCATAAAGAGTAAAGCTAAGATCCTGAGTCTCACAATTGGTGGCGATCGAGGTTGTGAGTTCCTGGCTGTTGCTTGTGGCGATGGTGACACAACTTGTAACCGGGCAGGACTATGGAAATGACGAAGACGGTGGTGAATCTCTATGACATTAGAATTTTTGTTGTGGGGGTAAAGCTTTCCGCGACAGTACCTGCACGGAATTCCTGGAAGCAAGAGGAGACCCGATTGCCTTTGACACAAGGAAAAGATGGCCAGACTTTGGTAGTGACATTCTTGCTGCTTGAGCAGAGAACGGTCAAGCGAGTGGCATCACAAGAAAGTGTCGAGAAATTACAGGAGACTTGAGCTTTTCGTTAGGGATAATATACGATTCTGTCGTCATTATACTCCTCAGTGACTGAACAAGTCCGCAAAAATTACCTCTATCTTAATCCTGGATCATCCACCGTGCTCAAGAACAAGGCCAATCAGCTGCTGATTGAAAATTCATGTCGTCCTTCATATGAGAGACTGTTCTTAAAATCATGGACTACGCTGTAAAATTGATAATCGTACTTCCACAAGGATTTTGTTCCCACGTACATCCGAAACATTGACTTAACTTCATAATTCCTTTCAAAAATTTTGAATTCCGGCAGAGTCTACCTTACAGCAGCTGGGGGGTTCCTTAATAGGTAATTAATACAATTTTATCTTAATTTAACTGTTATAACCATATTAACCCATATTAAGGCTGTGTTAACATGGATTAATAAGGTTATAGTAATAAAGTTGAAATAATATTATATTAATTACCTGTTGAGAAACCCCCCAGCCGCCGTAAGGTACCTTCTTAAAATTAAGTGCAGTATTCCCCAAAGAGATAGACTCTGTCTTAAGTCACAATTCACACTGTAATGTCTAGGAGCAAAAAAGCAAACTTTCATCGAACGGATGATCAAAACAGAGAGCCGACACCGATGGGACTCGAACCCACAATCTTTGCCATACAAAGAAAGAGAATAACCGGAAAGCAACGCCTTACCATTAGGCCACGGTGCCAAACTAAGTCAAATAACTTAGCTTGTACAGTATATACCAACATACCAAAAATTACTCCTCATCTTAACTTTGTCTAAACGGCCATCCATGCGGTTAACAAAAAAATCCGCACACTGAAACTGGGAGGTGCCTTATTAAAAAAGTAGCCATGTTTATAAACTACTTTTATAAAATATAAATTGTTATTTAATAATTTCTTGAGTCTAAAAGTTGGTAACTTTATAATAGCAGATAAGCCTAATGTACATATATGATCTTTTCTGTCAGGGACCTAGCCTAGCCTAAATGAGATGAAAGCATGCAGCGTAGATATGAACGAGTATCTGGAGCTAGTAAAGCTACCTCGTGCGGACATGCGGGCAGCGCCGTCTATATACAGCTGCGCATGGGTCCGTGCGCAGAAGCATGTGACATATCACATGACCTCTCATCTCATCCTAGGCACGTGACCTTCAGTCCATGACATTTCTGTCTACTGTGTATAAACCACCTCCCAGTTTTGGTGTACGGGTTTTTCTGACAACCGCGTGCCATCTTACTCTAACTTGCCATGTAAACCTCAATAAATCTAGTACTCGTGCAGTAAAGTCCACATGTTACGACGGATAGCTAGATTAGCGATCATAGACCGCTGACAGACGACATACTCCCCAAAGAATTCTACAAATAGTAATAGAATGTGATACTATCCACTGTTTTCGTCTCAAGGTAGCAGCACGAAAGTGCACTTGCTCAGAGGTCAAGGTGAGATTGAATCATCTGAGATTTGATGGAATCGACTATGGTCGGATATAAGTTTTACCGAAGCTCCGAAGGCTATCCTGCTTAGTCAACTAGAAGCATTCATCACCCAGTAGGTGCCTTGACTTTGCACAGTAATCAACAAGCTCGCTATTGCTCCAAAAAGGCCCCAGTCGACTTCCATACATATCGAAGCCCTGAAGACCACCTTATACGTCCTTGAAGTAGCTCAAGAGTCGAATCCATCTGCACTATGTCGACATTAGAAGATCTCGATGATATCGAACGTGAAGACAAGGACAGAAAGGATGAGGGCGATGACAAGGACAAGAAGGCAAATGAAAATGGAGACGCAGAAATGAAGGATGCGGATGGTGAGAAGAAGGATGAGCAGAAAGAAGAAAACCCTATCGACGCGGAGATCCTCAATTCCAGTACACGGGATATCATAGCTCGGCGGCGACTCTTGGAAAACGATACACGGATTATGAAGAGCGAATTCCAGCGATTGACGCATGAGCGACAAACGATGAACGACAAGATCAAAGATAACATGGACAAGATCGAGAACAACCGGTAAGCGGCAGACTCATTTATTTGTTTGGCTACGAAGCTGCCGGCAAAGGGTCATCACTCGAAGAGTTCGCAACTGTCGCTAACATCTTGGTTGCTTTCAGACAATTACCGTACCTTGTCGGAAATGTCGTGGAAATTCTTGATCTGGACGTGACCGCCGAAGCTGCGGAGGAAGGGGCAAACATTGATCTCGACGCCACCCGAGTCGGTAAATCAGCCGTCATCAAAACTTCCACGCGCCAAACCATCTTCCTTCCTCTCATCGGTCTCGTTGATCATGAGAAACTCAAACCCGGTGATCTCATAGGTGTGAATAAGGACTCATATCTCATCCTGGACACATTACCAGCTGAATACGACAGCAGAGTCAAGGCAATGGAGGTTGACGAGAAGCCGACAGAAAAATATACAGATGTAGGAGGATTGGACAAGCAGATTGAGGAGCTTGTAGAAGCCGTGGTATGGCCTATGAAAGAAGCCGAGAGGTTTAAGAAAATCGGGATTAAGGCCCCCAAAGGTACTGATACCATCTGTTTCGCCTTATTGGTACTATTCTGATTGCAAACAATACTGAATATCTCCCGTCCACAGGTGCACTCATGTACGGCCCTCCTGGTACCGGCAAGACCCTCCTGGCCCGAGCATGCGCCGCCCAAACCGAAGCTACCTTCCTCAAACTCGCCGGCCCACAACTTGTCCAGATGTTCATTGGTGATGGTGCCAAGCTCGTCCGTGACTGCTTCGCGCTCGCCAAGGAAAAAGCTCCCTCAATCATCTTTATCGACGAGCTCGACGCCGTTGGCACCAAGCGCTTCGATTCGGAAAAGAGCGGTGATCGTGAGGTGCAACGAACCATGTTAGAGCTGCTGAATCAGCTCGATGGATTTGCAAGTGACGACCGGGTCAAGGTTTTGGCAGCAACAAATCGGGTTGACGTGCTGGATCCGGCGCTGCTAAGAAGTGGGCGGTTGGACAGGAAAATTGAGTTTCCGCTGCCGAACGAAGAGGCTCGGGCACAGATTTTGAGGATCCATAGTCGGAAGATGACGGTTGACGATAGGGTGAATTGGCCCGAGCTAGCAAGAAGTACCGATGAATTTGGTGGCGCGCAGTTGAAAGCTGTGTGTGTGGAAGCGGGTATGATTGCGTTGAGGAGTGGACAAGGAAAGATCAGCCATGAGCACTACGTGGATGCGATTGCGGAGGTTCAGGCGAAGAAGAAAGACACCGCAAACTTCTACGCATGAGAGCGCGCTCGACTTCTAAATGTTGTAATCCTAGGGTTGGCATATAGACTAGCAATGCATGGAAGCGATTCTGCTTTCTGTCATCGAATTCCTTATTCATTCAGATCATCGATTTCATCCAAGATTCTTGTCTAGCGCTAAGTTCTGCAAACGCTCAATTGGGTATCATCAAATCATAGCCAAGAAAATGTAGAGCAAAATTGTACCCGGAAATAACCATCAGAATAGAGTTTCCAGTCCCATAAGCTTCTCCTTTCGCCTCGTACTATGTCCTCCCCTTTTCCCAGAAGGTGCTCCTGAGCACGTTTCATCGCCAAGGGTAGTATCACCTCTCAGAAGCTCTCCTACATCAGCAATAGCCTTCTCATCTCCATCAATGTCTGGCTCCAAGATATATTCAATTTTGCTGCCCAGAATTCCCATATAACTCCGCAACGTATGAGAGCCTCTCACCACACCTTCCTCTTCGACAACCACCCGAGCCGCCGGGCGTTTCCTGGCCTCTTCTATGCGCTTCTGCGCCATAAGGCGCGCGATGGACAGTTTCCGGATGTTGAGAGTTTTGTAGGGATCAGAGGCGGCTTTGGTGGAGGGATCAGTCTGAGAAAGATCCGCAACGGCGACTTCGTAATCACTGGGCTGCGCAATTTCAGCAAGTGGTCGGCATAATCGCTGTAGTTTGCCATCTTCATCAACCGGGGCACGTATGAACCGAAGTGAAGGGAAGCCGCCAGCCTTGATGGAGTCTGCAAGGAGGTCTTGCGCGACACCGGGCTCGGGAATGTCCCAGTGCAGAAAGCGAAGTCGTGGAGAGACGAAGAAAGGCTGAGAAAGCGCTGCGCCGAAAGGTAGTTCGGGCATACTGTCTTGAGTGAGGGAAAACTTCGTGAGGTAGCGCGCATTGGTTAGAATGCGTGACACGAGAGATGCCGAAACAAATTCGAGGTTGATGAAAATTATTTTGCGCATGGAACGAAGCATCTGTGGCTCGGAGAGATAAGACAGCCCTCGGTCTGTAACACCAGGGAGGTTTTCGAGGCGAAGGGAATACAAGATCGGGAGGCCCTGGATGGTGTCGTCATTGAAGTCTTCGGCGACAAAGTTCGAGACGCAAAGGTGTCTAACCGATGGCAATCTCCGTAGGGTAGCATATATGACTTCGCTCCCAAGGCGACCATTATCTGAGCCAAGAACGAGTGTTTGCAGCGAGGACCAACCCGCGTGTCGAGAGACAAATGCAGACGTCTGTGCTGGCGAAGGAAGTCCCCGAGGCGCGCTTCCTTGTATTATGGACTGGGCCGGGCTGAGTTTTTTGGGGCCTATAATCCATGCACGTTCTTTAAGTTTGGTTATTCTGTGCAATTCAATCACCAGTGAATCTGCAATATGTCCATACGAGGGATAAAACCCAGTCAATTTCCGTAAGTTTGGACATGCCGCAACAAGAGATGCCAGAAGCTCGAATGCGCTATCCTTGTCTTTGGCTATGATTTCCAAGACTGCTCGGTCCTGCGCGGAGACCCTCAGTTCCTTTACCAGACCTGCTATGTGTGGTCTCTTGTGTAGTGTTCGACAGAGTCGTTTTAGACGAGTGGAACTTTTCAGCTTGAGTTTTTTAGGCTGCAGTGGCTGGTCGCTCAGAGGCACCCAGACCTTTTGGTACCTAACAGCTCGTTAGAGACGACATGTGTTTTGCGAAACATGCGTGTCATGCTCACATAGCTTCTTGCGCGCTCTTCTGCCATTTCCTACTCGTTAAACATAGTGAATACAGATCTTTCATGTAGCAAGCAGAGCAAAGTTCCATTTCCTCAGTCTTGTGTGCCGGCTCAAGCTGTTGGGCAATACACTGATACACTTCCTCTGGAAGATTCTCAAAAATATGTGCTGGTAGTACGGTCGAATGATTGGAGCTTCTTGAGGGTTCCGATCGCTGCGGGAACGGCCGTCTCGATCGAGACAGTTCCCAAGGAGTCTTGGTAAGGGTAGGTACAGTGTCGAAGCTATACTCGCGCTGATGTAATGACGTATAGGATGTAGCCGAAGAGCGCCGTGATGCGCCTGAGCCATTTGACCATTGCGAGGCGGAGCTCCTGGTCGATGCGGAAGATGGGGAAAGCTGGAGGCTAGGTCTTGCATAATGCGACGGATGCGCCGTGCGAGTCCTACTAAAGTCAGAAGATAGTCGCTAAGAGGGTTATGAAAATCCCAGGTAAGACAAGTACGAGATACTCACCTGCTCTTCTGAGGATCTGCATCCACCACGCGGAGTAGATCACGTTGAGACACTTTGGAAGCCATTTAGTATGAATGGTCACTCCGGGGAACCTTGAGAGCAATGTAGAGCAACTATGGCCATTGATGAGTCCTAAAAGACATGAGGTACGAGAGGCGCGGATGCATTGAATAAATGGATCTGGTGGGGTCGACAAGGGATCAGCGTGGTACGACTAAGCGTCAGAGAATCAATGCTGCAGCACTGGGTGAGTAAGATAAAGAATGCTAGCTCTCAGAGCCAATGAGAAAATAATTTGGGTCGCGACAGCCAGCCAAAGTCGTGTGGTGCAGGCCGAGGTAGGCCGTAGGTGATTACCTGGAAGACCTTTAGGGTTGAGACGGTGTCGATCAAAGTGATCAGCGTCGGAAAATGCAGAGAACAGTGCAGCGATCGCGCCACTTCGCCTACAATATCCCCGAGATGAGAGCTCTGTGCAAGGGTCAAGGATTAGTCTCGACGATACGCAGGTAAGATCTTACGCGATTCAAGCAAGCAAGGGCCCTGATGGTTCCCTCGTCTTGATAAGCGAGTCAATTTCAGCTTTGACTTTCTTGAAAAGTTAACACATTCACGAAGGGTGAGCTGCCCAAATTGTCTTTACTTGAGGTATCTTACTATAGATGCTCTTGTGCTTAATCATAGTTCTTCCAATCCGGCGAGATGTACGGAGCTTAACATTGCTCAACCTGCTCTTATAGAGTGCTTGACCTTCCAGAATCCGCGTTTGACGACGATTAACTTAACCTAACGAACCAATGGCTTGGCATCCGACCCGGTACTAAATAGCAGCATGCAGCCGGTACCCGATATTGGCTCAAGTCCTCCACAATATGCATCATTCGAAGTGAAAGCCCTCTTAGCTTTCCCTGCTGCTGCATACAAAATTCCATTTCCAAGAGCTATCGAGCAATTTATGACTTTTGAACCCTCATTACAAAATTACTCAGGGGGTCCGGCATGAATATGATACAAACAAAAGCTGCGAAAAAGCAAAATCTATCTTCGCAGTCTTAAACTGACTTGATCTAGTCAAAGTCCACTAAACGAGGAGAGAAAGGGGATGAAGGGTGGAAGAGTGCGCTTGTAGGATGTGGGAACGGTTGTGCACCAAAAATCCAACCATCGGAACTCCGGAAATGTATTTTGCCGGCCTACGCAGAATGGTTCCGTCTTCCTCTCTTCGCAATCCAAGAATGACAATTTTCGGATAGGTGGAGATCCAAATGTAAGAGGAGCTGTTGCCAGAGTTTGTATGAGAGAGGAACGCGGCTTTACAGCGAAAACCGAACATTGAATTTGGAAATTCTGCCACGAGGGGAAAAAAGTCCTTTGGCTGTATGATCTGTATCTTCGATCGCAATTTGACACAAAACGGGATTAAGGGAGGGAGATGATGGTGAAAGCTTTCCAAGACTCATGCGTCGTACGCGAATACGATAAGAACTGTCTGACAACCTCGACGGGACCTGCGACTGGGGAGATCCTCTCCTAGCCATGGAGGTAAGTATCGTTATATTTCCTCTATATTGTTGGTGTAGGCCGACATCTATGCTTGATTTTTGCATCTCGAATCTCCTTGCCTTCCTCGCCCATGTCAGATCCTTTAAAAGCTCGTATAGATCCTATCCAATGGACTCTAAATCTCATATGCAAGTTGCCGGAGTTCAGGCATTGGATGTCTGGGCGCTTCAGAAGGAAAGGCGGTACATCGGGGATTGGGCTCAGCCACTCGATTATACGTCAAGACTTAAGGTACCGAGTACTTTTTCCAGTTCGCATTACTCCATGTGGAGGGTTGATACACTAGCGGGGAGCGGTTGCTAATAAATTCCCGCGTTTTCTGGGGGTGAACCGCCTCCCAGGCCAATGGCCGTCGCGGCGTAATTTCGTTTCGCAAGCATTGATCGCCGGAAGGAGAATGGTGTCAACTCGAAACAACGATTAACACTCGTCACATCTGAATTGGGCACACCTTGTTTTACATGTCGCATCAAAACTCAATCTAACCTCCTTTTTCCGAGAATGTTTCTTCGCGCTCATTATTGCTGCCTCCCTTCTCCCTCTCTCTCAGTTGTTTGCCCACTTCTTTCGTTCAATCGCACCGTTCTACCATTTCGTCCTTCTTTTGGTAGCTTTGCGGCGCTACACTGGCATTCCCTTGACATTTAGAATTGATCAACATTCTTTTCGATCATCAATTCATTCATTATGGTTTCGTCCCTATACGTCTTGGCGGCCGCTGCTGCTTTCCTCAGACCTGCCTGGGCACAAGCCTCAACTTGCAATCCAACTAAGAGCACCGATTGCAAACCCGATCCAGCTTTGAGCAAGGCCGCTTTCTATGATTTCACAAAAGGCACTTCAAGTGACTGGACACCATCTACCGGCGTCTTTCCAACCTACAATGCATCTGGAGCTATCTTCTCCATTATTCACCCTCTCGACTCCCCGACCCTTTTCTCCAACTGGTACATTATGTACGGCAGGTATGACATTGTCGCACAGATCGCCCCAGGTCATGGTGCAGTCAGCTCCTCGGTACTCATGAGCGACGACAAGGACGAAATCGACCTCGAGTGGGTAGGCTCTCAGACCAACTCATTGCAATGCAATTATTTTGGCCAAGCGCAAGAAGGCTCCGAACAGACCGTCACTGTCAGCGCCCCCAGCTCGTCATACCACACCTACACTATCGACTGGACTCCCTCCAGCCTGTCCTGGATCGTTGATGGAAAGACATTACGCACAATCCCTTCTTCGTCAGCTAACTACCCACAAACTCCAATGAAACTCCAAATTGGCGTCTGGCCGGGTGGTGATCCCTCGGAGCCCTCGGGAACACAGTCCTGGGCTGAAGGACCCATCAATTACGCCGATGGCCCATTCACAATGATTGTCAAGAGCGTCACAGCCTATGACTACTCAACGGGATCTGAATATTCGTACCAAGGCACCTCTGGCAAGGCCTCCAGCATCGAGGCCAACGGCGGCAAAATCGCTCAATACAGCAACATCAACGGCCTAAGCGTATCCACCGCTTCGATGACCTCTGCCGGCTCATCATCTACTTCCTCCGCCATATCAAGCTCAATTGCTCCCAGCTCAAGCTCAGTCTCCGCGCCAGCTCAGATTCCCTCCACTTTCACAACGCTTGTTTCAACTGTCAGCCCCAGCAGTACGGGAGGTGCTGCGTCTACCGTCAGCTCTGTCGTCCCCGCCAGTGCTTCCTCTACCCCTAGCCCAACGCCTGTTAGTGGCTCTGGGTCTGCCAGTGGCTCGCCTGTTCCTAGCCCAACGCCTGTTGGTGGCTCTGGGTCTGCCAGTGACTCGCCTATTCCTAGCCCAACATCTGGGAGTGGATCTGGATCTGCCAGTGGTTCAGGCTCGGCCTCAGGAAGTGGCAGTGGTAGTGGTGGTCACGGCGGCAATCCTGGTCACGGCTCCAGCGGCACCTCAATACCCGCTCCGATTGAGAGCGCAATTACTGCGATTGGTAATAAAGATCCGCAGCTTGGTAAGGCTTTGGAGAGCATCTGGGGCTGGGTTACGGAGATGTTTTCCGGCAATGGAAAGAAAGAATGGTAGGCCCTACGTGCCTGCCAGAGTCGACTGGAGTCTACTGCTATCGTTTCATTTCTTCTACGGGGGTCGATTCCCATGATTACGTATTTAGACAGCATGCATGCTTTGCTGCATAGACCAGCGAAAGTTGGAAAGAATTTCGAATGTAGATAGCGCATTTGTCTTTCAATAATTTTAATAACAGCCCACTTGACCGGAAGCCAAAAAAAATCGGAATCCAGCTTATCTTCTCTCAAGAAGGGGAAATGCATGAGGTGCGCCAGGGCTCCAAAGTCCTCTATTTGCCTCTGACTGTACTCTCATTTTGGGCAGAAATAAAGCATTTGTGACGTAACTTTCCGCTGCACCTAATCTGGATACTGCTGTTAGCGTGCCGCTCTGTAAAAGTAGCAAAGGACTCAACCTACAGAAGTACCTAGATAATAAATATCTAAGCTTGCCCTGGGTGAAAACCAAGCAAAACTCGCCCGTAGGCTTGATAGGCTGCTACTGCTGAGGTGGCGGCGGGGAGGAGGGAGACCAAGCCACAGGTTCACCGTCGTTCTGCCTGCTGCTCACGCAGGCGACGCGCTCTCCGCCGGCGACGATAGGCCTGGGAGGGCCCGGCTTTTTGCTTTTTGGCCCTCTGCTGATGTTGATGTTGATGCTGCTGCTGCTGCTGCGGTTGCAGGATGCTCTCTAAGGCGGCCAGCTTCTCCTTTAGCCGCTTGTTTTCAAGCCGCAACCGATTCTCTCTGCGAAAGCGAGCCATTGTAACAGAAAATGAATTGAAAGAAAGTTTTCCAGCTGTAGAATTTGATTCTGGCACAATAATCCAAGTTTACGAGAGCTCCAAAGAGCTAAATTTTATCAATTCTGTATCGTACCTATGTGTTACATTGCAATTTCCCAAGCCGGCAGGCACCTTCTGCTCTTGCCTCCCCATCACCTTCCCATAAACAAACACAGATGCAGTGCGCTACCAACAAGCAACTCTCCTGTCCGTCGGCCATTGGCACAGGTAGGCATTCGTCGAGGATTTGATCTACTAAAATTGCTATCTTATATAAGGAGCTTTCTGCTTTGGTTGGGTACTGTTTTTAATGCTATCCGGTCTATCACCGCAGGTCTTCCGCTCTCCTCTCTCCTGATCTCTGTAGTGCGTGAACTGTACTGCTTGTGGCATACATGCTACGTACCTATAGCGGGACGTTCCAAACTCCGATATATTTACACCTATTCTACACACGATATCGGCCACCCAAACCCTCTATCTCAAATACCTTTAGAAGAGTTTTGGGGTTCGTAATCGTGCGAGACAGGTCCCTACATTCGTGCTCTCCGCACTCTTACCCCACTTTCCCAACTCGAATCTCTAAAAATCCTATTCAAAACGGAGAAGTTTACTCTATGAACAGAGGAGGTCAAAGTGCTCCCGCCGGGATGGATGCACTGGATGGGGGTTGGGTACTAACAATTCTCAGAGAACACCCGTTTCAAGACTTGTACCACTGGCGATAGCTTGCGAGTCCAGTTAGCTCTTGCCTCTTCTCGCCTCAAGGAGTTGTCAGTACTTTCCTATTGGAACGGATGATTTGGCGGCGGTCCCGCCAAACCATCTGGCTTCAATTGTCTGGCCTCAAACTTCCGAGAACCATACCAATATCTGTGCCAGATTGATCCGGACTACTCCGAATGCTGGGTATACAGCTAATCAGATACCATGATCTTTGTTCCATGCTATTAGTCTTACTTCATGGATTCTCCGCACCGGTGAGTACCTAGTAATAGGGTAGGACAGCTCAACAGAGTAAAGGTACGAGGAATAACCAGGGCTCCATCCCATCCTTAAGCATGGATAACTTCACCGCTCATCTTATTTATTCTCATAGTTCTTAAGGACCGTCTCTTCTCTTTGGCTCTCTGGTAGTTTTCTACGACATACAAGGTTTGCTTGAAGTTGAGGATCACGATGCAGTATTTTACAGTCTGTGTCATCGCCGCAGCGGTACGTTTCAGGCCCTTTCATGCGAGATGCTTCGTATTGATGTGCTCAAGTTATTGGTGAGCCTCTTGACTTGGATCATATACACTCTCTTTCTCCACCCACTCGCACGTCTCCCTGGCCCCAAGCTCTGGGCAATCTCTCAATTTCCATGGCACTGGAATAGCATCAACGGTCGACTTGCGCTCAGACTGGATGACCTGCATGCACAATACGGACCTATCATGCGCATCTGCCCTAACGAAGTCTCCTGCGCCGCAACGAGTCGGGAAACGTGGAAACTGATCCATGGGCACCGGCCCGAAATGACCAAGTGGAATGGCGGCACCGGACTCCCTGGACCTGGCAAAGGCGTCCGAGATATATCTAACGCTGATGAAGAGAACCATGCCAGAATGCGCAAGGCCATGAATCCTGCGTTCTCGGACCGAGCGTTACGGGACCAAGAGGGAATGCTGAAGTTGTATGTCGAAAAGTTGATGACCAAGCTACGAGAGACGGCAGGTGATGGGCCCCTAAACATCATGAATTTCTTCAATTGGACGACCTTCGACGTGATCGGTGAGTTGGCTTTTGGCGAATCGTTTGAGGGGCTCGACAAACTCCACTTCCATCCATGGGTAGCCGGATTCCTGGACAATGCTAGAGCCATTACCTTTGAGAACGCGATCGTTTCTTTCAATCTCAGTAGCATTGTGGAAGCCTTCATACCAAAAAGGCTCAAGGAGGCGCGTGCAAACTTTTTCAATTTTGGCGATAGAAAGATCGAAGTGAGATTAGCGCTGGAGGATAAAGGAGAAGGGAAAGATAAGAAGGATCTTGTGAGATACATGATGCTAAATGTGGACTCGAGCGCTGAGATGAGTCGGCGCGAGCTGGCTAAAAATGCATCCTTGGTCGCTTTTGCGGGAAGCGAGACGAGTGGTACATTTTGCTCGGGTTTTGTATATCTCATTCTCAAACATCCAGAGGTCTACCAGAAGCTTTGCGATGAGGTGAGAAGCACTTTTCCAAAGAAGGAAGATGTGACTATATTGGCAGTGCCCGTGTTGAAGTATCTGAATTGCGTGGTGCAGGAGGTTTTTAGAGTGTATGTGTTCTAGAAGTCTTAACTGAACCATCTGACTGGCAAATACGAATAGGTATCCTCCGGCACCTGCGACGCTTCCTAGAGTTGTGCCAGCAGGAGGTGAAAGCATTGAAGGACATTGGATTCCGCAAGGAGTAAGTCAAGGCCTGCAAGCAATTACCATTCCCTTAAAGTCAGTGACTCATCAGGAAAATTTCTGCGAACAGACAGTCATTGGCATCAACCAATTTTCCACAAATCAAGCCGCTCGAAACTTCCACAATCCCAAAAGGTTTGATCCCTCTCGCTGGCTTCCTGAAGGAGAGCGCTTCACGGAGTATGACGATGACAAGCGTTCAGTAGTTCAGCCCTTCTCTGCTGGACCACGGAATTGCCTGGGACAAAATCTGGCGAACGTCGAGATAAGACTAATTCTGTGTAGGCTTCTGATGGAATTTGATATGGAGCTGACCGAAGAGTCGAATGAGCATTGGCTAGACCAGAAAGTGTATGTCGTTTGGGAAAAGAAGCCATTGATGGTGAAGCTCCGACCAAGGAATGTCAATTAGGGTTGACAACTTGCGGCATTAAGGACCGCAGCAAGGGGGAACTTAGATATTCAGTAAAAGGGACAAAAGAAACTAGAGGATCTTCAAATTGCTGTAGAGTAGATTTTCGTGATCTTTGGGTGCGGACTGTGGATTTCATCCCTCTGACCAAACGTCGTACCCGAAAGTGTCCTTCATGTCTACAAATCGTGTATGCCTGCCCTTCGCGACATCATTCACTGCATTGAACTCGTCATGCGACAGCTCTGTAAAGTGAAAGTTGCTTTCTATTCTTGACGGCGTTGAGCTTTTGGGCAACACGACGTATCCCCGCTTCACGCCCCACGCGATTAATACCTGAGCCAATGAACTTCCGCGCTTCTCTGCAACTTGGTTCAATGTTTTGTTTGTGGTTACCTTCTCGCCGGTTGAAGGAACCTGGTTCTGAGAGCCGAGTGGAGAGTATGCCTCTGGCATAATGTCGTGGTCAAAGCAGTAATTGACCAGCTCGTCATTTGGAAGGAATGGATGGATCTCGATTTGATTCACAGCAGGTTTGACCTTGGCAAAGCGAAGGAGTTTCTCGAGGCCAGAAATAGTCCAGTTTGAGACACCGATCGAGCGTGCTTTGCCAACTGCATACAGCTCTTCCATGGCGCGCCATGTGGGCTCTGGATTTTTAGTAAGACCTTCCTTGATGATGTATTTGCCATTTGAGCCAATTTTGGGCAGCTTGTTGTCGTCTGCTTCAGCAGCGATGGGCCAGTGGACGAGAAACAGGTCGACATAATCAGTCTGGAGCTTCTTCAAAGAGCTGTCGAGTGACCATTTGACCTCTTCGGGTTCATGGAGATGGTTCCACACTTTTGTGCAAATAAAAATGTCGGACCGCTTGACGCTCGTGTTATCGGCCAAAAAGTCTTTGACGGCATCTCCGACCTCCTCTTCGTTTTGGTAAAACCATGCGCAATCTAAATGCCGATAACCGACCTTCAAAGCACAGGTAACGGCCTTGTACGTTCCGCCTGTGACACCTTCATTCGCGAAAGTACCGAAGCCAATTGCTGGAATCCGAAGCCCGTTGTTTAGCTTGAGCGTTGGACCAGACATTTTCACTGCCCGGTACGACTCTTAATGTGACTAGTGCACCGTACAAATTTGAAAGGATGGAGAAGTGGCGTCAGCAGGAGGCGCAATTTTCAGAGCAGCCTATCTTGGATGTCCAACTTGGTACTTATCGGGGCCTGAAGTGTAGAGGGAGTATTTGCCTCTGGACGAGGCGCGTGTGACCCAGGGAAACACGCGTTGAAGAGGGTTGAACTTACCATATTCCGTATTATTCCATGTAAGGCTGCCTGTTCACAATGATGTGGACACGCAGAGAGGAAGAAATGGATGTTAAAACTGGTTCCTGCTCAGGTCTAACCACTTTCGCTGGCTTACCAATCTTTTGCGGGTCCACTGTGTTACTCATTTTCGACCATTTACTCCATACTTAGTCCGTACAGCACACCTCAACGGTATTTTCGTCTTCCATCTATGTTGGGATGGCGTTTGGGTTGAGAACAGACGAGTCAAAGGCTTATTATGTCCTATGTACTTGTAAACCTAATCTTCGGTGTCACTGGACACTTGCAACGTCGTAAATCATGCCAAAACCATTAGAAAGCAGAAGTCCATGAAGAACCTAAGTTCTAACCTTTTCTTGTCTTCAGTCTCCTTCAGACGTTTCTTCCATCCCAACGAATATCTAAATTCCTTGTCTGTCTGTCTACATCACACATGCACTGACGATGACAGCCTCGGTGGATACCGTACCAAACTTTCTTTTCAGGCAGAACAACAATGGACGTCCGGCGTGTCCTCAACAGTGATCGCATCATCTGTATAATCTCGCACATTTTTCTTCAAAAAGGCATTGCGTCGCTGCAGTTTCTTCATCACATCCTGAGATCCCACAGTGTCCCAGATCTTTCGCTTGAAGCAAGCTCCAATTAAATTCTGCTGCTCGATACTTTAGATATCCTACAGACTATCCTTGGTATTTCCAAGTCAGTCTCCACCGCTCAAAATGCCCATGTTCGAAGACGATGATTTTTGTGTGGACCGACCAATTTCCCCTCCCAAATCACCCGAGCTTCACAGAGTCCAGCTCAGTGACGGCTACAGGAGCAGCCGCAGTAATCCTCAGTCCCCCAATGCAGACGACGGGCTAAACAGAAACGAAGCAATCGAAGTTCCTGCGACTCGATCCTTCATTTCGGACGCTCAAAACTACATGCACAATCTCAGCCTTTCCCCTTCGATGAAAGACCGTCGTGGTTCTCGCAATTCTCTCGGCACCTCTCTCCCAATTCCCAGTCGTGAGTCCCGGAGGTCTATGCTCTCCTGGTATTCTGCAGTTCCCCCTCATGATGGCTGCAAGGCCTGTTCGAGCATGCCGCCAGCGCAGCCAACCCGGGAGATTCTTGCTTCACAACTGCAAGACATCTCCAGCTCAAAGGTAGCTGCTGTGAAGGACATGGCCTTTGTCTTCGATATTGACGGCGTCCTCGTCCACGGTGACCGCCTTATTCCTGAAGGCCAGCGCGTTTTGCAAATCTTGAATGGCGATAACGAGCTGGGAATTAAGATTCCTCACATTTTCCTTACTAACGGTTCCGGTAAGCTCGAACAAACCCGCGTCGACCAACTCTCCAAGATCTTGAAGTCTCCAATTTCTATCGACCAGTTCATCCAATCTCATACCCCTATGTCTGCCCTTGCAGAGTACTACTCGACAGTTCTCGTCGTGGGTGGCGAAGGTTATCGCTGCCGGGAGGTCGCCTACGACTATGGCTTCCGGAACGTTATAATCCCGCACGACGTTGTTGCCTGGGACCCAACTATCGCGCCATATCGTACACCGACTCCCTCCGAGCGTCGTGCCGCTTGGCCGCAGGACTTCAGCCAAACCAACATCGAAGCCATCATGGTCTTCTCTGACTCTCGCGACTATGCCACCGACATGCAGATCATCGTTGACTTGCTGCGCTCGGAACACGGACGTCTTGGCACGGTGGCTCAGGATCCCGTCGCCCAGCGGATTCCGATTTACTTTTCGCAGGGAGACCTGCTATGTCCGACTGAGCATCCCATCCCCCGCATGTCACAGGGCGCCTTTCGTATCGGGCTCGAGGCCATGTATAAGGCGTTGACAGGGGTAGACCTCGAGCGCGTGATCTATGGCAAGCCAGAGCTGGCGACTTACAAGTACGCGGACGAAGTGATTGCAGGGTGGTTGATGTATCTTCACGGAGAGGAAAAATTACCCAAGAATATCTACATGATAGGCGATAACCCAGCATCGGATATCGTGGGAGGAAATATGTATGGGTGGAATACATGTCTTGTTCGTACAGGAGTCTATCAGGGCGAGGGAAACGATCGCGATAATCCCGCAAGTTTTGGCGTGTTTAAGAACGTCTTGGAGGCTGTGGAGACGGCTATCGGGAAGGAATTGGGAAAGGACTTCAAATTGGAATGAAGTGACAAGATGAATCCAGTGCGGCGCAGTGCGCCACCTATTTCTGCTATCGAGTAGATGTACTTTGGTCATGGTTCGGAGCCATATGCTGCAGAACGGGGGAAAGTACAGAAAGAGCAACAGGAAGGGTTCTGATGCGTTTCTCGCTGACTTTCAATAAAATGTCGTATCATAACTTATTCATTAGTCGTCTGTAGATATGATAGTCTGCTATCATCCAGAAGGCTCCCCTTCGTGATCCTTTGAAGGTTAAACTATCTACCACTGAAATCGGAGATTCGACAATCTGTCCATACAAGTGGTAGAGTACTTGCAAGCTTAAAAGCGGCCTCCACCTTCGATCGTACCAACTCTATCGAAGTACCTAGCCTCCTCAGCCATGCACCCTATAAGGGAATTGCATCCCTTTTGATGCCCAGCAAGTCTCTTT
This sequence comes from Viridothelium virens, assembly GCA_010094025.1. Taxonomy (NCBI): domain Eukaryota; kingdom Fungi; phylum Ascomycota; class Dothideomycetes; order Trypetheliales; family Trypetheliaceae; genus Viridothelium; species Viridothelium virens. The sequence goes on from ML991783.1 coordinate 311,773, forward strand.
GCGTGAAATTTGCCATCTCGCTTCTGCCCCAAATCCCACCAACTCCCCCCGTGTGTTCAATTCCCTTTCTTCTGCCGCTACAGAACATCCGCACAGCAGGCGATGGAAAACTATTTGAGGTAGCTCTGTGTTACTTGATAATAAATTGTCTGTTATGTAGGAGATACCCGCTCGGTGCTGGACAAGACAAGACAAGACAAGACAGACAATTCTCAGGCTGGCTAAACCCATTCCGGCCAGCAGGCATCTCGACCTATATGGCGGTTAGGTCTTGAACGCCCACCGAACGTTGGCGGCTCTCGTAGCCAGGAAGAACAGATCGGACGATCCGAAACTCGATCGAGAAGTGAAGCCTTGGATTCAGCCAAGGCTCAAGCCATTCAAAAGTTCCAGATTCATTGATTCGGTCGTGGGCGAAGATTCTCGTTGACTCGTAAAGCTCTTAGGCATTGGCCCCGCACCCGGATCAAGCTCCGTTGAGAAATACTCTCGAGCAATAGACATTACCCAAGCAACATCATGGTACTTAGCTTGAGATAATAGGACTTGAGCAGTGTCGAGGAGGAGCTTCATATGAGTAGCATTCTTAACGAAGGAAGTTGAATGCGAACCAAGTTTTAACCGTTTTCGGATATAGGAAATGGCAGGCTCAGCGTCTGGGATCTCCGGATGCCGCAGCATCAGTTGCGCGCGGTACAAATCCAAATCATTATCCAGGTGAGATGCCACTTGGATGAACCTATCAAATACAGCCGGGTCTTTAGGTTCGAGGGTGCCCTTAATCATCTGCTTGCTGAGGTGCTTCCATAGTTTTGCGACTAGGGCCTTTCTCACAGCAGCGTCGGGGTTAAGTGTCGTTCGACCCATTGCATGGAATAGTATATCCAGTGCACTCTCAGCAGTGTTCGATATTGCCACTCGAGCCCTAGCAAGAAATACCAATAGCAACATTTGTTTGTTTGTCAGATCCATTAAATCATCGCCACATCTAAGTGTCTCTAGGCGATGGACCCATAACCAGATCTTCTTCTCAAAGCCATGGCTCACCAACAAATGGACAGTGTCGCTCGTAAACTGATCATTGCAGACAAACTCGAGCGAATCTTCCGAACCAGTAGCCCAAAGGTAGCCAGATAGCGCAACCGCTGCCCGATGTTTGTATTGTGCTTTTTCAGGCGAGTCGGATATCTTTGAGACCATAGTGAGGTAGGTGCGAGCGACTTCCATAGAGGGTGTGCCCTGCACATTTTGATCTTCAAACCATTCCACTGGTTCATTGATGATTCTTCGGAGCCTCACATCTGCACTTTCTGTACTTGCAGTTGTCCTATTCAGTGATAGGCGCCCGCGCGATGTAGATAGAAGTGGATTGCTAAGGATGGATTCCAAGACATTGCCGACAGACACTTGAGGTGAAGGACCAGATCGGGCATCAGGGCTTTCTTGAGCACAATCCATAGGTGGTCGATATTCTGTAGGCTTGGTATCACCAGATGCACCATGGGGATGTTCCTTTTCCAGATGCTGGCGGAATGAAGATGTGAGCATGTTGAGCAACTGCTGGGATTCTCGCGGGTTAAGAGGTAGCTGAGGGTGTATCTTGGAGGCCAATGCCTTGAAGGCGAGAACACGGGAGGATTGCATGGCGGAGAAGTCGATTGCAATCCTCCCTTTGAAGATTTGCCGCCAGCGGATGCTGATGTTTGTCGTGTGATCTGGGTAATTATTTGGGTGGTAGGTAATACGGAAACGGAGTACCTATTGTACGCAAGGACCTCGATCCACTAGACATGGACACGTGACGAACAGGAAGGAGCCCGGCCGAGCACCGCCAGGCGCGCAAGAGCTTCTGACTGACCAAATTCACTGCTGAACTCACTTGCCCACCAGATTCCCACTTCGCCCAGGTGTCGTCACGACGCGTGGCTCACACACTTCATTTGCATGAGGACTTATTCGGCCCTTTCTTGAATCGGCCGCGCGCTTCGCTGGCATACCTCCGTACCCGTCCAAACCCCTAACAGCTCTCCTCAAGATTTCCATCGACTACCTTCTCTCCTCCCAGACCCCATTTCCTCTCAGAAGGATACCATACACATTTCACAATGACTGATACACAAACACGAGGCGCTCCCGCGCGTGGCAGAGGCTCAGCTCGAGGTGGTCGTGGAGGATTCGGCCGGAGCGCACGCGGGGCCAACCGACAGGCGAATGGCGACAATGCCAAAGACGCAGTAGATATCGTGGCTCCAGAAGATGAAGGTGAACTGGGCGAAATGAAGAAACAATATGCTTCACAAATGGTCATGCTTCGAGAACTGTTCCCGGACTGGAATGAGATCGACTTGGTATTCGCTTTACAGGAAACGGACGGCGACGTTCAAACAACAATTGACAGGATCACGGATGGTAAGTAGTCTGTCTGTGAGAAATTTCAGAAGGACACTGGGACTGGACTCCTGGCACGACATCTGAGCCTCCTGCTCTCCGTCAGATGCGTCCAGGTGAAGTGCATTCGATATTCTCGCGCAGGATTCTTTTCTGTTTTTCTATAAAAAAAAAAAAAAAGCAAACTACGAATGCAGGCTGACTGTGTCATATAGGCAACGTATCTCAGTTCTCGGAAGTCCCAAAGAAGACCAAAGAGAGGTCCAGGTCCAAAGTCAAGGAGCCTACAAAAGATGGTGCAGAGACAGCTCCACCCTCAGCTCGAGGGGCTCGCGCCCGAGGCGGCTTTGACAGCGCACGCGGAACTCGAGGACGCGGTCGTGGAGGTGCTCGAGGAGGTCGAGGGGGCAGACAGGCAGCAGGGGCATCTCTACCTCCCACAGCTGATACCCCAGCCTTTGATACGCCTCCCGTCACCGATGTGGCTGATAACTCTTGGGATCAATCTTCTGGAGGAGATAGTCATGCCCCCGCAGAGACAACAGCTACATCAGCCTCAGATGGGCAGAAGAGCACCTTGGTTCCTGAAGGTGGGGCCAAGAAAAGCTGGGCAAGCATTTTTGCAACGCCGAAACCTGCGCCACCTTTGGCCAAACCAGTCACTGCGGTATCCAGCTTGCCCGAGGATACCTTACCTCCCGAATCGGCCATTGCCGTGGAAGAGAGCCTCCAGCCCAACGGAATTGAATCAGAAGTCCCGGTTCCGCCGCAGATTGAAGAGACATCTCCTGTAGAGCCGCCGCTGACTGACACAGCATCCAATGACGCCTCGCTACCTGAAATAGCAAGTGTAGATATCACACCCTCGAAAGATGAATTGACCGAGGATAATCTAGAGCATCTTCCTGATGTATCTAATCCAGCTCCTGTAGGCACTGCGGCAAGCAACGCGCCGAGCTCCAGGGATCCTCGAAGTGTTACTGGCAACGTAACCCCTTTGGCTGCGGCTCAACAGCAAGCGCCCATCGGGCGACCTCCCGTAGGTGGTTATGCGACGAATGCTTTCCGAGCCACTGGCCAGCCCGGGCGCAGCGCAAGCTTCCAGAGGAAGATTTTGGAGCAACAAGAGGCGGTCGTTATGCCTGGAAACCATGCTGTCGACAGGGCTGCTGTCCAATTTGGTAGTATGGGATTAAATGGCGATACTGATGCCGCTCCGTTGGACGTCGATGAAGACCGTGAAGAGGCTGAGACCCGCACTCAGCCTCCACACCCATCACCTCCATCCCAGCCAAGGGCGTCCTTACCTCCTGCTCCTCGTCAGCCACAAGCGCCTACGGCGGATGCACCATCATCTCAAGAAGCATTCGGTACGCCGAAGCAAGCGCCAGGCTTGCCAGCTGTACCGCAACAACCACTCCCCCAAGAAAACATTGGCGCACCGGGTCTCTCCCAACAAGTCAGCCAAGTGCCTCCTGGCTATGGCCAATTCGGAGGTCGCTATGGCCAAGCGAACGCCCAGCAGGAAACCTCGGCTCCTACCCAAAAGCCCTATGATCCCTTTGGTCATCAGGGTATCCCACCGAGTCAATTCGACTACCCTGCACATTCTCAAGCACCTGGGCAGCAACGACAGCAAGGGCTTGGTGGCTTCACATCAGCGACGAATGACGTATCCTCATACTACACAACGGATGGGCAGCGTAATGCTTATCAAAACTATTATGGCGGAGGGTTTGGACATGATGCTTCAAGCCAACAAGATGTCGGAGCATCACAACAGAGAACAGCTAGTGGTTTTGGAGCGGCAGCTGGCGGATCAAACTTCCCAACCAGCCAAGCGCAACAGGTATGACGTTCTGTTAGATTACGACTCTCGATCCGCTCTTCGGTGTCAGCAGCCACACGGTACCCTTTCCTCTTTGCACAGATGCTTACGAGTTTGCCTTTTCTCTTTTATTGTCCTGATCTCTAGAGACTACTTCTAACTTGAATTCGACAGAACCCGACACGTTATGGTGACACCCAAAACAGCGGACAGAACACTCCAAACCCCACGCCAGGGACGCAAAATTCAGGTTCACAAATGCAACAAGCCCAGCAAATCCATCAACAGCCTCACAATCAGGGTGGACACGGTGGAAATTTCCCCTACGGTCACCCGTACTACAATAGTCCATACTACGCTGCTTATATGAACCAATATAACAGTGCATACGGTGGTCAGGGTTATGGTGGCGCCCCTTTTGCTGCCAAATCAGGTATGTACGGCCAGCCGCATCATGGCTATGGTATGAACCCGCAATCTGGGTATGAATCAACATCCCCAGGAAATGCGAGCGGATTTGGCCAGGTCAGTCAAGGAGGAATGCATGGTCGCGATAGTGGGCTGGGCAGCAGTCTCGGTGGTGACTTCAGCCGTGCAGGCTCCACACCCTCTCAGACACAGCAGCATTCTACCGGCAACAACGCATTTGGTGCAGCTTCGGATCCCTTTGGACGTTCGCAAGGCGCTTACCAAGGACAAGGACCGTCGTCGTACGGCCAGCAACAGAACACCACCCAACAAGGTACAGACGAGTCACTCAAGGGGTTTGGAGAAGCGTCGAAGACAGGTACCGGACCTAGCCCTTCCTTAAGTCAGCAGGGTCGACCGGGTTCTACAACGAATGTTTCTAGTCAGGCAGGCCAATCCGGCCTCCCTCCTCCGCAGTCCCATCAACAAGGTTTCGGTGGATATGGCGGCCATCTTAACACGCTCGGCGGCAATCAAGGCTCTGGCTATGGTGGCCTTGGCGGGCTCGGCGGTCACCAGACTGGACAGGGGGGCGGATACAACAACTATGGCGCTGGGTTTGGAAATGCGTATAGCGGTGGATACAATCGCGGTGGATGGGGTGGGAACTATGGACATTAGCCGGACTCCATAATCTCTAGTCTGTGGGCTCAAATTGCACTGTGGGGAAATGATGGGATCTTTTGCTTGCACTCGATTTGCTCGGTTTCTTTAGTGGACCTGCGAACTCTGGGGAAAAAGATTGATTGTACGATGACGGGGGCGTTCTTCTGATTTTCAATTTGCCCACACGCCACCTTTTGTTGGTCTCTCCTCTCTCCTCGAGACATCTGCCATGTTCACCTTTTCTTCTTTTTCCTTCAACAACTATTACTGGTTGTGGCGCGGATGGTTTTCCACACAAAATTTCCTGCGGCTACGATAGCAGGAGCGTCTGTATTATGGATCTTTCGAAGATGAGGAAAGGGCATGCCTCAGAATGCACCTTATGTCTTGCTCACTAATACTGCGATAAGAACTGGAATAAGTTGACGCATAGGATAGAGAATCCAATGGAATTCTCCGGGCGTCATGAGCCATTGTGCCATCTTTCTTTATGGCTGTAGTTGTTGGTTGTGTACTATATGATGTCTATCTGCATTTTTACTCAGCCTCGAGATACGTCGCATAGTACGCTCCGTGGACTGCCGTCCGACCATAGGCGTGCTCTGCTTTCAATCGGATTTGAGCAGCTTTTGGACAAGGATCCACGGCGGTTTGCCAAATTTGGCTCACGTGGGTAAGCCTGGATGGCATTGTACAAGACCCTCCAAAGAAGCCGCTGTCGACTCGTCGAAAATTGAGGCAAGGACTGATGCAGCTTGCTCTCAACCCCCTCGTATTATGATGATTGTTCCATGCCGGGCAGGCCCTCTTTCCCACCCATTTCTCCAACAAAATCGTCAAAATCAACTCCCTGCGCCTGAAACAACTCTCTAGCCTGCCTCACTGCCTCAGCCTGCCTCTGCTCCGTGAATCCGCCCTGCTGACTGCTTTCGTACTGTACAATCTCAATCCACCTAAAAAACAGACTTTCCTTCCCCATCGCTGTCAATCGGTCCTTGAACGCCACAATCTTCTTTCTCGCCTCCTCTTGATCGGCACCTTGCTCTACATCTAATCTCCACACCTCCCACGCCAACCACCCGATCTGTGGTCCTCCATAGCACCATACACTCTTCTCAAACCTCTCTTCCTCCACCTCTCCCGCATCCACTGCCTTAGTTGCCCTCACCATCGCCCCAAAGTCCAAATCCCAACTCTTATCCATCATCAGATACCCCGTCTTCCCCCTCACATAGCCCCTCTCAATCGCCGGCATCACCCTCGTCTTCCACCAAGGACTGTCCTCCGCCGCCCTCCTCCCATCCCCCTCACCAACCAACTCCTCGACGCCCCAGCGGCGCGAGACGCGGATGTAGATTTCACGCGCGCGGAACCCGCACTTCCAGCGCCAGGTCACCGGGTTCTCGGGCGCCTCGAGCAGGAAGGTGACGGGCCAGGGCAGGATGATGCGGAGCAGAAACCAGTCGAGGAGGAACATGACGGCGCGGCCGAAGACGAGGCGCAGCAGGGTGGCGCGCGCGGTCGCCGAGATGTCGATGCTGTACGGGGTTGGGTTGCCGAGCGCGGCGAGCACGATGGAGAAGTAGGTGGGGAGGGCGTGGGTGGTGCGCCAGAGGAGTAGGACCACGATGGTGAGGTTGAGGAGGGTGGGTACTGCGAAGACTTGTTGCTTGAGTCGGCGGGGATGGGTATCAATGTGGGTGATGTAGACTTTCGAGGGGTCGAGGGTGGAGAGGAAAGGCTGGAGAGAGGAAGGGGCGAGGGAGAAGGGAGGGGGAATCGTGGTTGAGGTTACGGTTGTGGAGGTTGAGGGTACTGAGGTGCGTTTATTTGCGGAACGCGCCATGATTGAGAGCTGCTTGGTGTTGAGTATGGGAGTTGAATAGGATTCTGATGGCCCAGAATTGGGCGACTTAATGTTATCTGATCATGTCGGGAGGTGTTTGTGGGATTGACTTAGGGAGAAAGGCAACTGCCCGTAAAGAAACCTGAAGCTGGACCCTGCACGCCACCCCTGCCAGGACCAATATCATCGCAGTGAAGCTGCCAATGTCGATTTTCACATTGTCGTCCTAAAAGGGGCTATTGATGTACGAGAATTTATGAAGTGTCAATGCACCTCTTAGGGCTTCAATCAAGTTACTAGGACATGTAGTCGCTCGTATTGGAAGATATCGGCTTCTATCTTGCACTACTTGAACGGTAAGCTAACATAGACCAATCCTGTTTTATAGAAACACTTTTTGGATATCTTCCTGACACCACAGCGCCAACCCTCGAAACGCTCGCATTCTCTTAGACTTTCAGCCATAAGGAAAATACGCCTTGAGCGAACTCTGCGATCTCACTTCCTGAAAGCTTCGATTCTCCATATAATCGATCCACAAAGCTGATTGGAACCTCTGCCACAGTATAGCCCATAGCCTTCGCGCGAACCATCATCTCCATTTGAAATGTGTAGCCCTTACTTTCCGTACTCGTGATGACATTTTGAAGAACCGGCTTCTTGTATAGTCTGAAACTCCCCGTCAAGTCGCTTACACCAGGCCGTAGTAAGGTATCCGCGAAAAGATTGGCACCCCTAGAAACGAATTTTCTTTTCAAGTCCCACCCATACACCCCTCCGTTTCCTGCATAACGCGTCCCAGTGACAATGTCATAGTTGCCCTGTTTCTGCACCTTGATCATATCGGCAATGAATTTAGGATGATGGGAGAAGTCGGCGTCCATGATGATGACGAAGTTTCCAGTCGCAAACTGGAGGCCATGAACGTAGGCGGTGCCCAAGCCTAGTTTGCCCGCGCGGGCTCTCAGTTTGATATGGCTAGACCCGTAGGCCTTTTCGAGTTGGCGAGCAACATCTTGAGTTCCATCTGGCGAGGCATCGTCAACGATAATAATTTCCCAGTCAAGATTGCTAGATTTTCTCGTAAGTAAGCTATCCAAAAAATGTCGCGACCCAATTGCAATGCTTCTTTCCCAGATGGTCAAGCTCACTTTTTGGTAAAGGTGTCGTTGAGAAGCCACGTTATGATAGGAAGATTTCGACGCTCATTATAGGTTGGAAGAAGAACCGAATACTTGTCTTTGGCTGCCATACTTTGAGAACAGAGGAGTGGACAAGATATCTCAGTCGACCTGCGTCTCCCCCAACGGCTTGAGCTCCAGGTACTAAGGACTATGAGCTAAGCTGAATAAGGTTAGGTAGAGAGACTTCACATGCTGGTGCATCTTTCCCCAGATTCCAACTTTCGTACTGAGTCCGTGCTTCTTTGCGCCCTCCATGTATCGTCATTACCATCGCCCAAGGACCTGCAGTATCGCTCCCCGAGAATCAGCTTGGACACCGAGTAGCTCGTAAAGTCAAGAACCTAATTTTGTCTGCCCAGAAAGTCGAAATTCAGAGCTGGCGAGCTTGATGAGCTCAAGTACTGGAACATATCGACGATTGATAAACGTATCAGTTTACTCGTTTCTCCGTAAACTTGAACCTCGTCAAGCCATATTTCAGCCTACTGGTCGGTCGTGATTCCAGGATTATATGGATTGTTGAAATGGCTGCTACCGTTGCAGGATCAATCAATTCAATCATGATCTCTGTTTTCGCATACGCTGCCAATGGTTCCGAGTGCAGATCGGCTATCAATCCCGATGAACGCTACCTAGTTTCTAGCGTCATGGGTACTTAACTTCTGCAACGGCTATCTATCTAACACAAAGCTCAACGAGTAACACGCCTCGAAATAGCTGCGAATCCTGCATTGACGCTGAGGAAACTCTGCGGTAAGCATTGACTAAATCGTGACGTAATGCAGGGACAGAAGAGCACCACGGACCGCAAGACTCTTCCAAGGGTTTCGCCCAAGCCCCTGAGTTGAAGAATTGCCGGATGACAGAGTCAAATTTCCCGCAAACTAATGACCTCAGTCCAGTGTATTATTGGCAGTCATGGCACGGTGGGTCTCTGACGAGCATGTCCTTCCCGCCATGCCAAGGTTTGTGCATTTTCTGGAGCTCTCAAATACTAGATGGAGACATTGAGCCTTTCTCGTTCGTCACCCTTTTGTCTTATACTGCCTCTGATCCCCTCGAACAATATAGCTGCCTCTCAACATGGCGATCTTATCTGATGAAACACGCGACGGTGTCAAACTAGAATTGAGGGGTGCTAGACCATTCTTCGAGGAAGAGCGCCCAGGGTGGAAAGGCTTCGTTGAATGGGAAGGGCACAACGAAAAGAAGGAAAAAGCGAAGAAGATTCTAGCTCAGTATGACTTTCATAAAGCGAGTTACTTCCTTGCGCTATGTATCCACAAGATGTGCACTAATCGACGAGTAGCCACCAGAGTTCCAGCTTGCGCCATTGCCGAGTAGCAATCCTATCCTTGATGGAAACCGCTGGAAAGAATATCACCTCGCACTTGGTGCCTCACTGAGAGATATACCCGACATCAGCTGGGACTATGTACAGAAGGAGAAGGCTCCAGATATGCTCCATGTTCTCCAGTTTCCGTACAATGGCGAGCCACCCAGGGTAACGTCCCGGTCGTCCTCTACTCAATACTTTGCTAAAATTGCCGCAGCGCCGACTGGTCGAGGACGAAGTCACGTCCAACGCTGACTTTTTTGTCCGGAATCACGGTGGTATTCCTGAAATCGATGCGGGTAGTTATTTCTTTGATGTCGATGGCTTTGTAAAAAATCCTCAGAGAATCAGCCTTCAGGAACTACAAAACGAATCGAAATTTCCACGTCAGTCCAATGTCGTCACACTTCAATGTTCAGGTACACGTCGGATTGAACAGATTCATGAATATCCTGGTGATGGCGATGAACTTATTAACGCTCCATGGAGTGAGGGGGCAATCGGGAATGCGCGCTGGACTGGAGTCTCCCTGAAAAAAGTTATCAAATACTGCGGAGGCTTTCAGGACGATTTTGACCCTAACGATATGCACTTAGAATTCTACGGTGCTGACACTTATTTCAAAAAGGGGGAAGTCTACAACTACGTCGTGAGCGTGCCCTGGCGAAAGGTCAAAATGAACGAAGTCCTTTTAGCTTGGGAGATGAATGGGGAGCCTCTCCCTCGTATTCACGGGTTTCCACTTAGAACGGTTGTCTTTGGCTACATCGGCGCCCGAAGTACAAAATGGTTATATCGTATTAAGGCCATCAAAGGTCCCAGCCGTGCCCCAGTACAGATGAAAGAATACTTATATTACACCCCGCAAATTGGCAAGCACAATGTTAAGTATAGTAATGGCTTCTCGATTCAAGACATGCCGGTCTCGAGCGCTATCATGGCTCCTGAAGACAAAGATCAGATAGTACATGACGGAAAGATCGAGCTTCGTGGATGGGCGTACAGTGGAGGAGGCCATTGGCCGATCAAAGTGGAGGTTAGTGGAGACGGCGGGAACATCTGGTATCAGGTTCCTCCAGATCGCTTAAGCAAGAAGTACTTTCACGGATGGCGGACCTGGAGTATGGAGATGCCGGTTGATGCCGAAGGATGGCTGGATTTTTGCGTAAGGTGCTGGGATAACTCTCTCAATACGCAGCCAACTTTCGTCAGAAGCGCATGGTCTGTTTTCACCAAAGGACATGCGATCTAGTCTTGGATGCTGACACGATTTTCTAGGAACTGGGATATGCATGTTACCTCGTCATGCCATCGGATAAAGATCTTTAGTGTAAACCGCACCAAGCCAGACACGGCGAAACGCCTCAAATTCCTGGAAGAAAAGAGAATACCTCTTCTACCGATCACGCAGCCGCTCGGTGTAGATCTCGAGGACGAGGAGGAGTATGATCAAGAGGTAGAGAAACACGGTGGTAGGGATCCGAAGGAATGATATATTTCTATGCATTGATATTTCTGGAGTACTCTTCGTATCTCTCGTCATAATCGCGCAAATATCCATATATTTCTGTGTGTTATGTGAGTATTCCAAGGCCGTGTCTCGTAACCTTCAGGCTTCTGCTCCTTTAGCCTTATTGACCTTTTCACTACCAATTGGTACTAGCTCTCCAATGATCAAATATTTATCATTGAACCTCTCCTCCCAGCCCTGCAGAGCCTCCATCTCTTCTGGGCCCAAGTCTTGCAACGTGTCTAGAGGACCTTCGAGGTCTTTAGTCAACATTTCCTCGTCAAAACTTCCACACGCCAGGCCTCGACTCGCATCCCGGCCGGCGAAGTTTTCATACGGACCTCCCGGACCGTAGAAATTCCGGCCGGATGTTACGTCAAAGATCTTGCCGCGCACAGCCAGATACACAGGCATATGGTTCGTGCCATTGTAAGGCAGCAGTTCTGGAGGCGTGAAGACGCGGAAGACGGTCGGAGGCGGAGCTTTCGGAAGGACAATTGGTGGCTTCGGACGGATGCGAGTATATATGAGAAAAGCAAGGAGAGAGAGCAGCACTAAGTTGATCGGGGTGAAGACGGGAAGTCTATGGTATAGATTGTGAATATTTGGTTCATGTCAGTCTGATAGGGTAGGCTCGGACGTACGCTTCAGCTGCTGGAGGACTGATGGGTGCTTCGCCTTTATCATTATTAGTGCTTTTGATTGCGTGAGATGTTGGGAATTAAGTAGAGGACTCACTGTCGGCCATGTTGAAGATAGGGATGTTGGAGGCTTGAGTGTTGACGGCATCAAACAATTGTTGCAGTTCAGCTATTGATGACGGAAGGCAGCGAAGCGAGAAATTCGGCGAAGACACCCCTCCATTACCGTGTTGGGTAAGCAGCACCCAGGCCAATGTCTCCGTGACAGCCTGGCGGACCCATCAGGGCCCCATCAGGACCCTTTCGACACTTTCGTACCTCTGCAGGTCTTAGAATAGAGTTGGCTCGCCCTGCACCTACCCGACCTTATATCACCTCCCTAAGAGCCCCCAACGCCAACCCCTTAATAAACTTCCGAAGAAGCTTCGTTGATCTACACTATTCTCGCCCTTTCGTCACGTCACAGTCACACTCTTTTGTCACCCTCGTGTACAGTTCACTTTCGCGCGTTGGACGCCACGACATCCTTTCGGCAAACAACGTGCCATGCTTCCGGTCCGTCATCACTGCCTCCATACGCTGACGCTGAGGGCCACCAATCTTGCTTGAAGCCCGCCATTCGGTGAGACTGTCCAGGTAAGAATGCTTTCGTGTGCACCTGAGTCGTTCATGCAGGCACGATCTGGACGCGCCGGCCATCATGAAACGCGGTTCCTCCAGATTTTTGTGTTTGAAACACCACATAAGACGGACAATCTACCCTAATGTGCAAATTCTCAAACACGCGACGTGGTGCTAGTGATGAACTCAATATTCTTTTTACATGCCTATGCAATTTATTATAGAAGATAGTTTTGTACTTCTGTCAGCATCCCCAGCTGATCACGTCCAACGCAGGCGCCAATTGTGAACCCAATTTCTCCACGGCCCTCCCCGTCACCACCGACGCAATGTGGAAAAGACTCCAACAACGAGCCCAAGGGAACAAGGAACCCAGTATTGGACGGCCACAGCTAATAGAAACTACCTACCAAGATGGAAATTGGGACAATATGCCGAGTGTGTCCAACGCCCAAAACTCCAATTACCAGGTCAGTATCACAGCTGGAGACGGCCAACGCCCACCAATGCAACGAAACGGTAGCAGCAAGGATGGATTAGCCGAACTCCCCCAGCTTCCGTTGTAAGTCTCGCATTTTTGATTAACCATATCTCCCGGTTCACACATTTGCTGCATGATCTGCACCGTTTCCCTCCCTTGGCTCGTCAGCACTCAACCACAAACCGGGGTTTGGGGATTGTCGCATGAGCCTCACCTGTATCATTAATATCTTTTGCTGCCAGCCATACACCCAGGAATGTCAACCTGTGCATAAAGAGACATTGCAAGCTTCACAGTCATATTTGCATGGGTCCAGACGAAATGCATAATCTTTGCTAATACGATCATAGCCGTTCACTAGCACCCCGAGAATCAAGTTTGAACGATTTGAGCCGTGCGTCTATGGCCCCTTCTTCAGTATATTCTCAACCGTCACCGGAGGCCAACAATCATAGATTCCCGCCTCCCGACTCTACTTTACGACCAATCTCCGTAAACGTTTCTGAGCCTAGTACTCGTCCGGTCTCCGTGGACCAAGGCGACTGGTCACCAGTATCTCCAGTGGAATCAACAGGTTCGGCATCGAAATGGAAATCGAGTCGCATTCCTGTGCGCAAGCTCTCGGAGACTGGAGCAAAGGATGCCACCAGATGGGATGATTGGTCCGGTGAACCAACCACCAAAGATTCTGGTAGATCTGGACAAGTCCGTCCTGGTGCATTCGAAGTCTTGCACGGATCGACGTCATCGAATGGTTCCAGTCCTTCAGGTCCAGCTGCAAGAGCCACGGTCAAAGAACGAGCGGCCAAGCTAGGCGCCAACCAGTCAATTCCAACAGATACGAGACCGCCATGGAAGGGAGCCAGCGGACGTCAGATGTTGGTGGAACAACCACGTGACAAACCTGTTCGTGAAAAACCGCTGCCAGTCACAACGCCTTTGTCAATTCCCCTGCAGAAGCAAAGAAAGCCGACCGGCCCTCAAACCCGCACTCCAAACAAGAATGCACCAACCTCACCTAGAAATGTTTCAGGGTCATCGGAAACCGGGCCGGCCCGATACCACGACACTCAACCTGTGTCATCTCCAATGGTGAATGAGGATGAACACGACGACGATATCAAACCTGTCGTACCACTCAAGGTCACAAGCCCCACATCTGCCCACTTCACACGATCAAATGCGAAACCTCGTACTTCCTATCCAAGTCCAGTCTCACCAAATAACGGTCAGAACAACATTGGATCTACCGAACCTTCTCCATTCCCAAATAGACAGTCCAGCATGGAGTCTCACTATCTTCATTCCCACCGCGATAATGACCCACCAACGAGTCGCTTCAGCTGGTCCACTCATGCCACTGGCACTACCTATCAGCAACAAAGTCCGCCACCAAGTCCTCCACCGCCGATGCCCAAGCTCAGCAATGAGATTGCTACCCCACCTAGCCCGCCCGCGCGAACAACACCACCCATAGCTTCAGCACCCGGTAGTGTATTGAGCCGCAGTCGTCCGGTCCCTTCATCCAACTCCAACTCCATTGGCAGAAAGCCAGTCCCATCACGCGAGGTCAATCTCTCCACGCCCACTAAGATAAGTCTGAACAGCGACCAAGACAACAGCAATGTCCTTAACGGAAAAGCTCTCCCACTTTCGCCGCCAGAGCTTCAAGGTAAAGATCTGATTACCACGTTGCAGCAACAATCCGATGATCTGGAGCGCCGTCGATTCAATGTCGAGAAGCTTGTGAGCGACCTCGAGTCCCCCCGACATCGGAACCCGCTTCAATATGATCTCCGGGCACAGAGAGAAATCGAGCGCCGCATCAAGACACTCAAGACGCAGGCGGAGGAGTTGCGAAGGGAGGAGCATGATGTGGGATTGCGTTTACATCGAGCTTGGAAGAAACGGGATGACAGTGAGGACGCGACTTTGTGGGTGAGAAGGATTGCAATGTAATAAATAACCACTGGTATCCTATCTCACAGCAGTGCTGGCGGATTTTGAGCAACAGACACATGGAGAGTGGGAAAACGATGTGTTTTTGGTAGAGGATCATTGTACCAACTTTTTACGACTGTGATCTCTTCTGCCATGGATTCCAGACCGACTGAGCATTTCTTGTTGCTTACATTGAGCGATTGGCCTTTATTTTGCTTTCCTTTGGTCGTATCAAGAGATACCCAGGTGCTAGAGACACTCGATGCTACAAGCTCTTCTTTCACTCTAGATAGTGTGGTTGTGTACGATGTTTGATTCAAGTTATATATACATATATACATTGGGCTTCAAGAAAACGCCCAAGTGCGAATGTCCAGTGTATTCCTCAATGGAAGGGGAATGGACGCTTAGGTACGTCGCTGCTGCCGACGGTCGGAATCGCAAGCATTTTTACTCCAAGGCTACTTGGTAAATACGAAGAAGAGAAGGGAAGGCTTTGAGAAGTTAGAGACCTAATTCAAAGATATCGAATCCATTGGTCGAGAGGCAAAACATGGTAGCTCAAGGATATGTAGTCTCCAAAGAGATATTCGGAAAGATCTCGTATAGTGCTCTTACGGCTTGACCGTACGCGTAGAATGCCTACCTCACTTGCCTGTGCTCATTTCCATTCACTTCGGGAACCCCTCGCACGCGTCTCCTTCGTGTTGATGTGGTGTCTTGTCCCTTCGCTTCCCTCAATCAACACAGTACGTCATCCTGCAGCTTCTGTAGATCACATCACTTCTTGCCCGACTTTTTAATTCCTTGCTGTCCTGCATTCATCGGTCCTTTGCCCGTCGCCTTCTTCTTCATCTCCTCAAGGGCTTTCTTGTCTGCAATCACCACGTCTGTCAGCTTGTCCTCAAACAGCTGAGAATTGAATTGTCCTAACGGCATCGACAACTTGTAAAAGAGAAAAAGTCGTATTGACCGCGCGTGTAGGCACAACTCGTAAGTGTCCGCTCAGATGGTAGTTCTTTCACCAGTCCCAGCCCGCGCTTCCACCGCTACTGTAACGCGAAACGGCATCACTCACCGGCCTGCTGCTTCTGCTTATAGGCGATATCATCCTCATCCTCCTCCTTCTGCTGCTTTTTCTTTTGCTTGTTGTGGATGGGATTCGTGCCAGCTGAGGTTGCGCATCAGCTAACAGACTCACAGGAGAGAGGTGGAAGAAGTGAACTCACCGCCTTGACCTGAAGGCATCTTTTCAACCACTGGATTGACCAGGAACTCAAAGGCTCAGCAGATTGGTAAATACTGACTCCAAAAATGAACAAGCTCGCACAAATCTTGCCAGGACTACAGGACTCCAGCGGCGGTCAAGATGCTGTGTGGGGTTCTGCGTCGGTGAAAACGCGTCCGAGGATGCATCTCACGTGCCGGGCGGCACCGCAGTCCGATTCATTTCTGATCGCTCTTACCAGACTTTTGCTTGTCAACTCTCACCTTCTCGTTTGGTCCATTTTCTGGCCATCCGATTTCTTCTTGGAGCCGGAGCTCCCTCTATCTGACAATCGCGCGGGACGCTGCGACCGGCGACAGCGTAGGGACGGTACAAATTGCCGGTTCGGCTTCTTACCAAAAACTTCAACCTTGGACAAGACTGAAAAGCTAACGGCTTGCTTGCGTACTCAAGGCCGGCATATCTGCCATCAATTACCGTCACGATGAGCTGCTCGTCCGAATCCGAAGGCGAGATTATCGAGGCGAAGGCAACTACGGCACAACACCACACCCATGGCAACAGCATTAACACACCTATTAGAACTCCATCCGCCTCGAAGTCGCCGATTCTGACACTGGATGGGGCCTACGACCGTGATCGCTCCAGATCTCCCCGTTGGAGCGCGTCACCTCGGGGCGAAAAGCGCCGCCATGATGACGACCGTGCTTCCTCTCACCGTTATTACGATCGAGATGACGATAGATACTCATATCGGGACTTGCCCAGGCGTTACCGTCACGTTTCCCACGGCAGCGATGAGTTCGGTAGGGACGATAGCCGCCGTAATACTTACGAAGGTCCTGCTCGAACTTCGAACCGCCGTAATGACTATGGAGGCTCGCGTCGTGACCACCGCGGCTACAACGATCGCCGACAGGGAGGACGTACTCGTCGCCGAGAATACTATGATTACGACTGTCCGGACAATAATGGCTTTACCAACCATCGCGAATATGACGACAGGCGATACCGCTCTGAGAGCCGCTCTCGAAGTCGCTCTCCAAAGCGTTCTAGAACGGAGAATTATCGTGATCGTAATGACAAACATGCTCATAGGGAACGACGTCTACCGCATCAGGAGCGCTCGCATGAGGTTCATGAAGGTAGCAATCATGACAAGCGTCAAGCAAAGGCACCGGTGAGCGATCGGGGAGTTGTCCCCAATAAATCTCGTCAATCTGAGTTCCAAGCTGAGCGATTTCTTCAAACTTCCTCCCAGGTCTCCCAGCTGCAGCCAAAGCTTACCAAAGACGGAGGGTCAGTCTCAGTAACCATTTTTCAACCAACGTCAAATATTAATAGCGCGTCTAGGTCTGGCGCTCTCAACCTCGAGCGAACCCTTCCAAGCACAGCTGAGAAGGACAGAGTTGACAAACCCACGGCTGAAGTGGAGGAAACCCATCTAGCAAATCCTGAGCCTGTTGATGAGGATACCCTCATTGAGCAGCGCCGTAGGGAACGTCGTCGGAGAGTTGAAGAAATCAAAGCGAGACATGCTGCGCAAACCGCATCGCCCATGCAGGAGTCACAGGTAATTACTCAGTCTGCAGCTGACACGCCTCAGACGGAAGGCGGAACCCCTCAGACAAGAGGCCTTAGTGACAATGGAGGTTCGGGCACTCCATCGGTAGTAGCCGGAAACACAGGTGCCGATGAAACAAGTCAGTTTTTTCTTTTCTTTTTTTGTCTTTTGACTTCTAAACATCCTTGGGAATCTAACTGCCACAGCTTCATCCGACGGCTTGCCAAAGACTCCGGCCGGTAGTTCCGAGGTAGGATTTCGGGCTGAGATTGCCATCCAGACTGCCGAAGAGCTCGCCAACCTCGACAACGCAATTGTTGAAACCGCTGGTGAAGATGAGCCATCTGCTGTCGATTACAACCCCACTGCAGATATGCAAGCAGACAAGATGCGAGAGTTGGAACGCCGTGGAGAAGACATGTCCGCTCAAGACTACAAAGAAAGCGAAGCGGACACCAAGCAAATGCTTGTGTCTCAAGGTAGTACCAAGGAACCCCTTTCAGATCACAAGCCGCAGCAGTCTGTGAAAGATATTGACATGTTCGCTGAAGACGACGATATGTTTGCGTCTGAGAGCGATATTCAGACTAAACCAGGCGTGACTCAAGCCCCTAAGGTGTTGAATGCAAACATGCTCGACGATTGGGATACTCCTGATGGCTACTACAAGGTCATTCTGGGGGAGTTACTCGACAATCGGTACCACGTCACGGCAAAACTCGGTTCGGGAGTGTTCTCTGGGGTGATCCGAGCCTGGGACACTAAAGTGGAAAACAAAGAAGTAGCAATCAAAATCATTCGCAACAATGAGTCGATGAAGAAAGCGGCTTTTACAGAGCTGAATGTTTTGAACCGTCTCAGAGAGCAAGATCCGCAAGATCGTAGGCATGTCGTCCGCTTGGAACGCTCGTTCAACCACAAAGGTCACTTGTGCATGGTGTTTGAGAGCTTAGATGTGGATCTACGTTCTGCTCTAAAGATACATGGCAAACAGTCTGGCCTTAGCATTGAGGCAATCCGTCATTTCGGCCGCCAAATGTTCCTTGCCTTACTGTTATTCAAGCAAACCGACATTCTTCACGCTGACCTCAAGCCGGACAATATCCTCCTTCGCGATGCTTCCAAGATTATCAAAATTTGCGACCTCGGCTCCGCAGTCGACATCTCAGATGTATACGCCAATGAGCCCCGCCCCTACCTGGCCAGTCGCTTTTACCGCGCCCCGGAACTCATCCTCGGCATGAAATATGACTTCGCCATCGACATGTGGTCCATCGGGTGCACTCTTTTCGAACTTTTCACATGCCGTATCCTATTCAGTGGACGCCACAACAACGCCATGCTCCGGTCTATGATGGAGTGTCGCGGCCGGTTCCCCCAAAAGCTACTCAAGCGCGCGAGCGAAGCCCACTACGCCAACAACGGAATCGTCGAATTCCCTTTCAATGACATGCTCGACCAGTTCTACAGCCGTGAAGAAGAGAAGTTGACGGGTCGTGAGCTGGGCAAGTGGATCCCAGTGACGCGGTTGGCAGAGCGCGGAAGGGATCTCAAGAGTCGCATCTTTGCGGTGGTGGATGTGAAAAGGCTCAAACCGTCCGAACACAAAGAGTTGGAGCTATTGCACGACCTGCTGGATAAGTGTCTCCAGCTCAATCCAGACAAACGCCTCACGCCAGATCAGGCGCTGCAGCACGCATTCCTCAAGAACCATACGATAAGTAAGAGGTGAAGGCCCGAGAGGTATGAAGAAGGAACGCTAGACTGAAAATCAGGTTTTACCTTTCCACCCCGGAAAATGATGAGAGATCGCCGATCTCTTGGCCAGTACCTGAGAAAGTGAGGATAGTGGTATGCGCAAGCTGCGGGTAGCAGCGAAAAGCAATGGATACGAATAACAAAAAGGCACCCCCCTTTACCCCGATGATAGGAGAAACTCGATTGCGCTTAGCCTAACCACGGTCACAAAGACAGAAGCGACACAAAAGCAGAGAATACATGCCCACTAGCTATCTGACCCTCTTCCCCCCTTTATGAATTATTTGTGAAGAAGCGATACATATCGGAAGATACCGTGATGCACGAGCTTCTTCTTTCCCCATGCGGTTTCCCACGAACCGTGATAACACATGCGAGTTATTCCGTGGGTGTCTGTCAGTACTGCTTTTACCCTCTTCCCCTGATGTTGTCTTTTTTTATGGGCGAATGCACATGATGGAAGCGGTCGGAGTCGACAATGGTCTCGGATGGCGATTAACCTGCGCTGGCATTGACATTGACGGGGAGACTGGCATCGACACCGACATTAGACACTCTTTAGAGCTACACACAGCGATTGCGCTTATCTGCCGCTGCTGCTTTGTACTGTAGTAATGAGACTAGATGCAGCAAAAGGCACACAGCTGCTCATCTTCTAAACACTAGAACGGCACATGTTTTGTATGAAGACCTCCGATTTCCCGCGGAGTCCATATGCGTAAACTCGTCACCTAAGTCGATGGAGTGTGCAGAAGAGAAGTCTTGGTCCTGCGTACATAAACTCCTATTATTTTGTCTCTGATAGTGGCTGCCACTAAGCATTACAAAGGTAAGTATTCACTGTGGAACGTTCGATGCGGCATTCCTGCCAGAGCCCAACAAGAAAAGACGACCGGGGGACCTATGCTTCAGGAGACAGATAAGTTTTGAGCGGGCCAACATGAATACATTCGATAGGATACGTGCTAATAGTCTCACAGAGGTAATCGCTGCCACGCCCCGGACGACCTTAACTTACGATACGCAATTCTTGCTTGCTTACGTCATTGCAGAAATCGTCCCGAGACGCGTGATAGAGAAGAGCACGAATTTTGGAGACTTTGGATATTGTTGGCCTGGGTTTTCTGATTGATATCAAAATAGAGCCAGATAGGCATGCCAGAATTTTCCAGGTGCTCAGTCCGACCAGGAGGGAATCATTGGCGAAGAGGCTCCTTGCCATCTTATGCTCTGCAGCTCCAAGCTATGTAAGCCCACGCCTTGAAGAATCCCCGCCATCATCTGTGCACTAAATAGGTCGGCATTGATGAACATCAACACCTCATATAGGATCCACGCATACTGTGAGACTCTTGTGCTCAGGACGTTGCACGGTAATGCGCCGAAGGTTCAATCAGGCGAGGTGAAGTGAGGTTCAAACCTCCAGCATGATGAGTATCCCTTCACCCGACGGACGCACGAGCCTTTTGGATGTGATTCCCCCAATGGCCTTTGCATACAAAAACCCGAACTTGCAAAGCAGGCTGGGGCTTCGAGCGAACGGACAGGTGGCTACAGCTGATCATGTAATATTTGGGAACAGAGTAAATTCGTGAGTTAGACTCAGCCTATCGAAATTTTCAAATCGTTTCATATGCGTCCCGACGTTCTCTACCCCCCTACGAACTTTCTGCCTTGCTCTCCAACTCATGTATGCTGCTGCATCAGGCAATCCATACTGGGCTGGGTAATCCAGTGGCACAGACTTTTAGTCGTATCGATTTCTTCCACCCCGAAATGTGACGCCACATTGCAGTCGAGTCTCGGATGTGGATGCTTATATGAGCTTAGTAAGATTAAAAAAGGTATTCAGATACTGTAATCTTTCACCATTATCACCTTCGACTTGATTTTTCGCGCCTCCCTGCAGCTAGTTGCGGAATTTCTTGTAGTCTTATTACACAAGACACTTTAGCAGATGAAGGATTCGCATGGCTCGTCAAAGTAGTAGCAGACGTCACCGTCAAGACGCCACAAGACAAGGCCCAGATCTCATCTATCACTTTGCCCTTCTTTTCTTTTTTCCTTCCCCCATGAGCCCCTCGGAAGACCGACCGCGTTCCCCACCGCTCCCTCCCTTACCTCCCGCAAACCTAAATCAACTCGGCACACGCGAGAACCGTTATTAACTGACGGGCAACCGGACGGACAGGGAGCGCGCCACAAGCATCCCAACCCTATCCCAAACCAGTTCCTTCTCCCCTCGTGTCCCTACGTGCGCATCCAGGCCTATCCAGGCACCGTTCTAGATTCCGCCATCGCCCACGCTTCAGTGCGCTGCACATTCCCATCTCCTGATGGATCGGCGCCGTTGTCTGTCGTCTTCCCCCCGTGGTCGTACGGATGAACAAGCCGAACCCTTTTTTTTTTTTCATTTATTAAGCTTCGACTTTGGCAGGGCAGTACCCAGCGGCGACTACAGGACGCCCGCGTGCGCTTCGGATGACGCGCTCTGTCCCGGTCAGCATTGCTGCTGCGGCGGCGGCCATTGAACTTAGGTTGTTGCTTGACGTAGAGCGGTGTCCAGGTCCTTGATAAGCTAGCAGTGGTATCACCACCACGAACCGGCGTCACACAGGCGTCACGCATCTCGTAACGACAGTGTATCCCCCCACCTTCTTCTCCCCCACATTTGTCCCAGGTCAAGGATCCAGACAGACAGACGTGGTGAAGCCAGTGGACGGGATGTAGGCCAGGGTGCCACGAGACACGATCCGAGAAGATCGCACACTCCGTCATATCAGACTGCTCTGTGGTACGGTGACGGAGCGGCAATCGTCACACGGAGTCGCACGGAGCGCGCGCGTCCCTATTCGTTTGGATTCTTGCATGGCATGTGGCAGGATCGAAGAGTGAGTCGAGCGCTCGCGTTGGTCGTGGAGAGAGGGATGGGGCCTAAGCTTAGGGTTCGATGATCCACGTGAAAGCTTCAGGCCCTGCTCCGATGTATGCGCGGCCATGTGTGGTACGGTCGGCCGGTGGTCCGGCTTGCTGCTAGGGTGAAGAATTTTAAAGAGAGTTTAGATGCGTGGGACGGGCAGCCGGGTGGCTGTTACCTGGAGAAGCTCCAGGTTGCTATCATGTCGGAAGCCGTTTGTGACTGACAGATGGGTGGAGATACAGAAGCGGTCCCACAGGCATTAGAGTCGATGGCAGTGGTGTGGTTGGTGGAAGGTCTTTCTCTTGGTAGGTTGAGGGGATTGTAAGGTTTCGCATAAGGAGAGAAGTTGAAAGCGATGAGTGCAACGAGGCTTCCGCCTTGAAAAATGGTTGATACGGAAGAAAGCAAGGGATTAGTAGAAAAAACTTTTGCCTACCTATGTCCCACGGATATTAACCTTTCCACGAGACTCTATTGCTCAGTGTGGTTTTCTACCATCAGCACTCCCGTCTGAGCAACACTTTCTACAATTTGCTTCGGCGTATTCGGGTTCTTCACCAATAGCAGACATGCACTGTAAGATCATCCGTCTGGAGTGTGTCGTAAATCGCACAACACCCCGAACAACGATCTGCAACAATCAATGCTACCCATCATAGAGCGAGCAATCGCCTGTAGTGCCGCCGTTCAGCACCATCCTCACGGACTCCATGTATCCAGACTGGTGCGCTTAATTCCCCTCACAGCATATCGGATCGGGATCAGCTCATCGCCCCTGCATCTGCAACGAGACATGACAGAAGCATGCTACCACGGCGTGGCGAAGCACGCAGCGACATTTAGGACCGATCGCGTGTGTGCACCCGAACTGTAATAGCACAGAATCTCAGCCCTAGGACGACTAGATTAGGAGCGTCGCAGATCGGAGTAACAGGCGGATACATATGTGGGTTGGACATAGTCCCGAAGGTTAGAGTCTGTAGACGATGGCTGCCTGGAGTGCTGGAATGAGAAAAGGTGTATGCATGTATCTCATGGTCCGTTTATCGGGAGAGGTGGTGCCAGTAGTGTGGGACTTCATCACGAGAAGGCGTGGGTTAGCAAGGGATGACAAGAGACTGCATGTGGATGCAGTGCCTCCAGATCCGCGGCTAAGAGAAGGTTAGTGAGTGCAGCTGTCTACCCCAATCCACCCATTCAATGCTGTTCCGCATGCTCTTTGAGTTTTCGCCACCCTCAGGCTGCAAACCTACCGGCAGCATGGAGAATTGCTTGCGTGATATCAACATACGTAGCCGCACGCTGAACAGGCATTCTGCGAGTCGCATATCATTTGGAGCTGACTGATAGATTGTCGGAGCACCTGAGGGTATGAGCTTCCTCATCCATCAGCTATCACGGGCAACTCTGGGTTCCGCAAACCTAAACGCCTGGACTCATATATCCAAGATTGTCATGAGGTTCACACTGTCGATGCGTGGGATCGAGATCTGTCTCAGCCAGGCAACAACAATACGACGAGCTCATTGGCCTCCAACGCCATCGTCATCTATATCGTCTGGGCGTCGCACCGTAGATTTAGGTAGTTAATCTAAGCCAACATCCACCAACGTCGCTTGTACCCGCCCGTGATGTCAGTCCGTAGACTACTCAGGCGTAAGGTGCGTCTAGGTAGGCACGGTAGGGTAAGGAAGAGAGGGGCGGAACCGCGCGGCACGAGTTGACCATCGAAACGTTCCAAAACATTGCGGTGATTGACTTCTCGAACAAAGCAATCTACTTCCTGCAGACAGCTGACAGCTGGCGTGGCCCGGCGGCGAACCGCTCGGGCTCGGTGGATTCTACGAGTCGTCGTCACGATCGATCATGGCCCCGGCGCAGGGATGTCAATCATTGACGGTCAGGCTGCCGATGGACAACTGTGGAGTGGACACCAAGGTGGACTCGACTGGACTGGACTGGATCTATTCACGACTACCATACGTGTGATACGAGCATGACCGACAACTTCACATCAAGATGTCAGAGTGGATAGAGCAAGGACCATCTAAGCACCAAGCACCGAGGTATGGGGCGAGATCGGAGGTGCTTGCGGACTTGTTTACGGGGCATTTCTGTCCGGCCGTGATGTCGGATCAATGTCGGGCCTACAAAACATTGTGAGGAGGAGGACGAGGATTTCCATCTTCATGGGCAGACCCTCGTGGCCCTGCAAGTGCTGATGTGGCCATTTAGCCAGAATTGCCCAGCAGATCGCCGCTGAAACGGTCGCTGCTCATTACCTCTATTAAGGGGGGGAGATATGAACACTGTGGGCAATATATTGGCTGATTCCGAATGCGTCACCGACTGATGGGGAAGAGGAGTCCGTTCTGGGAGTGAAGATCACGTGTTTGAGGGAATTCTCATCAATGATTCACGATCC
Source organism: Viridothelium virens (assembly GCA_010094025.1). Classification (NCBI taxonomy): domain Eukaryota; kingdom Fungi; phylum Ascomycota; class Dothideomycetes; order Trypetheliales; family Trypetheliaceae; genus Viridothelium; species Viridothelium virens. Next base: position 336,518 of record ML991783.1, read on the forward strand.
GACATGCTCGTCGAAGCTGCAATGATCGGCGCTCGGGGTGCTCCGCAGCCATTCAGGAGTCGAAACTTTTCTTTCCATGTCCTGAAGAAGCAGAGTGGGAACTGGGGGAGGCAGGCGTAAGCCCCGATCTCCTGCATCGCCTAGGCCTGCCTGGGCGCGGTGCAGTGGGTGCAAGTGCTTGCCAGGCAGAAACCCCCAAGCTTCGGCTTTCCACTACTTCCCATCGAAAACTGAGTTTTGCTGCACGTCCAGGGCGCAGCAGCGATGCTCAAGGTTGATCTCTCTTTCGTCACTGGTGTGAGGGAAGCGGCAAGACGGGACGATGTTTGCTCGGCCGTCTGATGACGCGCAAGGCTTGCCGCCGTTCCAGAGACAAATGATCGCGGCTGCATACATTAGAACTGCAGGCATTTTCTTCAAGCCGCAATGCAGCATGCGCGCGTATGAGAGCGTTGGTGGAGATTGGAGCTTGGAGATTGGGGATTGAAGACTGGGTGGGGAACGGAGAAGGGGGGGCACTGCCAGTCTACCTGGGCCACCTAGGCCGTGAACTGGGTCCAGTCCCAGGTCTATTTTCTCCCGAGCTGGGATGCTTCCATCAACACGAGCAGCAAGGTCGATCGTTTGGTAACGGACGTGCCGGACGGAAGCTTTTCCCCCCTGGTGGTTGGCTGCCTTGCTCTACCACCACGGACAGTACGGCACTATGGGACTGCGATTGCAGAGATTGAGGGACGCGAAGCATGGCAGCCATGACATTGCTGCACAGGGCGTGCCGCAGGAAAACCAGTACACTCGAGGACTAGCTGCCAATGAGCTGCATGCATTAGCACCGTAGACTAATGTGCCTGCCGGGCCTGTTAACGCGCTAGGCTTTCGACGTGAGACTTTGGAACATTTTTTAGTTGCTGCATGCCAAGCTCCCGAATAGTGCTTCCAAACAACCTCTTCACTTGGATGAGTTACAAACCATTTCGTCGGCAATCTGCCCTAACTACAGCGGTAGTCGTATGCGTTGACATATTGCTCAGCGATAAAAATCATGAGAATTAGTCTCGCAGAATTCCAATTTGCTTCATGAGAGCTAAATTTTTCATTGGATGAAAAACTAAGTGTACAAAGTTTTGTGAGCATTCTAGGCTCTGGTATCTTATTGAAAACGAAGGTAAAATAGGACCATTGGTCAAAATACTATCCAAGCAGATTTTTGACAAAATACTCCGGCGAATGCAAGGTTACTGTTTTCCACCATGCAAACCACACACCGGCTCGTATAGTAATATTGCTACAAAATTTGAATCTTCTAGACATGTCCCAATGCTTCGTGAAAAAAAAGAATAGATCAAAAAGTTCTTTAGAGCAGCGCAATCATCCCGAGGCTACAAACAGCAACAAAAATAGACAAATTTCACATGAGCTCCACGTGACACCAGGATAGACCACGGCAAGTCTAGGGTATCCAGACCGTAATTGAAGATCCAAAGGAAACCAACTGTCGACAACATCTCGTCTATTGGTAAGCCAGGACAGAGAAAGGTTTAAAACGCCCTCGTTTCGAATCGTAGCTTTTGAAAGGTATGAGAAGCATATACAAATCGCTCAAGAAAAATTGAGTCGTAAAAAGACACGTCCGTCCGGCGTAAAGCATGAAAAAGGTCGATTGGAATCATCGAAAGATAAGATTGAGGGTTCCACCGATATTAGGTAAGGGACGCGATAACCGGATAAAGCCACTCAAAAGACCCGCACCGGTATGTTGAACGGCTGAGATGAAACGTGTTTGGCAAGTCCGAGCGCAGGTACAAGCGCAGGTAGAAGATGAGGGAACCAGGTATTAGAAGAATTCGAGACGTATTGCGGCTGAGTAGAAACCTGAGGTTGAGGTACGTTCATTGGCCCCTGGGGGTGATGTGCATGTTTGAGATAAGTATATGAAGACGGTGAAGGGGATGGTGAAGCTGAGGATACTGGAGAACGAGCAGGTCCACCATCGGAACCAGAACTACCAGAAGAATTCGAAATTTGAGAAAACTGCTCGGCAAAAGCATCCGAAGTGGGGGAAGTTGGTGAAGGAGGTGAGACCATACCAGGCTGAGGAACGCTAGGAAGAAAATCCGGAAGGTCATAAATTGAACCTACAGCAACATCTCTCGGGTAATCAGTTGGTTGGTATGGTGGAGATGAGGGAGCAGTCGGAGCACAAGCTTGAGCAGCAGGTACATTCGAGCGACTCGTGAGCCTTGGGCATTGGAGAATCAATTCCCGAAGTGCCGGAATCGTGATGCGCTTCATAGGGTCTGGCTCAAAAATTTGTCTGAGAATCGAATCCAAATCATCAGACAATGGTAGAATGGTCTTGAGAAATTGGCGATCCCGTAAGTAGGCCCGGAAGGTTGAGTCCTCTGTAGAGGCTCTCTTCCACGGATTTCGACCACAGGTGAGATTCACTAAGATTACGCCCAAGGACCACACATCATTTGGAGCTGATGCGTAGCACGAAAAAGCCTTCGGCGAGGGAGTTTGACATTCTGTGAAGCGATTAGTCAGGACGCGGGGTGGAGGCGGTAAAAAGAAAGTATTACCTGGTGACATATAAAAAGTAGAACCGCATCCAAAATCAGAGGTGAGCCAATCAGTGGTCGCAAGGCCAAAATCGGCCAATTTCACGGTGAGACCATTATCTGTGACCAGCACATTCTCCGGCTTCAAATCCCGGTGGTAGATTCCAATGGAATGGCAGTATTCCACAGCATCCAAGATTTGGAGGAAAGCGCGCTTGGCCAGCATATCATTACCAACATAATTTCCCTTCTCGGTTATGTTCGAAAATAGATCGCCTTCGGGACAGTACTCAATCACGACGAAAGTGCAGTCCGGAGAATCCATGATCTTGGCTAGGGAGACAACATTAGGATGACGGCTGGCTTGATAATGGAGCTGGATTTCCCGTTGCTGGAATCTGCGTTGTCGCGGTTCCAGGCCAACTTTGTTAAGCGCTTTTACTGCATATGGGACTTGTGTCTGTAGATCCACTGCGGTGTACACTACACCGTATGCACCTACGCCCAATATGCCGGTAAGCTGAAGTCGACCTGCCAGAACTTGTCCAACACGGTCCTCCGGCGCACATGTTCCACAGGGATTTGGAGATGCTGGCGGTGTTGGGAGCATGTTGATTTTGACCAAAGTCCTCCTGGATGGTCCAATGAAGGCCTCCAGGAAATGGCAGCAACCTCCACTGGAAGCGCGGCCTGGAAGCTAGCAATCTACAAGAATGCTAGGAAAAGAAGAAATTCCGATCCAATATTATTACGAACAATGGTCCTTCAAGGCCGATATGTCGATGGAGACGAGAGTTGTAGGATATTTCGGAGAGAGAATGACGAACTCAGGGATTGAATTGGTTGATGTGGAAGAACCGAAGGGCGGAGGAAGAGATAGTTAATGAAGGAGAGGGGGGTTGGAATGGTGAATGAGGGGCGGCAGGTGGTGGAGGTGCTGGTGGTGATAAAAGTGATGCAAATGCCGCTGGTGAGCCGTTACGTGCAATGAGAGACAATCATCTACAAATAGGCAAGATCAGGCTAGGAGACCATGACGGGGAGAAAAAAAGGCTGCATGGAGCATGAGTTTGGAGCCGGGATGACCCCCGGTCAATTTTTAGACAAAACAAATGGCAAGTCACTTGGCGAAGCACAGCCTGTCATCTCCTTTCCTTGACCCAGGCGGGAAGGAGGCTTGATCGGACGCTCCTGATTGACGTTCGAAGCGGGAATCCCTCGTCATGGGCGAAGGGTTGGGGACATGGTTCGATGCTGCCTATTTTCCGTAGCTTGCCGCGTATTATTGACTCTTTGCTGGGGCAGGACCAAGCGCGACGCCGTCTGAGGAGGCAGCATCCAGCCTCTGAGGGCTGGGGAGTCTTACTGGATCACTCGAAGAGGAGTGGCGCTTGGCCACCGCACGGATGCATGCATCGCTTCCTGCCGTTGCCAGTCAGTGCGTTAGTTAGTTAGTTGAGTCGTGGGCTGGTTGCTCGGCACGCAGTAACACCGGGAGCAGGGAAGCTTAATGTGCGTAGCGCAGCAGACGCAGTATTGCTGCAAGCACCGTCTCGCTTTGTTAGAATGGCCGGAAGGAGCATGGTGCAGTAGGGGGCGCGAATCCCGGCGTTGGTCCAAGAATGGTGCAAATCTGGTGCGCGCGGCAGGAAGAGGCAGGAAATGTCGCAACGCCATCGACCTTCCATGCGGTAGAACCCCAAGGGTGTGAACTCTAGCGTCCCACATGCTGACCGCCTGCCCTGCCTTCGGATGGCAGAGACAACACGGCGCCCCGTGGTTGGTGACTCCCGCATTGACGATCGTCGCAGCTGACGGCTAGCTCAGGCTTACTCGTTTGGCGTGAATTGCGGCAGAACTTCCATGGAGCTTTCCACCGAAGACCCACTTCTGATGGCGGTCGTCCTGGCGTGGCCGCTCAGATCTACCAACCGCCGGTGTGAGCCCAGACCTGGGTTGTCAGCGAAGCGTTGCTGCTCCTCCTCCACTCGAAGCTTCCTATGCAAACTCGCTCGCCGCTGCACATGTGCAAACCAACGCAGGATCAAACATAGGAATCTGCACATCTTTCTGGGCCCGAAGGGCAACGATAGAAACTCGAATAAGGTGCTTGCGCTTCGCTTGAACAGCGCGCTCGGGTGCAAGATCCCGCCAGGCCCTCTCCACCAACGGACAAAACAGAGAGGATGAGTCGCTGTGGTGAAGCAGGTGATCTGCAAAAAGCACCGGCTTCAAGGTTCTTGATTGGTGAAACGTACATAGCCTACCTTTAGAAACAGTGAGGCGTACGAATCCACCTCGGAAGATGCAAGCCCCATCGGTCACGATGATTGGCTGACATCGAGCCAATGATCGAAAGGTAATTTGAAAGCCGAGAAATTTTCAGCCCCATAATTGCGAATGCGTCAACGGGCTCCTTCGTCGTTGTGACTACCGTTTCGTTTACGTACCACGGACAAAGCGCTGCATCCGGGAAAAGTCAGACCCTCTAACCCTGACGGGGCCATGCAACAAACAATGATGGAGATTAGAGTCGTATCCCGGGCACGGTAGAGGCTCTTCTCGAGACTCGCCAATGCAAGCGCAAGGAGATGAGAGCGGCAATCCATTGACATCACATGATCAGCGCCGTAACAGTGAAGGCAAGGTGGCATCTTCCACCTTGCAACGAAGCTTTTGCTGCTTGGTGGCACGAGCTCACGCTTCCATTGACGGATAGAAGCGAGTCTCAGTGCGTCGAGTGGCGCCGACGGTATGCGAAAGTCTTGACTTCAAAGTTCGTGTCTAACGGAGATTCGACCGTTCCAGCTTCGGAGAGCGGCTACGCCATGACGCGAGGCTGGTATGTATGTGAGTGCACCAGAGGAAACCTTTGCACATGAACAGGTGGAGGCCGAAGATTATTGGATTCACGTTTGATGTGCTTGATCCCTTGCCGCGATAGGGAAAGCCCACTAAGACCACTGGACCACCACCTCCATCTCCACCTCCATCTCCATGTTCGAGGACCGCTACTCTAGTCACGTGAAGCGCTGCCTTCCCCATCAACTCCCAAAGGTCATACCTTAGAGTAATTTGTCTCGTCCAACGGCGTCGTGTTCAACGCCGCACAGCTTGGCAACTGGGCTAACGATTGCGAACAATGCACGCAAACACTTTCGAAAAATCGCTCAGCATGTGACTGCGTTAACGACTGCCACCGCACCTTGCATCCCTCGTTTTGAACTCGCGATGAATCTGTAAAACTAGTCGTCATTGGTTCTGGTGCTCAGCCTCCGTACTTTGAGGCGTTTGATGCTCCTCTGCCTAGTTGGCAGCAGCCACTATCCCGAGGGCGGGACTACCGGATTCAAGCTCCGGTGCTCCCTTAGAAAAGCCGCGCGATTAGATGAGAGGATGTTGCTTCTCTGTTGTACATACACACAACGATGGTCTGATTACGAAAATCGCCAAACCAGAGTCCGTAGGCGGCAAAAGGTCTCGTCCTACCACACACTCGATCAGGTCACACACACCGCTGCTTCCTGACGCCCGCGTATTCCGTCTGGGGTACAGTAGGTGGGCGTGGGGCCGAATGATGAATTTCCCAAAGCATGTCTCTCGACGTCCTGCAGGAAGCTAGCCGCCCGAGATTCTCAGCTCAGCTCCTTTGAAACACAGTCAACCACGATCGATTCTAGGAAACAACGTGATCAGCAGATGTGCGTAGCTTAGTTACCGGGGCCATCCGTCGCTCTATTTGCAGCACAATCTAAATAACTATAGGACCATCAGCAGCCGCTGCATAAAGTAGGGTTCGGGAGCATACAGTTGGCCATGGCTCCTCGTACCCGATTTACGCTTATTTCACTTTGCTTTGGCCCCAACTCGATCGAAATATGAATCAGATTGAGTGCTTACCTCCCACATACGCGTATTGATGACCTCAACGCCTCTCTCGGCGTTTGAATCACTCGCGGCAACGATGGGGGCGTGATTCGAGCCTTCGTTTGCTGTTTGTGGAGTACTTTTAAAACCTGCAGGGGTGGGTACAATGATGTCATGTGACCTAAGCACGATACCTCAAGGTTATCATCCACAGCTCAAAGTTTACGACTTCATCGAATGACCAGTTCACGGTATCCGACAAGCACGCCCAGCAGATCCTTATCAGTGTACAAGTCCATCCTGCCTCCCACCAGCAGTAAACCCAAGCTATGGATACCAACTGGTCGTAAGCCTCAGAACTGACTCTAGCTGCATACAAACCCGTCCCAACATTTCGCTTCAATCGTGAAGGTCAAGTTTCCAGCTATGTCATGTCCCTTATTCGGACCGAAGCCTTCATGCTTCTGCTTTTGACTTTATTCGAGCATGCGTTCCCTTATTCTGCTTGTCTGCGCGTAAGACTCGTCTCCGGCCCTGTCTCCGGGCTCGCCTCTCAGGTTGTTCTGAGATTGTCCATGTATCTTCAGTTCTCTGAGCCTTATCTTATTTTCATTTGGATCTATGTGTGTGCACCATTGGCGCTCCATGCCTTGTATCGGTAGTGGTGAGCGATTTTTAAGTCTACTCTACTTCCCAAACGCAACGCGCAACGATTTTGGTACAGATGTCTAATTACCTGGCTCGGCCGCTTTCTCAAGCATCTATGCGGCAACGATCACACCGGGCAGAACGTAGAAACGCATTGGGGTGAGAGGTCTAGGATGCCATTAAGCATCGGTTGATGCCTCAATCCGTTCCTACGTGTATCAACGTCTGGGTCGACTCGGACGTCAACCCCGATCCTGTCCGCGAAGCCTTCTTAGCAAGTTATGAGACGAAACAGACGGTGATATGTGAAAATTATAAATCATGTTATCGAGCACTTATTATGGATCAGCCGTGTTAATTCGGTAGTTGATATGCTTACTATTTCCGTAGACTGTGCTTAGAAGTTACTCCACCGGAGTACATGCCAACTATATGCAAGGCAACCGTTACCTGAGCTGGCTGCATCGCATTTTGAAGATTATTGCATCCGCGACCTGTTGCCCAGTCAAAGCAGTTGTCAGAGGTACGGCGCATCCTAAAGAGCGCTGCCTCTCGATCTGGAGCTACTTCATCTTGAAGACACCGGTTTAAAAACTCGTGGCAAGACACGTCGCGCCGCCTCACGACTGGGGCTTAGATACAAGACAAGAGATGACCATCTGCCATCAGCTTCCTTTTCTTGAACCTACAAGACTAATACCCCAAAATTCATGTCATTCGAGTCGAAGCCCCAGAGCTTTCGTAACATCCGGCAGCCAGACCTTTCCATAAGGGCCCCATCAAAACAACGTGGGAATGTCGAAGCCCTTTTCAATATTAGCTCATAGGGTTTCACTTATTGTATTATCGGTGTCTTCCATTCAATTGAGCCTGTCTTCACCGACCCTAGCACACATACCGTTATGCTGCATAGCCCCGTACGAAATAGTATCAAGGATAATTTCAAGGTCACGACTATACTGCCATGGTTTTTGGCGAGGAAATGGTAAGACAGGCCTAGAACTCATACATTATATATAAGGCATGGAACTTTCATCGAGGGGAACAGCACCATATTGCAGCTGCTTCTGGTTCCAAAAAAAATTTCCTTCCTACCTTTTCAAGAATTTTATTGCTTCTCTTATCCTTTTTACTTATCAATTCAATTCTATCAACTAAAATGCGATTCGCTATCCTCACTCTCATGCTCCCAGTGCTCACCATTGCGAGCCCTCAGTATCATCACGAAGTTGGCTCTGCCATCCTGCAGTTCGAGATTGATCAAGACACCTTCACCTCCGACACCACGATTGCTGTTCCAGGTTCCCTCAAACTCAACGAGCAGTTAATCGGCGCCACCGTCGCCGAGGTTTCCGGGATTGCCAATGAAAATGCTGTCAAATGTCAGGCTCTTAGTGCAGACGACCGTCCGATCGGAATGCCTTTCACCCTCGAGACTTCTGTGACCCTTGATGATGGACAGAAAGTTGAAGTTGACACTATCGAATGCTATTACTAGGGCCACCGATTGTGGTCGAGGACTTGGTGGCTGGCTGATATTGTGAGGTTGTTGCCTATTAGAGTAAAGGAGTTTGGTTCGCGATATAATCATTTATTGGACATCTTTGTGGGGAACTGCGTCTTTGGCTTTGCTTTCCGCTATGACCATCATTTTCTAATTACATATAACTACTAAATGATTTTTTTTTTTTTTTGGCCACGTCTGGAAGCCAAGAGGGGTGAAATGAGGTGTAGAGTGTAATAACGCAGGACCCGAAGCACAGTAGCCGAAAGGTTCAACACCACCCCATCCAGCAGCAAACATCTCGCTCTGCGTTTCCCACAGCACTTACGGATAAATATTGTTGCGTGATGACTATAAAAGACCTCATCGCTCAGTTGGAGCCTTGATTCCTCATTACGTCCATCAACATCCAGTGAGACTTCGTTATTGGGGATGGAGGCACAGATAGAAGATCGAGCATATCATGAAGGCTTTATGCGCGAGGCTATAAAGATGGTGAGTTCAAATCCTATGCCGTTTTCTATAGGAATACTAGACAAGACACCGGGCCTTTTGTCAAATCGAATATCCTAATGTCACTCGCTCACCACTCTTTGTTTTACTCATCTTCTACGTCACTGAGCTACCATTCAGACCTATGCTCCAGCTCCAGATTGTAATGTGACTACTCCTAACATTGTTCTCAGGCCGAACAAGCACTCAACTCCGACGAGACGCCGGTCGGTTGCGCTTTCGTGCACGACGGTACTGTCATCGGCAGAGGCATGAACGAGACAAACAAATCTCTCAACGTACGTCGACCGCTCTTCCCCTTTGCTTAGAAGCTATGTACAGAAGAACGGAGTCAAACATCATTCTAGGGAACCCGTCACTGTGAATTTGTGGCTTTGAGCTCTCTCCTCCAAAACCACCCACAGTCCATCCTCCGCTCCAGTGACCTGTACGTGACCGTCGAACCTTGCATCATGTGCGCTTCCGCTCTGCGTCAGTATCACATTCGTGCCGTCTATTTCGGTTGCTCAAACGACCGCTTCGGAGGTACTGGCGGAGTCCTGAATATTCATTCTGAGTATGGATCCTCTTTCCTCTCCCTATTACTCCAATGTCTGCCGTTGGTCATCTCCAAGCCAGCCCAGCTCCACCGGCGCCGTGAGAACCTATCATTTCAACCCTAAACGCTTTACTGATACATCTCGATCTTCCAGCCCCGCAAACATACCCCCGTACAAGGTCTACGGCGGTCTTTACCGTGATGAAGCCATCATGCTGCTTCGACGCTTCTACGTCCAGGAGAACGACAAGGCGCCCAACCCGGCTGCGAAGAAGGGTCGCCTGCTCAAGACAGACATTCCACCCTTGCTAAAGACCGATCTGCCGGCGTTGGAGGACCTGAGCGCAAGCGCGAGCCCGAGCCCGAGCCCACTAACCGAGACCGAAGCTGAGATGGAGTTTGAGACCAACGTAGAGGGAGAGGTGGAGTCGATGCCAATGATAGGAGCTGAGGAGGATGAGGACAGTGGTACGGTGCTGGCGGCACCGGCTGGTAAGTAGCTGTGGAGAGAGTCGATGAAGGAAAAGTTTTCGTTGTGGGTTAAAACGCTAAACGTCGAACTGTAGCAGGGAGGTGGACGACGTGCTGGCCTTTCTGACCAGGCAGGTGTCCGCCTTGTGCATCACAGCCATATGTGGGCTTTTACGAGACATTACAGTTAGTCGAGCTATGTTTTGGCCACATGCGTTGACGCAGTAGATCAAGGCTAATCGACCTAGTAGAATACGAATAGACGATACGAACTTATGCCGGCAAGGATAAAGCTGGAGCATGCTGGTGTTAATAATGGCAGATTGCTTCTCAACTAGATAGCCTAGTACATGCATAATTGAGACTGGAGTAATAGCAAGCCATCATCGGTTGAGTGACTAGGTATCATTTCCCAGCTGGGCCGTCACGCACAGCTCGAAAATCACATCACACCCTCCTGAACACCAGATAATCCGCGCGCAACATCCCATAGCTCAGTCTGAAGGGAACCGGCACAAGGTGTCGCAGCAAAGAGCTCCGTATCGTGCATCACCCCTTCTTCTAGTACATAACCATATCGTCCATCAATTCATCTCGCGGATGAGTTTGTTGATGTAGTCTTCTCTGTTTCCTAGGTCTCCGCCCTCAACAAAGTGCTTGAACTTCCTCTGTCGGAAACCACCAGTCGGGTTGCTCAGCTTGAATGGCCACAGGAAGTTGCTAGCTTGTTTGAAATTGGGACCGACGGTGTAGATCTCGTGTATCAAGTCCTCCATGCAGACGATTCCGTACTGTCCCAGGTTCTTCTCAATCAATTCATTGTCGGTAAGCGGAATGCGTTGCTTCTCGATCTTTCCGTATCCGCGCTTGAGGATTAACTCCCGTACAGATTTAAGATTTGGGTAGCCATAAGCAACAAAAGGTTCAACAATCTTGAGCATCTCGACAGTGGCCTTGGTTAGGCGGACGAAGACACCGTTGTTGATTTGCAGTAAGCGGAGCAGTTGAAGGGTCTTGCGCTTCTTGGGGTCGATCTTGTTGATACCCTTGATGCGAATTACAAAGACGAGTTTCGGCTCCGCTGGAACGTAGAATTCCCCATTCTTTTTTGCGAGGCGCTGAAGCCGGACCTTTTCGCGTTCGGCATCACGGTATTCCTTAACGTACGACTCAGCCCGCTTGAAGATGACATTACGCTTCTCCTTGTTGGCCTGTTATGTATGAATTAGCTCTATGGTCCAAACGCCTGGAGTTTGTAGCCAATGACAGAAGCGACAATGTTCAGTCCCGAAAGATGGTTAACAAATCACAGCATCGACCCGAAGGTCTAGTGTAATGATGTTGGAACATTCATATCATCACGATATCGCTTCCAGATGGTGGCATGAAAGGGAGATGTTGGACCGACCTTGCGCTTCTTTTCCAGGTCCGCAGTACGCTGCTCCCGCTCTTTCTCCTGGCTCTTTCGCTTCTTCAGAAGAGTTTCAGGAACAAGAATTTCATCCTTGGTGGGGACGCTCCTGCAAGATGTTAGATCAATTCAGTAGCTTTAAGAGTAAATGCACTCCAAGAGGAGAACTGCGGCAAGGCGGCATTCTCGACTGGAGATGACTCGATTGGAGTATTTGATCGCTGAGAACGTCAATAGCTAGCAGTAAGCGTAGCGAGAGACGTGTTAGTTCTCATGCGACAAAACCTCGGATACTCAATGAAGAGGTCCAAGATCTGCATTCGCACCTAGTTTCGAGAGCTCACAGCAGACTCGAGTGCGGTAACTCAATTTGAGGGAGGAATGTTCTCCATCCCCAACACCCTAGTCTCTTCTCTCAATGACTTTGCATGTCCACAGAGTCGGATTGAGGAGAAGAGACCAAGAAAGCTGATCGACCTGGCGCTGGCTGATTGAGGAGAACAACTAGCAGGCGACTCTCCAGCGAGCGACCGTAGACCACACCTGCATTCCTCTCGGAGGCATAGCAAGGACATCAGAAGTTCAGCACATACGTCTTAACAGTAGCTTGGTGCTTGGATGGCGGCATTTTGGCGATTTGAATGAGAGTCGGCACAAGGTTCTGGTTCCTTGAGAATTTGGCGTTTAGCTTGGTAGGTATGTGTGCGGTGTGCTGCGCTTTCTACGGGTAGGAAAAACTATCTTCCTGACGGCGTGGCCCATGCTTAGCCGCTTGCCGCTGCCACGGGCCGGAAAGACATAGTTAGTCACGTGCGTAGTATAAAAAAAAAGCACGGCCCACTTGATCGTTCATGGCAACTTCAACCGTGCTAGCTCGCTTCTGAACCTGTAGTATCTTATATTCAATTCCATAACCCCATCACTCCACAACCCTATCGCTCATCCCTCCATATCCCACTTCCACTCCACATCCTCAATCTCCCACCTCTCCAGCCCAACCATGTCCTCAACGCGCCGCCGCCCCGGCCTCTCCGCCTTCTCCCGCTCCCAGCTCACGCAGTCCCAATACACGACGCACGGCCAAACGCTGCGGGCCTCGCAGACCGCCGCGCTATCCTCGCAGCTCGAAGTCTTCCAGTCCCTACTCCACACCTTCTCCGTCACGCACGCCAAGGACATCCGCGCCGACCCGGGCTTCCGCGCCGAGTTCGCCCGCATGTGCAACGCCATTGGCGTGGATCCGCTGGCGTCGAGTCAGAAGCCGAGAACAGCGGCGGCGGCGGGGAAGGGAGGAGGTGGCGGCAGTCTTTGGGCCCAGATGCTGGGTTCGAGCGTGCAGGATTTCTACTTCGAGCTGGCGGTGCGGGTGGTCGAGGTGTGTCGGGCGACGCGGGGGGAGAATGGTGGGCTGATGGAGGTGGGGGAGGTGAGGAGGAGGGTCAAGAGGGGACCGAGGGGAGGGGTTGCTGCTGTTGGGGTGGGCATGGAGGAGGTGACGGATGATGATATTCTGCGGGCGGTAAAGAGTTTGGAACCACTGGGAAGTGGGTTTGCCGTGATTGGTTTGGGGAGTCGGCAGATGATAAGGAGCGTGCCGAAAGAGTTGAATACGGATCAGAGTATGGTTTTGGAGGCGTTGCAGGTGTTGGGATTTGTCACAGTGTCGATGTTGAGGGACAATTTGGGATGGGAAGGAGCCAGAGCTATGGCGGTGACACAAGATCTTGTGAGCGACTCACTGGTGTGGGTGGATTCGCAGGCTGGAGAAACGGAGTACTGGACGCCTACATTCATCCACGATACGGGAGGGCAATAAGAATGCCACACGTGTGCTCAGTGGCACTAGGATTTTCACCCTGTAACATGTCTAGCTAGGTATGATGCCCGCATTATGAGTCTGTCTCATCTTGACATTTCTCTGTTCCCTAAACGCCACAGCCGATGTTGACCAGCCTCGAATGAACGCAACTCGTGCAACTCATGCTTTGATAGCGCCACCCAGAGCGCCACCAGTGAATCCCTGTCCTCTCCTAGCACCACCTTGCGCACCACCTCGTCCCTGCTGACGACCGCCCCGCTGTCCGCCTCTGCCACCCCGTTGAGCCCCTTGCCTCTCAAACGCATTTGCCGTTCCCTGCGTCCGTTGTTCCAGGGTCCTTTCATTGCTTTCGATGAGGCCGCTCGCCTTGTCGCTCAGAGTTAACGCCAAGCTTTGCAATCTTGACAACTCAACACCCTTGCGGAAGATGATTGCGCTATTCACTTGGTCTAGTGCAGCAGCAAGCTCCTCATGCGAGATCATCTTCGAAACCACGGCGGCGACACGTCGTTCTGTCAGATCAAACATCGACGCAAGCGTGCTGACGGCAAGCGTATCGTAGAAGGGTGCGTAGGTAAAGAGATACGTACGCAGACCTTCTTCTTGAATTTGTTCGGCTAACATTGCCTTGATTTTGGCGGCCTGAGCCATGAGATCCCAGATCTTAATTGCGTTGATGAAGTCGGCTGCTTTACGCCATTCGCCAGCGGCTAGGGCTTTGGACGCCTGCATGACATGGTCGCGCGTGTTCTCCGGAGGGCCGGTGAAAATTTGGCGCTCGTGGTATTCCAGCATACGTCGGTAGGTCTTGCTGATGACCCGTTTCTTGATATCTGGAGAAGAGCCAGTCTGAGCCAGGAGAGGAATTTCGAGGAGCATAGAGCAGGTGAGGTAGACGCATTCGAGGAGTTCTAGATTGATATGCATATGGAAAGGCAGTTGCCGTTGCCGCTCAAGACGCTCCTGTTCAGGCGTTACCTGCGAGTATCGTTGAATTTGCATCCCCTGAGCGAGCAATTCTTTCTGTCGACCGCTGCCGCAGATCTCTTGTAAAGAATGCTGAGCCTCGTAAACCAGACCTGCACGAAATGCGCACAGTCCAACCTGGACGAGAGTGCGATTGTAGAGGATTTGGGTATTAACATCGAAGTTTCCAATCGTGTCTTGCAAGTGCGACATGAGCATCATATCGCGAGCTCGGTAGTATTGATCATGGAGCGCAAGGAAATAGACTTGGCATAACATTGCGCGAGCGCGAAGGATGCCCTCGCTATGCTTGAAAAGGTAAGTGCAGAGAGTCTGGACCAAATTAGTGATATCCGCACCTTGTCCACGAGGAGTAATTTCGGAGTTGAGGTTTTCCGGGATCGCTTTCCATGTGTTGTCTTCCAGTATTGTTACAACCTGGGAGGGTTTGAAATAGACGTGCTCCAGGCGGCGCATGACCACACGATTGACGCCATCTTGAGAAGAATCCAGTTGCAGATCACGCTTGAGCCTCTCAGCATAAAGCAGAGACCGAACAATGTTGGTATACAATGCACCTTCATCTGTTAGTCTCTCGATATACTCGGCTGTATGGGGATCAATGTGCTGCAAAGATCGAGTGAGTTCGTCGTCCAATCGTTCGGCGAAAGAGACGATGCTCCCTGGAATCTTGAGCTTTTCGCCTGGCTTAGCTTGGGGTTGTTTCTCGTCATCCTCCCATTCCTCAGCACCTTCCACGACAATCATGTCTGGGTTGTTCTCCAGCGTGACAAGAAGAGTAGAAAGCTCCTGCTCAGCAAGCTTCCATTGTTCTTGCGACATTTGACTGCCCGTACCAGAGGTCAAGTCAAACCTCGTAGAGACCAGTGTCAAGAGCACGCGGATCTTTTGGTAGTCCGTCGCGGCAACGTCAAGAAGCCTTTCCATTACTCGGATCTGTTCCAGCCGGTCGGTATTCTTTCGGCCTCTTGATTCAACAATTGTTCGCAAGTGCTTCAGAATACTCTCGGGCGTATATTGTAAGGCCTTTCCACCTGCACCAACCATGGTGAATCCATCCTCGTCAGCGCCTGCAACTGTTTCCCCAAGGTCCAAGACCGTTCGCCTTGGCTTTTTCGGTGCTGGTGCAACTTCTTCGATAACTTCTTCGCGCATAAAACTCTCCTTATCCTCACGATATGCCGTAATATCCTTTTCATAGTCTTTGTTATTCCTTCGAATCTTTTGCCGGATAGCATTAAGACCTCGCGTATTGATTGCATTCATCTTTTTAGGCGTGACCTTTTGCTTCTCGATCGTCTCCAACATGATTGTCTCTAGGTCAGCTATTGTCTTGACATAAAGTTTCGGTACTTTGGCATCGACAATCAATTTGGGCACCTGACGGTTGAGCTTGTCATACTCTATATCACAGGTCAGTCCGCGCGCGGCGTCAGAAGGGCCATGTTTTCCTACCAGAAGAAATGACAGCCCAATCATTGATCTTTTCAGCATTTTCGATCAAGCGCACGGTTCCCTCCAATTCCTCGAAGCGCTTGTCCTTCGCACTCTTTACGACTGTGGCTTTATCCTCTTCATCTGTACTCTCCTCGTCGCTCACGTCCTTCATGAAGCGACTCGCCCCTCCCTTGGCACCAGCCTCATCGCTTTCTGACTCATCCTCCTCATCCTCATCTTCCTCCTCGTCAGATTCTTCTTCAGATTCCTCTTCAGACTTTTCTGCTTCCTCGTCACCGGAGTAGAGCTCCTCTTCTTCGGAGGACTCGCTGGAGCTATCACTACCGTGAAAGAAGCGAGACATCTTGAGAACGGTGTTGGTAGTGCTCTTTTTCGAGGAGATTGACGGTGGTGAATGGACCTGAGTGGCGTTGGCGATGAGTAGTGGGGCGTCCAGCAGACGATTTGTGTGAGAAACGGCAAATGCCGCTCGACTTTTCGACGTGTCACAGCTACGCACGTGCCAGTTGGTGCTCTCTTAGGTAAGCTAAGGTACTCTACTCTACCTTAGGTACTTTACGTCCATATAACCTCTCATCCCAATTACCGCATTTCTGGTGTTTCAACGTTGGATCATTTGCCCATTTACTCTACATATATTGCAAAACCACCCACAGTAGTCATCGTAGATATGTAAATATTGAAATAAATGGGAAAGAAGATTGAACGGAGATGTTGTGTATTATCTGTCTGTGTGCCAAATATAATCTTTAGATCGCACGCTTTACTAGATTCCTAGCACTATCATGTTAGGTACCTTATTTTTGGTATCATGTCTAGTCGTCTCGCTCAGGTCTCCTTTCAAGCTCATCATATGTTAAGTCACGGAAATTCGGGCCTTTGTGCGTTTATTCTGTACCCTCTCAGGATAAATGACTTCTATCTTGAGGGGTTTTTTAAAAGAAAAGAGAAAACACTTCATCAAAGCGCACAACAGACTGGGCATCTTCAAGGCCTCATACAGTTGGCTTCAATTTTTATTCCTGACACCTGGAGAGCTACTGTGAAGAGAAACATGCCCGCTTTCCAGACACCGAAGAGGCGCTTCCTGTACCTAACCAACGCCCAGCCGCAAACATATCATACATACGTACAACGCGGGTATTCATGCCCATGCCTTGAAACACGAAAAAGCGAATTGTTGCTTGCAACATGCCTCCTCCGTCCTTCTGAAGATACGGGAGCCAACGCAAAGCTGCATCAGATGATCGCTACCGCAGCGATCCTCACCAGGTCGTGTTTGGTGACACATAATCGCGGGCAGGAAGGAACTTCTCATCTAGCGCTCGTCGCTGAGTGATTGCCCCAGTAAAATCAAGCAATTTGGCTTCCGTCCAATGATCGTGACTTTCTGAACCCCAATTTAACTTTACCTCTTTTATTCACTGCCAATGTTGTGAATTCATGAACCCTTCTTCTAGAGTCCGGTCTTCAAGAGTCCTGATAAAATCCCGGTTCCCCCTCAGATGACCTGCTCTACTGCCCCTACGCCTCGCACTGCCGGCATTTGACTCCACAGCACCGTCGGGTGGTGGCGGATAGTACGCCGGACTTGGTTGCTGCCTGATGGGTGCGTTGGGGTCAAGATGGCTAATGACTCGTTGCAATGCGGGAGGTATCCCATTCTGTTGATAATCGACCGTGTTTGCCCGTTGCCTGCCCGCCCTGGTGGTGGCCTGCGCGTAGAGATTGGGCTGCTGATTGTAATGCGTAGGCTGCATTGGACTCTGCTGTATCATGCCCATTTGTTGTTGGTAATTTCCTGCCTGCGAAGGGTATGGGGGAGGTGCTTGTTGATGACTAGGACTATATGCGAGGTTCACGTTGTTATATGCCGGAGGACCGAGGCTCTGGGGACTCTGAGCGTACTGGTTCATCTGCTGCATATTGGCATATGCCACATTTTGCTGGGCTTGTACCTGTGCGGCCTGAGCGACTTGAGCACGTTGTTTGCTCATGGCCTCTGCTTGTTGTTGTTGGACTACTCCTGGAGCCGGAGACTTTTCCCGAGACCCGTGCTTGACATTCAAGGGAGGTACGAATGGTCCTGTCATTTTCGTCTGGGTAATGAACGGATGCAGCTTCGCTTGCTGTGGTGTCCATCGTTCCAGAGGATTGATGTTGAGTAATCCCCGCACAAAGTCTATGAAAGAATGTCGATTTTGCATCTCTGTACAAACGTCAGTGCTTTGTCGCTATCAGAAGCAGCCGAAATACGTACCTCGATCAATTTCATGCTGTTTCATATTCTTCCTTGGCATAGGATATTGCCGAATGATGTCAGGAAGAGTCGTGGCATTGAAATATTTTTTGCTTGGCTGCTCTTTTGTACCATGCTCTCTAGAGTACTGCTCCATGCTCTTAAGTCGGTAGTTCTTCCTACCAAACTCGTCATGAGTCTTCTCAAAGAATTCACCGGACTGTTTGCCAACTTCCAGCATCCAGTTTGGCGGCAGACCGAGCATTTCTGTTATACGCGAAACCTGGTTGTACTCAGACGATCCAGGAAACAGTGGTAGACCCAGGAAAAGCTCAACGACAATGCACCCTAATGACCACATATCAATAGCAGCAGAATACCTGTACTAGAGTTAGTCCCTGCTAAACTTCCCAGCGTGAGGGGAACATACGGTAAGCCGAGCAGCACTTCAGGTGAACGGTAGAATCTAGATTGAATGTAAGTGTAGACAGTCTGTCTTTCGTCGCAAGCCGAACCGAAATCGATAATTTTGATGATTGGGGATTCGAGGCTGTTTCATATCAGATCAAGATCTTTCCACGCGTTCATTAGACTTACTTTTTAAGGAGGATGTTCTCAGGCTTCAGGTCGCAATGTATGAGCTTGGCCTTGCTAAGTGTTATCAGTCCGGTGAGCAGCTGCTGTGCAAATACTCGGACGAGCGTTGTGCTCAGGCCACGGAACTGATTTTGCTTGATGAGCTCGTATAAGTTTACACTGAGAAGCTCAAACACTAAGCAAAGATGCTGACGATGAATGAAGGTATCCTTGAGCCGTAGAATATGATTGTCGTCATTTTTGTCGAGCTTTCCGTTGAGCTATCCCAGTATTAGCTTATTGTAGCAAAGTGAGAGGCATTCCCCCAACTTACCAAGTCGAGCACGGAAACTTCCATCATGCTCTGATTAAAATACGCTGTACGGTTTTTGACCACCTTGACAGCCACAACTTCCTGCGTCTTCAGGTTTTGGCATTTAACGACTTGACCAAATGTGCCTTGGCCAAGTACGTCCAGTATTAGATATCGATTCCTAAGCAGCCATGTCAGCCTTCATGTCCTACGGTCTCAGCCCGAGCTGTGCTCACTTATGGCCTGTCTCCTCTGAGCCTAGAATATCGTTCACGTAGAGAATGTAATCACTGTCTTCATTGTCATAACCATCATTTTTGACTCCCTTGCTCGGTTTCGTGAGCACACGGCGGGGATTTCGTGACGACTCGTACTTGAACTTCGGATTGCATATTCTATACGTTGCAGGTAGGTGGGTAGTCAAAGCCGAGAGAGGCTGTCGAGGTGAGAATATATTCGGTAGGAGGTAAGATTTTGGAATACTCACGCTGATGAACCCGCCCTCCGGGTTTGCGCGACGAAAAGGCGGTTGGGTATTAATTCGAGGATCAAGATCCTCAACATTGCTACATCTCCGAAATTGAGGTACTGGACCTTTTTCGAAGGTGGTCATGGAAGGCAATTGTTGGGAATTTGAGTTGGACGATCGCGAAGCTGTATTGTGTTAATACCGCATCGCTTGGCTATGGACCGAAGAACCAACCTGGAGAATAGTATCCGGAAGAGTAAGGATTCGTACGTGATGGTGATTGTCGCCTGCTCGTACTCTGCTGCATGCCAATCGCATTCAAATTGCCGTAAGCTGACTGTTGCGGGCTGTACAGTGACGACGGAGAGGATGGAGAAGTGTTCATCGGTGAGTACCGTCGAGCGGCGGTAGACTCCTCTAGGAATTGGGACGAGTGCCTGTTCGGATTGCTCGGTCGCGAGGGCTGTTTCTGCTTGTATGGATCCACATCTTCCATTGGCAGATCACCATCCCCGTCGCCATTGTACATCATTCCCCTAGATTGTACATTTGATTGTGAGGAGATTGACATGGATGCAGCACGGGAGCTGATAGAGGGAGAGCCATAGGCGTCGAAGCTGTTGGCAGGGTTAAGATCACGAGCCTGCTGTTGCGGAGTAGTCGTAGTGGCGAGCGGATGCGGTTGGTAGCGCTGCTGGCGTTGAGCAGCGTCAGATGCATTGTAGGCAGCCCATTGCTGGTCCATTCTTGTAGAATATCCTCGTTACGAGCGCTTTTCGGAGTGGACGAGCACGCGTCTTCCAGGTAGCACAGTATTGGCGGGGGGAGGGCAAAAGCCCTAAGCGCGCCCCTTGGTAATTATTGACTCCGGACAATTATGTACCCAGTTCAACTTCGGCGAGATATCGATTTTGAGAAGGGCAGAAAGCGGATAGATGCTGCGGGCCGGACCCAATCTGCTTTATGGTGTGGTGTGCCTCGTACCGATGATTGGACAATAAAGCTGTCTGGTGTCGGCCAAGCAAGGCAAAAAGGACAAAATTAACTGAACAGTTCTTCACGCGAGTCCTGGGGTTCTCAGAGTAGACTCATCCCAAAGGAAAGGGGAAAGGCGAAGCAGAGCAGGTGGCTAGTGAGAGGTTGCGGACCCAGGCAGACTGCCGAAGGTGTGGGTGTGGTGTGTATGACGGACGGCTGCTTTCGTGCCCGTGGGAACAGGCACACCTCAAAACCCAGAACTATGGACATGGGCGACAGCGACTTGAGCTACCTAAGTACTATACCTATCCACCTCTCTCATCTTTCCTACATTTGTCTTGAGATTCAGGTCGTGTATATGGCATCCGATGCAATCATCATCTTGACGCCAGAGGCAACGCATGCCCACCAGCTCGACGTGGGGCCTTGGGGTTGGTAGGCGCCTTCAGTCCGCTACAAACACTGCCTACCTTACCTCACGGAATTATACCATCATGTTCACATGGACCATTTGCTCACGAGGTGGGCTAGCGGGTCGTGGTCAAGCCCAGCGTCCCAAACAATGCTTCAAGCGTCGCACTTTTCCCATTGCTTTCACTGCAGAGCGCGGGTTTACAGATTGAAAGGAACCAGACGGATACTTCACCCGGGTCACGGCAAATGCTTTTAGTTGATCGCATCTTGTCAAATGGGAAAGCGGGCCGACAGCTCTTGCAGGAAGTAAGCGTTTTTAATGCCCAACTCAGGCCGGGATTGTGGCCAGACCTGTGGAATCGGAGTGAGAACCTTCGAGGCAGGCGTGGCAGGGCAGGGCAGCTGACCACGGTAACTGGACGCTCGCCAGGCCTCTTGCATGCGCACCATGGGAATGTAGGAACTGGATGAATCATTTCTGGATGGAACGGAGAAGCCATCTCACTCATTGCCCTGAGACGCAGATATTCATGTCCATCTGGTTCTGATGTAGTTTCACGGACGCAGGGTTCAGGGGACGAAACTGGAACGGGAAGAGTTGAGCGGAATGACGCAAATAAGTCAGGCAGGTAGCACCAGTACACCAGTAGGTGCGCGCTGTGGCTGCCGAATGAGACAGGACGTCGGTCGGAAGTTTGCACTTCGCGTCACCGGACCCTCGACAGTCGTGGCGAGAGACCTCTTCTGGAGATTTTTTCATGTCATCAATTGTGGAACTCCCTTATCTGATGTTTGCCAAGCATTATGCTCCGCAGTAATACGTTTAACCCCGACCGCCAACCCCTGCGCCACAACACGACCTTTACTCTTTACCAAGATCACACCCGTGGGCCTGTACCATTTCTAAATCCTACCCGCGCCCGCTATGAACAATATTATAATGCTGCAGGTTTGCCAATCGCCAAGGAGGAGGCACCTGAGGCTCCCCCGGCTGCGGATACCGAGTCCAGAAGAGAGAAAACAAAACC
Organism: Viridothelium virens; assembly: GCA_010094025.1. Lineage (NCBI taxonomy): Eukaryota > Fungi > Ascomycota > Dothideomycetes > Trypetheliales > Trypetheliaceae > Viridothelium > Viridothelium virens. Next base: position 358,312 of record ML991783.1, read on the forward strand.
CGCCTTGACGTATCAATGGACTTCTCGAGACAATCGCAAAGGAAGACATCGTTTGATAGTTCCATCTGCATCGGATTCCAAAGCGACAGAGTCCATCCCAGGAATTGACGCGCCGAAACCAAGCAACTCCTTGCAGTCTGTATCGCACGGTCTCTGGTTGATGTGCACATACTATCCTGTTTGGGACATCTCTTTTGATGTTGCATACATCTTTACCTGGGGTTCGATTGTCTGGGTCATCAATGCCTTCTTTTCCTTTCTTCCTCTTGCGCAGCCTAGCACTGAGTTTCCAGGAGAGATTCAAATTGGCGGCGGCATCACTGCTTTTATCGGTGCCACCATCTTCGAAATCGGAAGTGTGCTCCTTCTTATTGAAGCAGTAAATGCTGGAAGGGAAGGGTGCTTCGGGTGGGCTGTCGAGAACGCTTGGTATGGTGGTAACAAGAGTAGCAGTACTAGCGAAGAGAACCAGATGCGGGAGCAACAACCAGAAACCAATGCTGCTCCAGCAGACAGCCAGCGCAACGGCGACTCTCAGCCAGCCCCCTCAGAAAAGAGTAAAACGACAGGGGCGAGCAAAAGTACCACACTTAGCATTCGCCCAGACAAAAGCCGTTGCATCCACCACCACCCCAACAAGCGCAATCTTGTCGGTAAGCCTCCAGCCTCCGCCATCGCGACCCAAGATTTCCCGAACCCGATAGGCTCTACCGATACGACCCTGACGTCGAGCACCTCTCGCAACTGGACCTGGTTTCCCACCCTCTCCGACCTACGCACCCACTACCTCCACGAACTTGGGTTCCTCGCCTCCCTCGTCCAGTTCTTCGCCGCCACCATTTTCTGGATCGCGGGTTTCACTGCTCTCCCACACATCAACTCCGCCCTCTCCCCCGGCGCGCTCGACGGCATCTATTGGACCCCGCAGGTCCTCGGCGGCGTCGGCTTCATCGTGTCCGGATTCCTGTTCATGCTTGAGACGCAGCCGAATTGGTATACACCCGCGCTGGGCACACTAGGCTGGCACATCGGCTTGTGGAATTTGATCGGAGGTGTGGGCTTCACGTTATGTCCGGCGTTCGGGTACTGTACCAAGAGTTGGTGTGTGTATCAGGCGAGTTTGAGCACGTTCTGGGGCAGTTGGGCATTTTTGGTGGGAAGCGCAGTTCAGTGGTACGAGAGTTTACAGAAATACCCCGTGGAGGTGGAAAAAGGAGGGAAGAAAGTGGTGGATAGCTGAGGTCCGAGGAGGACAGAAAAGCTAGAAATGGGATTGAGCATTGCGGCTGAAAAGTGCAGGCGTGGGTGGTATTTTTCCTGTAGCATCATTGTATTTCTTTTTGATCGGATACCCACAAGTGTACAGTATTATTGTATTACTTTGTAATTGTTCTACGAACTAGGTCTTCATCATTGGCCTCGACTTCGATGCGTCACCAAGAAGAGTCAGAATTCATGGACCCTCAGAATGCAGCCGAACACTAATTCGGCTGGTAATTCTACCCATATGGGTTGGGGGTTCTTGAGTTCTTCCAGTAGAAGTTCAGAAACACCGGCTCTGAAGTAACGGTTGGAAGAATAATATTTGGAGAAAGATATAGGAGAGCGAATTGACAGAATGATAATTTGTGGAATACCATAATCTTGTTCTCGCTTTGTACAAACTAGGAAGGCCCCCATCTTGGATTTTGGGCACTCAATAGCGTATATGTTCTGTCAATTCATAGTTAGTCGTCCCAACGTTAACGCTGTATAATATCTATCAATAACGCCTTTCTATCCCATCGCCAAAATCATGCCAATGCCAAGATTTCTCCAAGTCGCCTGATTATGATGACCAATATTCGCGCCCGTAATCACCACCCAAACTTCTCCACCTCTATTCCAACGTCCCTGCCCTCTCTTACCATACCAGCACATTCATTTCTCACCTCTCGATTCATTCCATCCGGCCCAGAGCATACCACTTCTGTCCTCATGTTCCACTTCGGCCCACCCCACCCTTCTCCCCTCAATCCCTCTTCATGCCTTTCCACCGCGTCTCTTACTAGCATCCGCATATCCGGTCTCCCAGCCTCCTCAGTCGGCTGCGGCACCATGATATCTAGCCCGCGCTCGTCCAGCTCACGCAGGCGTTCGTCGCCGATCCAAGCCAGGTGCTCAACTCGGTGCACGATCCAGATGAGACACACTCGTTTCGCACTTCCATGCCGCCGCGCCTGGTACGGGTCCTCAATATCGACATCAATATCAGCCGAGGGCGAACAAGGATCCATGAGGAGACTCCACAGGAGCGGAAACGCAACAGCGATACCCGAGCCGCCGGCGACGAGGAGCGCGAGGTCGGCGTCACGGAGGCGATCAAGGGCGGAAGACGAGCCGTAGGGGCCATCGACACGGAGTGTAGCTTGGGGGTGCGAGAGCGCATATTGCAACAGATCACGAGAAAACCCATCGTGCGCGCGTACGATCAGGTTGAACCAGGCATGAGTGGTTCCTCCTTCTGAGTCTTCCGCGACCCGCCTCCGACGTCCAGGAGCTGCAGATGCGATCGTGAACGGATGCGCTTGGAGCATGTATCGTCGGCCCAAGCTCGGAACGGTGATGTAAACGTGCTGCGCAGGCTTCCACCCGTACTTTATACCGCCCAACCCAGTCCACCGTGTCCAGAATGATGACCGAGGCGGCTGCCAATTTGCGGATACAAGGACAGTGTCCTCATCGTGGGCGACGGTGAGATCAGCGCGGAGAGTGCGGGTTTGAGACAGTAGGCGAAAGACGAGGCGGTCTATGAGGAAGATGGCCAGTGCAGCGGCAACGTAGGGACGAGCGCCATGGTGATGGAAGAACAGGAAGACGAGAGCGGCGAGTTGGAGAAAGACATGCAGGGCGAGGAACGTTTCGTACCGATGCTGGCGGAAGCTGCTCAGGCTGCTGAAGTAGAGGGTTTCGTATGAAATAAATGCAAGGAGGCCCAGGATAGTGATTCTGCTGGTGAGGAAGTGAAGGAAGGTGAAACGAGAACTCTGCAGAGTAAGGAAGGCAAGAAACATGCAAATCGTATGAATGAGGGCTTCCAAGCAGAGTATTTCGCCTAGGCGGCGGTGGAAGATATTGAGAGCTTCATAAGAGTAACCAGTGAGGTGTTTAAGGGGCGTATTCTTAGCAGAGAGGAGGTAGAGCCATGGAAGATTGGCGACAAACACAAGCCCGGCGCGGTCACCAAGCAAGAAGAAGGTCCCCTCGGTTAAATTCAAGCGATAAAAGGTGTAAAAGATGTTGAGGGTGACGAAAAGGAGAATGCAGATGGTAGTGCCGTTCGGAGATAGACTCTTCTTGATAAATGGAACCTGACGAGGCTGATAGAGAAGAAAAGCACGAATTCGGGAGATTGCGTTATGCTTCGGTGACGATATGTCTTTCTGGCCAGCAAGTAACGGAGTATTTTCATGGCCATTTTTGAGTGAAGGGTACCCCGGATCAAAATAGGCATTTTCCTGCATTGTGCTGCTTGAGGAGGACGATGCAGAATAGTCACAGTCCCGCTCTTGTACCCGCACGCCATCAAGTGTGTCCTTTGCTGATGTATTCGACTGCTTCCATCTTCGTTTCTGTATATTCCTTCTCCGTCGTCTCTGATGAATCCTTCTGCTCCAATGTACGATGGCTGTCGATAGTACTATCACGAGCGGAACGACCTGGTAAGTAAGGATGAACCTTCGCGAGAACCGTATCCCCTTGATGAGAGTGTAAAAGCGTCGATCGTGTTGGAGTGAATCATTGCCAGAGCTTGATACCGTGATATCGTCTACCAACGACCCTTTTGAGTGACGTAAGCTTGCTTTGAGGGAGTACCGAAGGGCAGCTCGAAGCCACTCATCCGAGGGATAGTCCATCACATCAAGGCAAATTCACGGACATCGGATAGCACGATCTGGACAGGTCAAAAAGGTCCAAAGTGATGCGACGTTGAGAAAGCGACATGACGTACCTTAGAGTTGCTGTGCTCATCATGCCCCTCTAGTGGCTGGTGGATGGAAGCGTGCACGGCGTGGTAAGGAACAAAACTCCGGGCCAGCACATCAAAAGTACATCCCTTTCAAGCGATAACGCCTTGTGTATTTACATACTTAGGCAATGTACTTGCTGGCCCTTTGCAGTAGATTGGCAAACCCAGACATCCGAGGAGGTCTCAAACGGGACTTTATACAATTTGCATGCCGGAAGAAATCCAATAGGAAGGAACTAAGGTCTTGTTGAGGACTCGAATGCGCCGTTGTCTATGATCACTACAGTCTGTCCATACAACTGAAATCTATTCGTAAGCACATCCACTAGAGATTCCCACATTCAAGATGGTTTTGCATGCCAGCAGCCTAAAAGAAACAGACCCATCAAACACAGACATCAGCGAAGATGCCATCATACAGGAAATATCTAGTGGCCTTGGTGTTTTAGCTATTAAGTGACACCGGACTCAGAAGTGATGTAAGCATTATCAGCGGTTGGGCTGCTGAAGCCTTTTCAATCTATTTCGAACGGCATCGAAACCTTCAGTGCAAATGCCTTGAACTTTCCGCCAAAACCGAGCGTGCAGCAGCAATACCTGTGGAATACAAACGCGGTTACATGGATATTCTACTGCTTGATAGCATACTTTCTTCGGAACATGTCGTCCACGTCGGTGAGATAGTATGTATTCGGGAAAATGGTTTCCGGATTTCCGCTGGGGCTGTAGTTCTTCTGAAGGTGAGCCTTCTCACGGAGATTGCACATCTACACGAGGAATGTTAGCTGTTTCTCATTGCAAAGGCCGTCCTCGACTCACATCATCATAAACTTGTGGAGGAACCACACGCCTCGCTGCCAAGCGATTCTGGATATCCAGCTTTTCTTGGATATCCTTGGTGCTACCAACGACCTTCAAGCTAAAGAAGGAGCTAGCAAGACCACTTCCATAACTGAAGACGCCAATTCTCTTTCCTTGCAGGTCCGAGGAATCTACGTTGCTTAAAACGCTGCAAAGACTGCCATAAACACTGGCCGAATACATATTACCGCACATAGTGGGGACCTGGATGCCCGGTTGCACGCGCTGGGCGTAGCGCTTCTTGGCAAGAGCCATGAAGGTCTTCTCGAGCGTCTTGTCTGTGAGACTGGCCTCCTTGGATAAGTTACGTATCTCTGCGGGCACTTCTGCGAAGAGAGGGTTCGAGGGGTCATTGAGAAAGTCATTGTAGAGCAGCCGAGCGTAAGACTTGGAGACTAGCTTGCAAGTCGGTGCATGGAAAATGACGTTGTCAAATCGGTCGAGAGGGGTTTGAACAGATTCCGTTGTTGCGTGCCCATTGGTACCGTTGGCTTGACCGTGTAACTTCGCTTCGCGATCGTTGTAGGCTTTGTAGCAGGCGTCAACGGCTTCGGTATAGCATTTGATCGAAAAGTGCCCATCCACGATTGGATATTCACTAGTAAGGTCCGGCTTGTAGAAATCATAGGCGTGGACGATATAGCTCCCACGAAGACCAGGTTCGACAACTATTGGAGCATCGGGTCCGATGAGCATGGCTACACAGCCAGCACCTCCCGTTGGTCGCGCATTACCCTTTTTGTACAGAGCAATGTCACCAGCTACGACAATCGCGTTGCGACCGTCCCAGTAGGAAGAATCCATCCAATTCACCGTGTTGAACAGAGCATTTGTGCCACCGTAGCAGGCATTGACAGTGTCTACACCCTCTACATTGGTATTTCCAGAGTCTTGGAAGAGCTGCATTAAGACTGACTTGACTGACTTAGATTTGTCCAGCAGCGTCTCTGTGCCCACCTCGAGCCTGCCAATGGATCTGGGGTCTATAGAGTACTTGCGGAGAAGGGATGAGACAGCAGTCAGAGCGAGAGAATAGATATCTGGCATGAGACATTAGCCAAGAATACATCGAGCCTTCGAAGAGCACATCTTACCTTCTCTGTCATCACAAAAGCTCATTTTCGTCTGTCCGAGACCGATTGTATACTTGCCCTGGCTTACGCCATCGAACTTCTCAAGCTCAGCCTGGTCTACACACTGCAATGTATATGGTCAATTGATGTTTCTATTCACAACCGCCAGCTCCCTAGATCTTGCTCTCCCGAAGCGCTCCAAGAAGAAGTTCATACCTGACTCGGAAAGTAAAGTTCCATGGCTTTGATGCCCACATTTTGAGGTCGCGCAGCCATGTTGAAGGTGTTGTTCACTATTGCAAGTAGAAAATTGAGTCGAGTGTAAATTCGAGAAAGGAGCAGTCACAGGGTTCAGGAACGGCGGTGTGGGGAAGAATTGCAGTAGCTGGATAAGAGAGAATCCTTGTCCGTGGTTCGTCCGTGAACTTCCAAGACTCCCGGGCTGTAGTTGTCGTTGATAATGCTATGTACCTGGGACGAAACCTTGGGTGTACGGAGATTCCCAAATAGAGTCAGCCTCTGGCGGTAGCCGGGTTTTGAGGTAAATGGTAAATTCCGGAGGTTTGGATGCTCAGGCCTTTGAGTACTTGAGGGAGTACTTAACGGCTGGAATTCGCTTCAGGGTCCAGCCCAAAGGTCGGTGGGCTGTCGGTGCATTCGCCAATCAGCGCGTTTCCGTGAACGGGCCCTCGGCGCCCGATCTATCTGCAACTACAACATGCTAATTACCTCCTTCGTACACGGTCTGATTTTTTTACATCCACTTTCTGAGCATCAGCTACCGCCAGACCAGCTGCGGCATACGGGTTCCGAGGCAGCTCACACCTTTTGGAATGTCCAACCCTGCAACATGTTTGCATTCTCTATCTGCTCTATGCTCCGTGTCTCCGTTGCCATGATTCCCCCATGGCAAAACTTTCAGAGGGCTGAGTGGCTTACACTGCTCAAACATTTCCGGCTCCTCCACAGTACCAGTCTTTGCCCAAGTCCCGTCATCTCACTTGTAATCTCAACACGCGTAAGGTGGTAGGTGCCTAGCAAATGGATGCCTTGACTCTCAACCAATATCAAGTTCATGGCGGATCTGTCAGACGTGTCGGACTGACTAGACTTTCTTGGTGATGTTACGTCACCCTCGCGTGACAGTTGCGGTGTGGCGTCCCAAAGCCATGACTAGGTAGGTATCTCTCTCTACGGCCTGTCAAATTGACCAATGTGCTCAAGCAGGTTGAGGCAGATCTTAAGCTCCGTATCTCCGTTACATCTAGGCAGCTGCACAATCTCTTGGTTTCGAGATTCGAGACAGATCCACGTCTTCGATGTGTCATCATTGTGAGATACTGGCTTCAGCCATCCCAGTGCCTTCATTGTGGTGCACTTATTCATAAACATGCTTTGGTCACATTCTAGTGCGAACTCTTGAATAACACTTGTCTTGTTCCTGGATTGCACTTCGGACCCCTGCACAGACGCTGGGGTTGCACTTCACTTCCCATATACCCTCCCCGCAAAGATATTTCATCACCATGGCAGCCTTCACTCGTTGATCTGCAATACCAACTTGCGCACATACAAGAGCTACATATCTACAACGATACCACCTGGGGTTGGAAGAGCTAGGAAAAGCATGAAATGGGCATCTGATGTGGTTATGAAGATCAAATTTGAACCATAGTCATATAACGTCAGAGAGGAGCATCGCTTGGAAAAGGTATAAGTCTGAAGTCTAACTTAAAGCTTTCATCAAAGTATGGTTGAGGCGGAGATATTATCCATTTCGAGGCTGAGCATTTATGGCGGAGTACACCGAGTACGCCGAGGACACCGAGTACACAATTCAGCGGCACAGCACTCTAGGGTCAGCCTGATCTCCTTTGGACACTACTTTCCTCTAGCGTTCAGCTTTCCGCTAGCGTTCAGCTTTCCTTTGTCCCAATTCTTTGAGTCAGTCTGACGGATCGGTCCGTAACATGTACACTTCATTACGAAAACGAGGCTAATGAATAGATCATGCACGGTGTGTAGGACTTGATTGGCTTCTGCTGCCTTTTCCGGGGAAAATAAAAGTAGTTTTCCCAACTCTCTTAAGAGTTCCCTGCTAGGATATAGCGGGTGCGCTCTCAGCGGCGCCACTGATCGACGAATCATCTAGATCCTCGGCCGAACAAGGATTGATGTGGGATCTGCACGCGATACTGTACATACACCAACTTCTCACGTCGACAGGATTCTCGATTGGTGTGGTCACTGTGCCACCGTGCCGCTTCATGGGAACTACCGAAGATTCACATACCGAAAATGCTGCAATGATTCTGCGCAGATATATTACATGTACCGACACGTCTTCCCATAGTGGAATATCATACTCAGACGGCTAATGCTGTCTCACTTGCACACCCTGTGGCGTTGTTCCTGAATGGGTCTGCTGTTCCAAGGCCAAAGTATTTTAGCTGCGCCGGTCCCTCAGAAAGCAAAGACGAGAGACTCTCCTTCTGTGGGCAACTTCACGTTTCAACAGCGACATCTAGATCAGTGACCAAGATGGGTCTCGCACCACTAAGCGTTACCATAATTATTCTCTCCGTCATCTTCAGTTCCTTGGCGATTATCGCCGTTTGCATGCGCGTGGCAGCTAGACTCGTCATGAGAAATCACTTTGGGGTCGACGATTATCTTATATTTCCCGCTCTGGTATTTCTGGTTCTCCGATTCTGGACCTTGCGCTCCTCTTTGGGCTCGTGAAGCTAATTGTGAAATTACAGATAGCGGCTCTGGGACTTGGTGCGGACACGATTGTCGGTGAGGTCTCTTGTTCACAGCTAGCAGGAGGAAAAGCCTTCCATTAACGATTTACAGGAGCCTCACTGGGCAACCTTGGTGGACATACCTTGCCTCCTCCAGGCGGAGCCATTGTTCTGAACGAGACATTGATAGTCTTTTTGCGAGTAAGTCTATCATCCGCAGACTGCGTTCAGATCCCTATCTAAGTGTCCCGATAGACGGGCTTCGCTTCTCAGCTGCTGGCCATAGTTTGCTTGTGCTTCTCGAAGCTGTCCATTGTTTTCCTCTACCGGCGCATCTTTTGCGGCCGTACATTCCGTATATACTGCTGGATACTTATTGGCATCATCACAGCCTCGGGGCTTTCGTTCTTTTTTGCAGCCCTCTTCTCGTGCCACCCAATCTTACCGGGTTTCATTGGTCAACACGGCCGGCCTTGTCCCAGTTATAGCCCGGTATTCCTGGGTGCCGCCATTTCAAATATGATAATCGATATCATGATTCTGACGGCTCCCATACCAGTTATTTGGATGTTACAAATGCCAGTGCGATTAAGACTGGGTGTCACTGCTATCTTCCTCATGGGCTTTTTGTGAGTGGTCACCATCTTCGTGAATAATTTACCGCGCTAAGAAGAATGATAGCGTTACTGGCACTAGTGTTGCGCGAATTTATTTCTTCTACCAGGTTGTGAAGAAAAGTGCTTCATCCGTTGATCAAACATGTGAGTTATCAAACCAGTTGCGAAACTTCGGTCTTACAGTCTAGATATTTACGCTCCCGCTCTGTATTGGTCACAGCTAGAAAGCGCTAATGCGGTTGTCTGCGCTTGTCTCCCGACGCTCAAACCCCTGCTAAGGCACATTGGTATCAATAGTGCCGTTCGTAGCCTGACAAGCAGGCTTACAGTGCCTTTCGTGGGAAAGAAACGCCTCAGAAACGCCTCGAATAATAACGATAACATGTCTTTCCGTGATGGTTCTTCACTGGAAAATCTAACGTCTAAACGTGCTCAGGGCAATAAAAACTCCTACGAGATTGCAGCCAAACCCCCGGGAACAGCCGACAGCGACCAAGCTGTACCTTACGATGGTATTGGAGTTGGGATAAGCTTGACGACCTTGGCTCAAACATCTAGCCCACAGAGCTTAGACCCAGATCGAAAGGAACAACGAAAGCATTGACCTCTAAATGAGATCTCATCGAACCACGTTGGTCAGCAGTCCAGTTTGAAACCCGAGACAACCGACCGGACTAGATTCCTATGCTGTGCTAAACGGATCGAAAGAACGGGCAAGTGAGCCACAGCACACGATATCTACAGCCCAAAGACATGAGAGAAACATCCTTGACAGTCTTAAGTAATGGATTCTCGAACGTGGTGCCAGCCTGGTCTGGCTGGACATGTTCATTTCAGACTTGACTTTACCAATCAACAAATACGAGAAAGCTTATTGACGAGAAAGCCCCCTGCGCGTGCGCGTAATTTTCGAATTCCTGGGTGTCCTACAAAGTATTGGAAGAGTGCGGAAGTAAGATCGAAACGAGATGAGTGTCTATCGACTTCGATCACCGCGTTGGGAACACTTGTTGCTTACTGAGAAGCTCTTGTGAGCTAATCTCGATGGGAGCTCATCCACGCTGTAGCCGTTGCGCGAGTACCACAGGCCCCTAGACTTATCGAGCAGCTACATCTCAATCACCCGGACCACGGCGGACGTTCTTCACGGAGCACTGTGCGTACCGCTCCCAATTTAAGGTCAATACCGACTCCAGCGCTAGGTCCATCTTGAAGGATGCATTGACTGTCAGGGGAACTGTAGTGTACGGCTGAACTAAGGAGCAACGAGCCGGTCATAACGCCAGTATTCTTTCATTTTGAGGTATCCTCCCAACAGGGCAGTCAATCTTTACATATCATCCTCTGTGATACGACTCTGATTCCAATACCATTTGGGCCTATGGATATCGGTGAGTGACATCCGAGCAAAACCAGGTCTAGCATTTCATTGACAAGAGAAAAGCAAAAAGTGTGTGGTTTCGCAGTTATGGTGATGCAGCGCTGGTTGCGCAGGGAAAAGAATGCCTGAGCCCGACCTGCGGATGTGGAGGCTAGAATCCAGTCCAAGGGTGGCAAAGTGCCCAAAGGATCGAGATGCGAATTCCTGAAGGGAAGGCGGGAACCTGGCTCTATGATTTCATATATCGAGCAACTGGGATTTATTTTGCAGAACCTGTACGGTAGGTCAGGGGAATGCTGCAAAGATTCAATAAGAAAAGAAAGAACGGGATGCAAACAATACACACTCTATCTGAGTAGCCACAATCTGTTCTAGAAATCCCCATGGACCGGCCATGCATATGTTGGAAAAACAACTCCTAGTAATGCGATCTTCATCTGGTGATAGACTCTTGACTTGTGGCAGTACAATCCCTTGACTGTTGATCCGCGACGAACTACCTTACCTAGTTTGGCATTCCCTTACGCGTTATATGTCGTCATCGATTCAAGCGGAGTAAATGCTTGGTCGTGAGAAGGTAGATTCTGTAGGGTTTTAGCTAATTGACCTTATGTGGTGCTGTATTTCCCCGCGACTCGACCAGAAATATGCCAGCATCTCAAACACTACCATCTGAATTCAGCTTTGTCAGAGCGGTTAAATTCTGGTCATGCCATGCTAGCATAGTAACATCTGTCTCTAAATCTCCAGATCTGTAGAGAAAAAAAAGGGAAAGACCAACCTCTGTAAAATTTCTTAAAAGTATCAACATCTCTTCTTTTACTTTCTAATTTTTTTGGGCTTAGTATTTTGCCCTCAAGAAGGTGAGCGTAAACAAAAATGAGAAAGAGAGACACTACATATCTAGTAATAAGATTCTTCTCGGAGTTACTAAATAGCTGATCTTTGATTGCTATTTCATGAAACTTGTAGTGGAAGCTTGACGTTGACGGTTATAGAGATCTGGCAGGACAAGTGGCGTCCGGAAAGTTATATAAGGTGCCTAAGGCTATTCTCTACTTAGCCTGATCATATGATTCAAAATTCCCGTCGACATTATTTCCAAATTCTAATGAAATGGACTTATGAAGACTACCTAGCCGAACCGACTATTACCTGCAATTAGACACGAGCGTCCGGCCGCATTCATGCGTTTCCTATCCATGACGCAACGAGCCAGGTCGGAGTCGGAACACACAAGGTGCAAGGCCTCCATACAAGTTAATTACACCAAGTCATTGGAGTATGAAGACTTTGCTATGCAGCACCAGGACAACCACCCTCCAACGGATCCTCGCTAGTTATCGATATGGTCGTCTACGGATTGGGAGCATGTGGCATGCTCGAACGCTCTTCAATCAAACCTTGATATTTGGATGTTTAGAATATTTTAGCTCTTGGCGGATAAAGGAGAATTTGTAAGGTGGACGTCTTCGTGATCCCTGCCTCACAGAATAACGAGGGTAATCGGCCATTCTGGACCTTGTAGGTCGGAAGAAAATGGGATGCCAAAGTACATGCCAGATTGAGACAATAATTTAACAAAAACTTCGGCCTCGGCTATGGTCGTAGCTTTGCAGATTGCAATTGATTGGATATTCGGCGTCGGACGAAAACGACCTTGCTGAGCAGAGACAGAGACGAGCCGTCGAACCAGCCCAGGATGCATATGAAGAGCCAAGAAATTCTTCCGAGCCCAGATAGCAAACATTGAGACAATCAAGCTGGCTCGCCACCCTGCAAACCCTGTCACAAACAATGCGCCTTCCTTGCTGCCTTGAATGCGAGCAGAAATTCAATGAGTCTGAAGCGGACGGTGGGACGGTATGCAAAGCCACACCGCATGGTCTCCGAAAGGATTGTCCAACCGACAAAGGCAGCTACTCTGACAGGCAATCCGGGGTCGGTATAGACAATGACGTCGTGACCATCGAGAAAAAATCTTAAAGGATGACGATCTCCACCTAGTCATTCAGTCACTTCATTCAGGCACCCAGGAATGATGGACGGGGAAAGTCAAGGAATCATCCAAGTGCCTCTAGGCTGAAGATTTTGGGCGATCTATTCTTAATCCCGGCTTGTTACTTCGTAAAGCTCGAGTTATGAGACGAGAATCAGTGTGGTACCTTTCGCCTCAGCGATCACAGTAGGAACGCACGAGGCAATGCTGCAGCAGTCGCTACCACCCTCCTGTTAAGAGAAACATGACCAACAATGAGGGGTAGGCCGTGGGGAAATGTCGTCAAGCGGGGGGGCGGCGTGGCCCCAATTTCTCACGACGACAAGAGCGATCGTGGAGTGGCCGGAGATCGAGCGTTGAATGGGTGCGTGCTAACAGGAGGCAACAAAAAATCACTCGACCGGCAGCCATGCCATGACCGCTTGTCATCGTCCACGTCTTCCGGCAGTGAAAGCGTTCAAGAGTCACCGAACGCAGTTCGTCAGCCGCGCAGGCTTAGGCGGTGCCAGCATGCCGTTCAAACCATTCACGCCCAGTATCTGCAACCAAGACCGTGGATGAGGGTGCGGCAAGCCGGAGTGCTTAGGTAGCCGTGCTGAGAGGTACGCGTGAGCAGGTCACTGCCCGGTGGCCAGGTGTCTGCTCGTGGCTGCCCGTGGCTGCCCTCGCTGGTGGGTACGCCGTATTAGGTACTTGCCTAGGTAGGTAGCTAGGGCACGGAGGTCCTCTGGTACTCCGTCCTCTTGGTGCTCCGTAGAGGAGGGTGGTTCATGATGATGATGATGGTGATGATGTTGCTATTGGGCAGGTGAGATCGGCTAATTACAGGCCAACTGGGAAAGGTAGAAGAGCAGAAAAGTGGAAAAGTGGGAGACGGTGGGAAGGAAGCCGCCAGTCCCGCTTCCTAACGGTATTCGTTATTCGTAATCTGGCTGAGGAGACACCGACACCGACGCCATCCGAGACAGTCAGAAACGAGTCTGGGAGCCAACCGGCCGGTACATTTTTCATTCCCATCCCTTCCCCTTCGCTCCCTTCATCCACTCCACTCCATCCTCCCCTTCTCCCTCCAAGCCTGGGTGGATTGCTACCACATTCATCCACCGATCTCCCTCTTTCTCCCTGACAGGGCGAAGGCGTTCCCCCTTGCCGGCTGTGAACACCTTGTGCGCAGGCACCAAGCCCCGTTCATTATCCGCCGCTGCCGACTGAACCCTCAATCCCTCGGCTGTCAGTACACCCTCACCTTTTCGACACCTCGACCATTCCTCTCATCGTCGACGTTCATTGCCAATCCTCACAGGCGATGCTATACCCTCATCAGTCGTCGTGTTGAACTGAGTGAATGCGCATCACGCCGCCTCCCTTTCCCTGCCGGAGATCCATTGGGCCGCGCAACGAGGTTGCAGAAAGAGTCTACTTTGCAGACGCACACAGCACTCGATCTTTTCTAACCTCGCGCGCGAGACGTATCTATTCACTTAGCCGCGTCTCACTGGCAGAATTTTCGCCTTGGTTGCAGCTCTAAGTTGGCAGTGCCAATCAAGAAACTGGCCAAACCTTAATGAAGGGAGCATCACTGATGGCTTGATTCACACCATCGGCCTCCAAATCTCCGCCTGGCAAACGACTCACATCGCCACAACCCTCCTACTTTGGCTCTCACCGACCTGCTTTTCATTCTCGATACTCAACTTCCGCGGCACGCCACGATTGGTTCACGACCTCCAAACAGCATCTTCGCCTAGCAGTCCTCCTATTCGAAACAGACCTCCCTTGACTACAAATCTGGCATCCTGCTTTGCATGGTGACGCGCTGAGGACTCCATCTTGTGCGGTGCTTCGCCGAACTCTGGGCTCACCGAGAACAAGAGGAACGGATCGGCCAACGATTTTCTTGTCACCCAAGTCGGCTGATCTAGTAGTCCAGCTTCTTGTGGCATTCTTTCGCTGGGTAAGAGATGCCCTCTTCTGCCCCACGCGCAGCAATGTCAGGTCAACCTTCTCCTGCACCGTCTGAATTTGTGCCCTACAATGCCACCAACACCAACGGTCCCATAGGCCAGCCTCAGTTCCAGCCATCTACCTTTCCTACGTCTTTCAGCGCCGCTGGTTCGGAAGGAGGTGGATATGGAACTGTCGATCGCTTCAATCATGGTTCCGCGCTTCATCATCAACTGGGCATCCGCGAAAAGTTCCATGACGCTGCTCACTTCAATGACGAGTCCAACAGGCTTGCCCCGCTGACCGGCTATCACGAGCCCATGGGCGCTCCGCTGTTGCCACCCATGCAAATAGTTGGGCGGGCTTCGGGTGATGCTGGACCTCAGGTTCATGGCCTTCCAGAGCAGCGCCCACAATCCGACCAGGAGCTGAATGAAGAGAGCGCTGCTGGTGGAGTTTCGCCAGTCCTTGACTATGAGATGGCAACTATGGTGACATATGTGACTGAAATGGCCCAGAAACTGTACGTCTGTGTTCGCCCCCAACATATCAATTTCGTAATGTTGACATGCCTTGTAGGATCAATCCCGCTGCACCTTCGTCAGCCTCGTTCGAGAATTGGGTTCGCCAAGTATTGGTAGCCACTAGATTGCCGTCTGCAACGATCTCGATGGCTTTCTTCTACCTCGCCGTCCGCATGAGTAGGATGGACAAATCACAGCACGACCTTACCGATCAAGCGCAGCTCTACAGGCTAGTCATCGTGGCTTTTATGCTGGGTAGTAAGTTTCTCGACGACAACACCTTCATCAACAAATCCTGGGCCCAGGTGAGCAAGATCGACGTCCACGAACTGAGTACTCTTGAACGGGAATGGCTTCGGGACATCGTCTGGACTCTTCACTGCGACCCTCACGCCGAGAACGGCTACAATGTGTGGCGTGATCACTGGAAGACATATGAGAAGGAGCTGGAGGCCCAAAAAGCATTATGGGCGCGGTGGCCGCTATACAATGCCCCTGTCCAACAGGCGCAATTAATGGACAGGGCTTGGCCCAATCCATCTTTGCATGCTCAACGATCAGGTAACTCGTCTTTCTCTGACTACGGAAACGCAATTTCCCAGCCGCTGTACCCGGCCAACAGCCTCGATCCCTGGTATCGTCGTTCTGAAAACCCTCCTTCGTCAACCATGTCTATGGGCTCTACGGGTCCTGAGCAATATGGTGGACCTAGTGTATGGGGTCCCCCTGGTTCTCGATACGGTGCTTCCCGATGGCCACAAGTTCAGTCTCAGCAAAACCGTGCCTACTCTCAATCGGCGTCTACGAATTATTCCCACCTGAATTCCTGGTTCGGCCACAGAAGTGGTTACAACAGTATGTACAGCTCTTCCAGACAGCCGATTTCCTATTTTGGCAATCCTGGGTATCGTATGCAGAGCGTCATGGGTTAGCTTCCAGCAGAAGCTTTAGGCGCGATCGTGAATCCGGTTTGGGGCAATGCTTCAGCGAGGGAAGCCTTGCTGAGGCATGATTACTACATTCACATCATCACGACGAGGCTTTGAGTCTCGAGAAAACCATTTACCCTCCCGAAGGGCCTTTCTTGCATCGAGGAAAAAAAGTCATCGCTTTATATTAATCTCTCCGTTTCGTACCTTTCTCGGGCCAGCCAGGAGGAGCTTTGCGGCCGCTCGGGTCGCTATTCATCGGCCAGTCCAACGACCAAACCCGTCTCATTTCTACGCCGCAGATTCTACGATACGTTGCTATTGTTTTGGGTACCGATAGACGAGAGATACTAACGTTTTCCTTTTCTTTTTAGATCCTAAGCGCCGCTCCAAGTGGACGAAAAATTCCAGGTCTGGTGTTTCAGGAGTCCACAAAAAATCTGGCTTTGTTTCGCGCTCTAAGCGAAGTGGATGTGGTTCTGGGGGTCAGGGAGGTTATCGCAAGCGTCGGAAGTCTCGTCGCAATGCTTACGGCAGCTATGGCAGTCACGCGGATCTTTACCGCTCTGATTGTGGAGGTCATCAATGGCTTTCGCAGCTGGTACCGTGTTTGCAAGCACCCTCGCAATGGCTATGGCAGCAGGTGCCGTGTCTCCTAGTGCCCTCGCAATGGCTATGGCAACAGGTGCCGTACTTACAAGCGCCCTCGCAATGGCCATGGGGTCATTGGAAGAAATGAGACTACCGCTAGATAGGGGGATGAGTTTTCTGATCATCTGATTTTTCTCAATTTGTTTACCTGTCGGGTTTATGTTACATTGCGACTACCATTTGCTGCTTCTTGCTCTTGCACTTCCTTCTCATTTCTGCATCTTTGGGGTTCAGGAGGCTTTGGCGACACTTGTTTCTTCATCAATATTTCACATTAGCACGGGAAACTCCAAGGGACAGGCGTCAAAACATCATGGATGGATTAGTTGTTTCACAATTGTAATTCTTGGGGGCTTGCACTACGTTTCTTTATTTTCTTCATTCGTTGGGATTCCCCGATTAGACTTTGCTTTTTCATGTCTACAAGCATTTACGAGCATGGCGATGATATTGAGCTTTTTGAGATGGATGCATTTGGCAGTACTCTAACTCGGAATTATGCCATGAGCATTGCGGAGCGCTAGATATCTACTTATCACAAATCAAAGTTATTGTGATAGGGATTATTCTTGTCTTCGCGTGTTTTGTAGTCCTACCCCACATACAAAGGGGTTGTCGCGGCATTGATCCCACTTTTGTCCTTATAATATATATGTCTGGTCAAGACAAGATCCCTCTACGAAAGATGCCTTTTCTTGTAGGTCGTACAGACGTCAGTGCGTGTACACATTTCATCCTGGTCTCTGGCTTCAATTGCAAACACGATGAAAAAGATGACGTATCCTGGTCCCTATGGATTGTTTCAATTGCCCTGAGATCTCCCCGTTGTAGCCCTCTTTTCGTCAACGTTTTGTAGATCACGGTGCACTACGGAGTATTGTTCAACTTTTTGATCGTGGAAGCCAGTCAAGGCCACATAGTTGGGCTGTTGCTAAGCAAATTAACTTTTGGGGATCCTTCGACGCCGGCAATTACCTTTGGAATTTCAAGATGTTGTACTCGCAGTGATTTGATAGGTATCCTCTAAAACGATCGAACATTGGATTTGAAGAGATTACCGTATGCACGTATAACCTTAATATTTACTCGATATTATACAGAAATTTCCTTGATGAATCTTCAGAAAAGATGAGAAAAGAATGTAAATTCGAGTAGACAATCGTATAGGAAAGGGTGTTGAAGTAAAGCTTCACCACGTTTTAACTACCTTTAATTGATCCAAATACGGGCCTCGAAATCCGCAAATTGTTAAACTCATCACTCAGGTTCAGATGTCCAGATGCAGATGACCTGGTGCCACTGAGCGCCTAGTCTGCCTTGTGTGATTTTGTCCACGTGCATCGAAGCGCTTTATGAAATTCTATCGGACATCTGCTATGAGTGTAGGGAGTACAGTGCAAGGATTCACCATTAATTTCCAGACGCGATGGGCGATCATTGCAAGTAGTATTGCGATCATCTGATATCGCTTGATTGAGGTACCTTGTTCAAGTAGGATCCTTGGAGCGCGTTATCAAAAGCAAGATCAAAGACTGTGGGGTTTGCGTCTTTTTACAAGCTGGTGGTGGTGATGGTAAGTGTATGCCGTTGCTGGGCCCAGCCACATATTTTGGTGGCTGGGGACCAGGGTGCGCCACTTTCAGGTGCCCTTCCCAACCACCCTACAACCACCTCAATTCAGCATCATGACGGTTACGTCCAGCCATTACGAAGCCCTGTAGGCTGGGAGATAAGTTCATAAAACTACCATGACTGTCCGGGTAAGTGCAGCTTTCCTTCTTCACAATCATAACAAACTCCAACAAACAAAGGCCGTAATCCACGAACAAACACCTTCTCTTACTTCTACGTCAAAACACTCTACGATGCACACAGTAACATCTGTTGTGTGTCTCATACTTTTCTTTTCTGCATCAGTTCGAGCGCTGCCATTTGCGGAGCAGAAGCGTCAAGCACCAGCGTACTCAGTCGTGCCTGTTGATGGCGGAGCGTCGACAGAACTGCCCAGCACCATTGTGCAAACTCTTCCCGCCAGCACTCAAACGATAGTGTCGACATCGATTGTAACAGAGTCCGAATCAGAATCCACGATTCTAGTCACCTCGATAACAACTGCTTCACCATCGACCGAGACAGTGGAAACTACGATCACCACTGAAGCATCTGAGCCTATTCCAACTGTGCCAGGCTTCACCTACTCGGCGACGGAGACTTCGGTCTCCTCTTTAACTGCAACTGCAACTGACTCGTACACAACGTCGTCGATTGTTTATTCAACTGTCACTGAGTCTCCGGCTCCATCAACTACGCAATATTACGACGATGGACTCTGGCACACTTTCTATCCTGTGAAGACTTTCGCAACACCCTCTGCCTGGAGTGGCACGGTGACGATGGAGAAGCGAGCTGGAACAAATTGGACAGGCTATGCTACTGCGACTCCAGTGTATGCAAAGCGCGCCGCTACTGGTTATGCTGCTTATGAGGCTGCCAGCCCTGCAGTGCCCACATATGTCAAACGTGCTGCTGCTGGATATGCTCGTCCCGATTCCCGTGCCTCTGCCATCGGAAAGCGTGGATATGCTGCGCCAACGCTTGCCGCTCGAGTTGTCGCTACCCCACAGTCGTCATCCTTGCCTCTGCTGCAGAAGTACGAGAATGGAAAGTGGGAGATCATGTACAGCAAGCCTGTCAATGATACATCTGCATTGCCTGTGCGTAGGTCTGCAGCTACCTATAACAGTGCACCACAAGAGACTGAAGAGACTTCGCCCTTTATTCCGGCTGTGCCTGTCTCATCGAAGCCTTACCACGTCGTGAGCTATGACTCTCCAAGCTATAACGTTACCAAGCCATGGAGCTCATGATGAATGGAAACGAACCAATGATGTAGCGCGGACGACGACAAGAAATTGCATTCATGAAGATAATTTGGGATGGATAATGGTTTCTACATGTACTTCAGCGAATGCTTGGGTTAAACGGTCATTAGAGGGAATTTGCATGGGATGGAGTTAAAATAATGATCAGAACTTGGGATCAACACGATAGAATATTTTTACTGTCATAGACTTCTAATGCTTAAAATACAAAACTTTCGGCTGCCTCTCTCACACACACTCCAATTCTCGAAAATTTCTGATAATTGTCGTATGGATAGTTCTCGGTCGTGAGGTTTTGTCCTGAGTGCATCACTGCCCCACGGTTCCCGCGGTGTTCAGCGTGCTCTTGAGCCACTTCTCTTCCTGGCCGCACCACCGCGAAAGCATTGAAGCACTACTCTCGCAATGTCGTCGCCGACGCCCGGAGAAGATCAGTCTCGCCTTCTTGAAGATGCCCTGGCTGTCGTGCGCCAGCAAAGCAGTCTGATGCGGCGGAACCTAGAGACACCAGGCAAGCTTATGGATGCGCTCAAATGCAGGTACGGCGGCGCCAGGACTCACTGAAAGGCAATTAAGCAGATAGCACGCTGACGACTCTTCTATCTAGTTCTACACTAGTATCGGAGCTTCGTACAAGCAGTCTGGGACCAAAGCAATATTATGAACTGTATATGTCTGTTTTCGATGCCCTTCGTCATTTATCCGTATATTTGCGCGACAGCCACCCGACGAACCACCTAGCAGACCTCTACGAACTTGTACAATATGCCGGCAATATCGTCCCTCGCCTTTATCTCATGATCACGGTTGGCACAGTCTACATGGCGATCGAAGACGCTCCTGTCAAGGAGATAATGAAAGACATGATGGAGATGAGTCGAGGAGTACAACACCCTGTCCGAGGGCTGTTTCTCAGATACTACCTCTCCGGACAGGCAAGAGACCACTTACCCACGGGGAGGGGCGACGGACCAGAGGGCAATTTGCAAGACTCAATAAGCTTTGTACTGACAAATTTCGTGGAGATGAATAAGCTTTGGGTCCGGTTGCAGCATCAGGGACACTCGCGAGAGAGAGAGCAGAGGAGCAAAGAAAGACAAGAGTTGCAATTGCTTGTTGGAAGTAACTTGGTTCGACTGAGTCAGCTTGTAGATCTGGAGACCTACAAGACTGTGATACTGGCACCACTGCTTGAACAGGTAGTCCAATGTAGGGACGTCTTGGCTCAGGAATACTTGCTTGAAGGTGGGAGACAACAAACCCTAATTTGAATGGTGTGCTAATTTCGGGTTCAGTTATCACCCAAGTATTTCCAGACGAATACCATCTCCACACTTTGGATCAATTCCTCTCAGCTACCGCTCGACTCAATCCACAGGTCAACACGAAAGCAATTGTCATCGGACTTATGGATCGACTTTCGGCCTACGCCGCGCGGGAGGCGGAAGCCGAAACGCCTGAGGAAAAGGTTAAGAATGAGGAGGATGCTACAGTGAAGCTCTTGGAGCGGCTGAAAATACAAAAGGAAGAGAAAGAAGCCAAATCGAAAGCTGCAGAGCAAACGAATGGTGAAGCGGAGGATGGAGAATCACATAATGAACCACCATCAGAGCCAACACCTGCAGAAACAGAGCCATCAGCCGCCACAGACGGAGCGACTGAAGTCAATGGGGCTGCGAGTAAAAGACGCAGCATTCCCGAGAATGTCAAGCTGTTCGAGATATTCCACGAGCAAGTCATAAGCTTAGTAAAGATGCAAAGATTACCGATCCAGGATATTACTGCTCTTCTTGTGTCACTAGCAAATCTTGCCTTGTAAGTACCCATGAAGCCCGATCCTTCCGTCTTCAATTACTAATGACTTCAGAAACATCTACCCTGAACGCCTCGATTACGTCGACCAAGTTTTCTCGTTCGCTAATGAGAAGGTCTCACAATTTGCTAATAGTGCCGACCTGCATTCCCAAGCTTCTCAGACAAATCTTCTCAATTTAATACTTGCCCCTGTTCGATCCTATGTTTCTCTTTTCACAGCAATGGCGCTGCCAAACTTCACCTCTCTTTTGCACTCTCAAACCTACCCAACTCGGCGAGCGGTCGCAGGCGAGATCTCGAAGAGTATACTACGTAATCAGACAGAAATCTCAACACCAGAAAACCTTGAGGGCGTCTTGGAAATATTGAAAGTTTTGATTAAGGAGGGTACTCAGCAACAAGGTGGCTATCCGGGAGGACCTGCAAGTAGGAGAGTGGTGGAGACCGAGGAAACAATAGAAGAGCAAGGGTGGCTTGCGCGGATTGTGCATCTCATCAAAAGCTCCGACAACGAAACCCAATTCAAGGTATGCTCAGCGACTACAAGTCGGGCGTGTTTAAGCTTATCAATATATCCAGCTCCTTCAGACTGCTCGCCGCGCATTAGCGGACGGCAACGAACGTATCAGATACACCAGCCCGGCTCTTGTCACGTCCTCGCTCCGTCTTGCTCGTCGGTACAAAGCTCGTGAACACTTTGACAACACAGACTATGCCTCGGCATCTTCTTCCCTCTTTAAATTCATTCACTCGCTCCTATCATCCCTATATACACGAGTCCCGAATAGCGCCGACCTCTCCCTCCGTCTTTTCATCTCAGCAGGTTCAATTGCAGATCAATGTAATCTTGAAGAAGTCGCCTACGAGTTTTTTGCGCAGGCTTTTACTGTGTACGAAGAAGCAATCAGCGATTCAAGAGCCCAGTTTCAGGCTGTCTGTTGCATTGCAGGTGCTCTACATGGCACGCGAAACTTTGGAAGGGAAAACTACGATACCTTGATCACGAAAGCGGCACTGCACGGCAGCAAGCTGTTGAAGAAGCCGGACCAGTGTCGTGCTGTCTACTTGGCGAGTCATCTTTGGTGGGGAAGGGACAGGAGGGAGGAGGAAGAGCCAAAAGAGGAAGAAGCAAAAGAGGTGAGTTGAGCCCTGAGATTGCGCTTGCTCGCGCGCTGACCATATGCAGCCATACCGGGATGGCAAGCGCGTCCTGGAATGCCTGCAACGTGCATTGCGAGTCGCAGATGCCTGTATGGATACAGCGGTATCAGTCGAGCTCTTTGTCGAGATTTTGAATCGCTACGTGTACTACTTTGACCAGGAAAATGAAGCGGTTAGTCAAACCGTCACTCTAGCCGTGGATTTGAGGGGTTAGAGACTAACAGAAGCCAGGTCACGACGAAATATCTTAACGGTCTCATTGAACTCATTCATTCCAACCTCAATACCAACGAGAACGCAGGTGCACTCGATAATCCGCGCCGGCATTTCGACCGAACATTGGAGTACATAGCTTCAAGAGAGTATGAAGGGGTTGAAACGAAACCCAAGTAAATGCCACATGGTAATTTCATTCACACCCCTGTGCTATGCTTCTTGGACTGGTCGAGACATCTCATGCTTGTTTTTCAGACCCCCTGTACATTTATTTGTTCTCTGTTAGAGTCCAGTTCTGCTTGCAAAAGGCAATTTGAGCGAATCGCCGTTTTCTGCATCAGTCACTAGTCGAAATTATTTCCATCCATCCATTCTAACAGGCCTCATTCACCGCCCTGACGTCAGGCGGCAGAACTCGGTTCTCCATCCCCTACCCCACATCTGAGGAGAGCTTTAGGGAACGAGGGGCGAGCCTCTCTGGACCGCTAATACCTAAATGATTTGAGTTACGAAGAGCAAGTCTGTCTAAGCCAAGCTTTGAGTTAAATTAGACAAGCCTCTGGCGTAACTTTGAACTATATATCTTCATTGGCCCGTCGTCTCCGCATCGGCTTCTATCTTCATGATTGAATTGCCTCCTTCCCCTCAAGACTTCTGACATATCAGGATTCTGGCTGACATTTAAATACGACGCAAGGATGGCTTCGAACGCAGTGAATGGTGGAAGCCATACCGTCCCTTTCACCGTACGGTACTCTCAAAAGCTAGATACTTGTTCCCCTTATCTGACTGAATCGCCTCTAGCTCAAAGATCGGTCACTCCTCCATCAACAATCCTATGTGAATGGGAACTGGGTGGAATCCAAATCCGGCAAACGCTTTGATATCATCGGTACGCTCGCGCTATCTTCACCTTTTCCACGCTCATCTTCTAGGCCTCTCTGCTAATTGAGTATCTAGATCCTGGCAGCGGCAAACCCTTCGCATCGTGTCCCATTAATGACGTTGCGGACGCCGAATCCGCACTCCAGAGCTCATACGATGCATTCCAAGTGTACAAGAAATGGACACCCAGACAGCGAGCACAGACACTCATGAAATGGCATGAGCTATGTGTGGCAGCAAAGGAAGATCTCGGTTTGTCCGACTCCCTCATTATCCCCTTTTCCATTTCCCAATCTCCCCAGTAAATTATATTTCTATTTATGCCATTCCCATCCTGCGTCTAACACTCTCCCCCCCTTCCAGCCCAAATCGTCACCTACGAAACCGGCAAACCCATCTATGAAGCCCTTGGCGAGCTGGACTACGCTCTCGGCTTCACCTGGTGGTTCTCCGGCGAAGCAGACCGCATCCAAGGCAGCGTGTTCGCGCCCTCCGCCCCCAACCGGCGCATCCTCACCATCAAGCAACCCATCGGCGTCGCCGTCGCCCTCGTCCCCTGGAACTTCCCTATCGCGATGGTGCTGCGCAAAGCCGGCGCGGCGCTCGCGGCGGGGTGCACCATGCTGGTGAAGCCCAGCCCGGAGACGCCACTCAGCGTGCTGGCGCTCGCCGACCTCGCCAGCCGCGCCGGCTTCCCGCCGGGTGCGCTGAACGTCCTCACCACCGATCTGGACGCGACGCCGCGGCTCAGCGAGTCGCTGTGCACGCATCGCTTGACGGCGAAGGTCAGCTTCACGGGGAGCACGGGCGTCGGCCGCCTCGTCGCTAAGCACTGCGCTGTTTCGGGCCCGAAGAAGTGCACGCTCGAGCTCGGTGGTAATTGTCCGTTTGTCGTGTTTGACGATGCGGATTTGGAGAAGGCGCTTGCGCAGCTGATGGCGCTGAAGTGGCGCCATGCGGGGCAGGCGTGTATTACGGCGAATCGAGTGTATGTGCAGCGAGGCGTGCTGCAGAAGTTCGAGCAGATGCTTGTCGCGAAGACGAAGGGGCTGAAGGTTGGGCATGGCGCGACGGATGGGACGGCGATGGGGCCATTGACGACAGATCGTGGGGTGGAGAAGGTGGCAAAGCAGGTCGATGATGCGAGGTCCCGTGGCGCACGTATCCTCATGGGCGGCAACAAAGGGACAGGTGCAGATGGGGACGCCAAGACCGCGAATGGATACTTTTACGAGCCGACGGTCATCAGCGACACCAGACCAGACATGCTGGTGAGTCGGGAGGAGACCTTCGGTCCGTTGTGCGCGCTGTATGCGTTCGATAGCGAGGAGGAAGCGACTAGTTGGGCCAATGATACGAGTATGGGGCTCGCAAGTTATGTCTTTACGCAGGATGTGGATCGGTTGTGGAGGATGTTTGAGAATCTGGAGGCGGGCATGATTGGCTTGAATACTGGTAAGCCCTCTTCCCTTCATTTTTGCTTTCCTGCCTCTCGTTCCTCTCCCGGCTAGCATCGACGTGTGAGTTCTCAAGCGAGCTAATTGGGAATGTAGGGAACCAATCTGCAGCTGAGAGCCCATTTGGTGGTATTAAGGATTCGGGGTATGGGAAGGAGTCTGGGAAAGATGTTGCGGTATCCGAGTACCTAGTCACGAAGACCGGGACATTGACTTTGGGCGGGCATTTCTGAAAAATTTGATATCCACTTGGGCTTGCATCTCCTTCAGACTGACTGAATGAATCGTGAGTTGGGCCCACTCTGATTGGCTGTATATTACTACCGGTGTAGCAATTTCTATTTAGATACATTGAAGCTTCCTTAAGGTTATGTTTATTCTATTCTCACAATCACAGCGATGCATTGCCTGGAGAATTGCTTATACTCAAGACATTGAATTGATTATGATGATAGTTGTGTGTTGGAGATTACACAATCAGGACATCCGTTCGATGCCTGTTCCTAAGCTCGACTCGCCCAAACTCATCCGTACCACACACGCAAAGAGACCGAACTTTTGTCTTCATCCCAGATCTAAGTCTAGTCGGACCAGGTACACTTCTTTCCCCCTCTGCACCGGAAAATGGAACGAAGCCCACCTGGTATCACAGAGAAATTTTTGGAACAGCAATAAACCAAGACAGAAAGAAGAAAAAGAAAGAAAGAAAAGACATAGACAAGGCAAGGCAAGGAGAAACATTCGATGTCGATCAAAAAAAAGTGTATTGATAGGCGAACGTTAATCGTCTGATAGGAGGATGGGTCCAGTGTGCACGAACGGCACGAAAGACAATCAAAACAACAGTACAGAACGCATACACAACAAGGAAGCAAGAAGCAAACGCACAACTGGGTATCCGAGACTCCCCTACACTCAAAACTCGAAAAGACCAGACTTTTGCGCCAAGTTCGGGGCTTCACCGGAATGAAAGTCCTCCGAATCATTCAGCCGATAACGGCTGCCGTAGCTCGTAAAATCGTAAATGAAGGCGAGATGAGTGGTGGCAGGAGAAAGGAGGACATGAGCCGGACCCGCGACTCGATCCCCATAGGCTGAGCGAGCGGAGGAGGCAGTGAGGGGATAAGGGGACGGGCTATGAGACATGTTCATCTGAGGGTCTCGTGATGTGGCGGAACGGCATACTTAGGTCTGCAGAGCAACAGACTCAAGCCCACGGTCACTTCGGCGTCGGCGGGGCGGCGTGATGAGGGAGTCGCCTACAGAGTCGTGACCTTGGCGATACGCATTGGCGAGGTCTGCAGCGCTGCGGAGCGAAGGGTGCTCTGGCATCCGCGACACCTGTTGAGCACGGTCTGAATTTCGACGAAACGAGGTGATGGTGTTGCTATCGTAACCTTCGAACCAGGCGTCACTGCTGGCAAGTCGATCCGCCTCTGCCTGCTCTTGTTCGCTGGTGCTGGGACTCTCCACGGCGAATTCAGTCTCCATCTCTTCGTAGTCAGAATTCTCATCACTGTAGCTGATAAAATTGTTAATATCGATGTCCATTTCTCCGTCGTCAAGTTCGAACCCGTCCAAGTCCAGAGAGTCAAGTTGATCCTGGGTTACAGTGCCGTCTGGCTCAACACTATAGAATGGAAAGAAGGCTTCGAAGGGCCCGACTGGCTGATTTGGAACCGCAACATTCGATTCGTCCTCGACCAAATTGTTGAAAGTCATGTTCATTGACTCTGCAGGGGTATTTGGTGTTTGAGGGAAAGGCATAAAAACATCGGGATTTTGCTTAAGTTTGCCACTAATGCAGTTTAGATCCGAGTTGCAACTGCATTTTGGCTCCCCCATATTGTACATTAAAGTCTTTTGACCCGTCCAATCAGTCATAGCAACACGCTGATGAATACTGACACGAAAGGTCCCACGAGGCGGTAACTTCGGAGGAGGGCGTGCAGACGATTCACTTTCACTTCCACTTCCGGGAGACCCAGCAGTATGCGTCATTTGACGGTTCGCTCGTTGTTGGCGCCGGGACGGACTGAGTGACTCGTGAAGAAGGGAACGTGGTCGGCTGATGGTTTCAAGGACAAATGTGTCTTCCTCAGTGGTTTCACCATCATCGGTCGAAGTATCAGCTGAATAATAAATTAGCTTAACAACGCATTTTTAGATGCGTGATTTAGCATACACTCGTAACCGCTTGACCCAGGCGACTTGCCTGGAGCATCAGACCTGTGGGCATTGGCAGGTTGATAAGTACCGTCGGTGACATCCCAGAAAGAGCCGTCACTACCGACCGGGCTGGGGAAGCCTCGGAAAGGATCATTGGCGCCGAGGGGACCTCGAGGGAAAGGTGGTACATCAAGGTTGTCTTGTGAGAGGAGGATGTCCGGATAGTCGCGCCTAATCTCCGAGGAGCTAGTTGAGCTAGCTTTGCTGCTCACTTGGACTTGATCCTCAAAGCGCACTTTCCGAGCGCTGCCAGTCGAGTCCTTTCTCGGGTGAGACTGATGATCATCTGCTTGTGAGGACAATGGCGCGTTGCTGGACCCTTCAAGATTGGCTATACCAGTAAGATCTGTTCCCAAGAAGTCGAAAATCGTATCAGGTCTCGGTAGCGCTTTGTGGATATCGAGGTCGGAGTCAAAGTCCGACTCGGAAGCTGCAGACGCGGCTTCGATATCAAGTGTCTCAATGAGCCTGATATGCCGAGCCTCGTCAGTGTCACTAATAGCATCAAGGCCATCGTAATTATCATCATCCACAAAAGCATCATCATCCTCGCACTGGGTGGCACGTTGTAACATCTCGATGTCTTCGTCATAACCATCGTCGTTTACGTTCTCGGTATGGGAGATAGCGTGTGCGATAGTCGAGTCGTTGCTGACTGCATCCTCACGAACCTTTTTGCAAGGCGTTTCGCCGTCGTCCAATGGGTTCGACGAGTCATATTCGCTAGGGATGGATCGAGCGAGTTGACTGAACGTCCGCTTCTTGCCTGACGAAGATTGCAGATGATTTGGAAGTGAGTCATGTCGGAAACCCGTCCCATGCTCTTGTTCAGCCACGAACTGGAGAGCATTCTGCAAACCTGCAGTCGCAGTTTGAGCTCTGCTCAGATTGGTATATGCCTGGTCCAAATTATTGCTATGGAGCGGGGCGTTGACTTCTGGCTCTTCATCAACTTCCTGGTCTGGATCGGAATCACCGTCGTCCTCATCCTCGTCCTCATCGTCCGCCTCAATACTGGCGTCGTCATCGCGCGAATTGTGGACCGATTTTGTATCTTCCAATGTAGAATCCGTGGTGGTTGGCTCTTTCGCGCGGATTGTCTTGAGAGACGGGGGCCTTTTCCCTTTACGAGGCGATGAGTCTCCTATATCATGCGATCTGAGAGGGCGGCTGTCACGTGAAGAAAGCGTAAAGGCGGATGCGCCATTCGGGAAGGTTGCTGCGTGGGACGACATTGAAAACGGTCGTAACAGGTGTGGGCGAGTGCCGTAAAAAAAAGTGGGTCCGGTTGGAAAGTCTATTTTTGAGGAGGACTGAGGGGTAATTTGATGCGAAAGGAAGCGAGGGACGGGTGAGTGAGTGGGATGCAAGATCGATGAGTCTTCTGGTGTTCTGGTCTAGGCTCGAAAGGGCGTTGACCCTTAAGGAGGTAGAGATCGAGCCTCTTCTTCGTCGCCGTGTCGGATACCTAGTCAGGTAGACGGATGAAACACTGCTTGGATAATTGGGACTCCGAGGATACTTCAGAGCGCCGATTCTTTCAGGAGCGTGAACTGGACAGACTGCTAGAAGGCGAGTGCTTCGTGCAGTCGAAAGAATTTATATCGTCGTAGGAATCTTGGAAACTCGGTGAACTGACCAGACTGGAGGACCCCCAAGGCTGAGGGTCCTCCAGTGGGACTTTACAGCTCACAGACGGCCGGAGGCATGTTTCTCGACGAAGAGTGGAAAGGGAGTATTTGATGAGTCTGTATGCGTTGTAGTGCGACTTCTTCGTCTTTGGGTGAGTGGTATGGTGGAGAGGAAGAGGGAGAAGAGAGTGGGCGGGCGCGCAAAAGTTCAAGGTTGCTTTGCTCGACAGCAGACACGCTAGTGCGATGGTGGGGCATTGCATCGCTCTGATTCGCCCGTCCACACCGACTTCCCGCAAAGCAAGAGCGATGATGCATTTGCTCCAGTGCCTCCCGCGGCTCAGTGGCTCCTTCCTCGACACAAAACCCCAGACAGGAACCCAAGCACGAGAGCATCTACAATAACCCTCATCCCCTTTCCTGTTTATCCTTGGGCCTCTGAGTCTCTGACCATGCCTTGCAGGCTGTGAACATGTATTGAAGCTCTTCGTCATCTTGATGTATGGCCAACCGACTTAGGCATCCTCAGGCACGATCGTACTTTTTTTTCTCTGGCACCGGGCGACGTGAGAAACACCAACACCCCCTTCACCAATCGCCTGCTCAAGGCGAGACCTTTCCAAGCATACCCCTGCCTCTACTACTTCATCTGACCATCATGATCGAAGCCATCGTCTAGTGGCGCCTCCACCATGTCGGACTTCCTTACTGGGGTCTCCCACCCTAGTCTCTCGTAAAACCTACTGCTATGCCAAGCCGTTTGTGATTGTAATGATTGACGGGAAACCAAGGCAAGAGATTGCCTGCTCAAGGGACTCTCGATACCGGGGAGAGAATGAGATCAGGCGTCCAGTTACACGACGCCTCAAGCCCCTGAGTTGCCATTCGACAACTCATCCAGATTCCCCGAAAGCGGCGGTGTGCTGACGCTTGCATGAGTCGTTTGCAAACCGCCGCACTATTCCATGCGGCCCGTCGCGGCTGCGGTAGTATACATCATGTACGTTCCTCCTTACCCCGGCTTCTCCTTGCTGCTATCCCTCATTTCTACCGGCAAATCAGTCTTGGCTGCAGGTGAGATGGATTGAAGCTGTGGGTCAGCGCTATGATGCCACACCGTAAATGACGTCTTTAGCAAAGAGGGACATGAGCACAACACATCAAGTTGAAGCAATCTGCGATGCACATAGGCATACCGTTAGATAGGTAGGTACCTTAGCAAATCGGGTGAGGGGCAGATGAGGAGGCTGGCCGACAATCTGCGGATAAAAAGCTTGGCTGGTCGACGGAGGAAAAGATTTCTCGGCCGAGGGGTAGATCTTGAGATCTTACAGTTCGATGGAGCGCTTCTTAAAATACGGAGTACGGCAGTCATTATACAAATAATGTGACCGGATCTAAGAAGCTTAAATGCGAATTCAGCCTGGAACGAAAGCATCAAAGACCGCAGATCTCTGCGTTGCCCCATAGTGTGGGGAAATGGGGCTTCTAATGCACGACATCTTACTCCGTATACTCTACGTCAGACGCTCGGCCCAAAAGAGAGATTTTTTTCTTCCAATCGTACTGTAAGTCATGAAGTGGGACCTGGCCTCGGATAATTTGAAGTGGTGCACAATTGAGAGAATGGACGGTTCGTAAGGAGGTGTGAAAGCGTAGACAAGTTTTTTTTGATGAACACCCCCATTGAATCAATCTGGTATTCAACTATAGCGTATCACCAACACGAGGCAAAGATACTATACACCTTCTACCTCCTTCGCAATCTGATCTTCCTCCATACCAAGCTTCCGAAATGAATTTCTTATCCATTCAAAGACCGCCTTCAGCTCCTCTTCAGTTCCGTCCTCGATAGTGTTGCCCTCTTCCCATCGGATCTCCATCTCATTCCATTCCGTATGCGCAGCTCTTAGTATAATCCGCAGAGTCAGAAAATTAGATGGGCTTCTTCCTCGGAAGCTGATGGTCACTCCGAGCTCCTCGTAGATTTCAACCCTGATAGGCTTCATTTCCAACCTGTTGGCCAAACTCCAAGGTGATTGCCCCACTGGAGCCACCCCCCCAGCTGTTTGAATAAGGTCCTCGTCAAGGCTTGTCGGCTCCATAGAAATCTTCGTACCTTCAGCGTCCTTGCTTGTCTCATCATCTAGGTCATCTGCACAACATGGAACGCTTGATGTGTCTTCCTGTGACTCGTCTTTGACTTTGTCCTTTTCGGAATCTCTTACCTCCTCTTCATTTTGGCCCCCTTTACTCTCGCTCTCCTCCTCAAGGCTTTCATTTGCGTCTCGGTTCCCTGAATAATATGGCCTCAGTAACCTGAACTCCCCACACCACTTATCTATCAACTGAATCCCTGCTGCCGCTCCTCTGGCCCCAACCACCCCCTCAAGCACGGGATTGAATAACACAAATGGCAGGTCCAACCTCTGACTAGCCCTAAATTTCCGCAAGCTCTTCACCACGGCGGCCCACGAGTATCCCAAATCCGCCAGCAGCCCCAACAGCGAATTTAGTTGCAGAAGCCCGGTGGCAGGTTGGGCTATTTTCGCGCGGCCCCATCGCCCTTTTACAAGGTCGAGAAAGATATGCGTTGCCCACAACAGCGAGCGTGCATTCTCATCATGCTGCAGATCCTCATTCGGTTTAAGACGGAATGAGTATTCATCTGAGCTCAGAATCAAATCGCCCATATCGGTGGGATGGTGGAGTAGCATCTCCCGCGCTAACTGCGCAAGCTGCACGTTTGTCCAGCTTAGATCTGGTGCACCGCGTATATGTTCCAGTAGGCTTTCAACTGCTTCCCATTTCCGATTGCGGATCTGATTTTCCAGAAACGTGAGGATGACTTCTTCTGGCAGGAATTGGTTGACTGTCTCTGAAGTGTCCTCCTCAGAGAACCCCCTAGTGTTGTGGCTATTCCGCAGCGCATCGACGATCTGGACGAGAAGATTGCGGTCTTGTGTTGCGGTGGCGAAGCGGATTAAGGGGCCAGCAAGAGAGGGTTCACAGTACGTGGATGGTGGTAGGGTGGGACCATCGATATCTTGAGAGGAAATGAGGTAGGTACCGAAGTTAAATGCCTTTGAGGCAGTTATCAGGTCAATGAGGGCGCCTGAAAGTGAGTTCGACATCCTAGGGTAGAAGGCTGTGAAGTCCGTCTCGACATTGGCTGCGCTAGAGTCGCCATTTGTGTCGTCGAAGGGGACACTCGAGTCTAAAGAGAGCGTCCTATTCGGTGAATAAATTGCCTTTCCAGACAGCTCGGCTGACTCCTTGTCTCTCAAGATTCTCCCCAACTGTTTGAATGCCTTCTGTTTATTGCGGTCTGTGTAGTCTTGAAGGAGCACGAAGGTTCTGAATGCTCCATCAACGTCACCGCGTGTAATGAAAGCGCGCAGGACTCTATGATAGAATCCGAGAATCACGGCGGTGCTGTCAAAGACGTATGTAGGACTGTTCGGGTCAAGTAGATCATGTGCTCGGGCGTTCTGAGCATCATGCTCGTCACCGTAAACAGGGCTTAGTCTTTCAAGGATGTGATTCATAAATCCAGGGTCTTCCTCAAGATTGATTCCCTGAGACTCAACAAGCCTGACAATGAGAGCGTCCCATGCTGCTGCTCCTAGATTCATGTGATTGACATTAAGAAAGTCTTTCAGCTTCGTGATGCTTTGGACGTTGACTCCAGCGGAAATCCCGCGATTGCCAACACCTACACGAAAGGCACTCATCAGGGCATCAATGTAGGCAATGACTACCTCACTTGAGATGGTCCGCTCGACACGGATGCGTCCCTTGCGTTGCTCCTGCTTCGAGATTCTGACAAGTGGTACATCTATTCGGGTATCTAAGTTCGACCAATCGATGGTATCATTGTCCCCAGACCTCTGTTGAGCGAGGACATCTTGCCAACAAATCAGTCTCCAGCGACATTTTTTCTCTCCCTCATACGCAGCTTGTAAAATCGCTGCGCCATCCTCAACCCAACCGCCGTGGAGGCATGACCATAGGATTAGCTCGAGCCAGACCTGTGTACCCAATACGACAGGGCGCACTCGATATCGAGAACCTGGGATTTCATGGCCGAGAAACGTATATTGCGCTCCGGCTGCCCTTTTCTCCTCTTGAACGTGGAGCTCATGCGCCTGCCAAGCAGCGTCTGAGATGGCCGTGAGGATTCGAGAGGAGAGAATGTGAAGTAATGGAGGCTGTTTTAAGACATAATCATCAAGCGTGGATGGATACTCGTAAACGGAATCCGATATCATACCCACATGGTGCATGTGCGCGAGAATCTCTAACACGAATGGCATGATCGAGCTTTTGCTAGGATCCTGCTCCGCGGCAGCAGCCAGTACCATGCTCCCCAGACTGCGCCAGACCTGACCGAGGGCGCTCTTACGAGTGGTAAATAGACTCGCATCCGTCATGGTATCCATCCTGTCCGTTTCGACGTGCAAAGGCTCGCTTTCTGAGTAAGGCTGCTGTTCATTTTTTTCTAGCCAGATTGGTGCAGTTGAAATCTCTCCTAGGGGCGTCCTGAATGGCCATGGCTGTCTACACGATTCAGAGCCACCTGCTACCTCATCACGACGCGGCTCTTCTGCACTAGCGAAGCACCATTGAACACCGGACGACTTTGAGCTTGAAATTGAGCTCCTATCCGTAGCGAATGTCCTGTCGATAACTTCTTTGACCAGCCAAACGACGGCCCGCCACCTTCCCTTTTGAAGGCCCAGGTAACTCAGAATATCAACACTGTACGCCCTCCTTGCCCTGACAAGTATCTTGGGCAAGTATTCCGTGAATGTTTCCTCTTTGATGAAGTCTTGGTGAGAAACTCGTAGGCGTCCTGGTAGGGTAGGTTCAATAATGTCTAGCCAGGAGTCCGGATTCTGAGGCTGTGAGGGAATGCATGACTTGGGGAGGTACCCCTCGTATGCAGCTGCTCGTCCTTCACGTTTTGCGGCCTTGTCTCGATGCAGCCTTGCGTGCTGCTCGTCTCCTGCGCCATGTTTTCCGGCATCAAAGGTAGACGCCCGTCGGGAGACACAAAAGGCTAGCTTGCTTGCTGTAAAACTTGATGTTGGCCTGAATATGAGCGATTCCGTTGATCTAAGCTTAGTGAGGAGATACTTTCGACTGTGATTAGCGCGAAAGCAAATAAGCATGAGTTCATCGTAGAGAGGGAATGTTGATGAGCTTCAGACAGCACAAAGGGAAGACGAGAAAAAAGATGGATGACGTTGACAAGCGCAGGAGGCGACTAACCGCTTCGAGCTCCCTAAGCGAGACACGTCTGCTGGGAGCTTAACGCGACGACCTTTGTTTGACTTGCGGGAGCTTCTTGAACTCTACCTGACCACGCCAGGCAACCGTACCAACCCCAATTTTCCTCACATCAGCTCAACGGTGACAACTCTTAAGCACGTCAACTCCAGTCGTGCTCAAGCCGGCAGTTCTGCGGAGTTACCGTCCCTGCTAAAATATTGCGGAGCTCAAGCTTGCATAAGGCTTCTTTACTTTGCCATTTTCCGCTAAGATAGCTTCAACAAGCTACGAAACAAAACAGACCCGCACAGACGCAACGTAATCACTCGAGGCCGTCTTTCACGATGCCTTCGTACAGATTTGGTATGTTGAACTGTTCAGAGATCGTCTTCACTGTCTTTCACTTATCACTGCTGTCTCATGATTATTTTCTCGTCCCTTGATCACAGCTGATTCTGTTTCAGAATCGGCATCCAGTGGACGCGCAGTCTGCAATGTCGCTGAACACAAGAAACAAGGCGTCAAGATTGGCAAGGGTGAGCTGCGGATGGGCGCTTGGGTCGAGTTCGGCGATTCCGGCAGCTGGAAGTGGCGCCATTGGTAAGTCAAGATGTGACGAAGTGGACTTGACTTTTGTTACACTGCACAGTCGCTCATCGCCTGATCTAGGGGATGTGTCACTCCCCAAGTCCTCCAAAATATCAAGAACAGCATCGACGGCGATTACGAATTAGTAGACGGGATGGACGAGCTTCCAGAGGAAATGCAAGACAAGATCAAACGTGCAATCGAGCAAGGCCACGTCGATGATGAAGATTGGCAGCATGTAAGTCGCGACTTAGCCAATGATCTCTGATCGCCGCTAAATCCCTGTAGGACCCCGCAGCGAACACGGTCGGCGCCAAAGGCTTCAAGAGCCCAAATGCCAAAAAGTCTAAGGTGAGAGCAAAATTAATGTTTCTATTCAATTCGATGAGATCAGCCTCCTCATCTGAGTCACGGCTGATGAAAGCATATATCGGCGGCTCTGCTCTGTGTTCACTGAAGTCACGTCCTACATGAATCTTGCTGACAAGTGGGCAGAAGAACGACGACGGGGAAGATGATGAAGCTGCTGAAGACGGCCGCAAAGCTCCCACAAAGGCTGGAAAGAAGCGCGGCAAGGCCAAAGGTGACGACGATGACGATGAGGAAGCACGTCCAGCAAAGAAATCTAAAGCTCGTGCTAAGAAACAGGAGCCCGAGGCCGAAGACGAGGATGAAGCACCCGAACCGACTAAGAAAGGGAGGGCCAAGGCAAAGAAGGACGTCAAGGAAACTGCGAGCAGTAAGACTGCTGAGGCTGCAAATACCAAAAAGCCTCGTGGTCGCCCCAAGAAGGAATCGGCCGAAGATGACGGGGCCAGCAAGGAAGCACCAGCCAAGAAACCTCGAGGCAAGAAGGCCAAGGCGAAGGAAGAACCCGCGGACATGGACGAGAATGTCGAAGAGCCAGGGGTGGAGGCTGAGGAGGCTCCTAAAGCCAAGAAGGGTCGAGGTCGCAAAGCTAAAGCGTAAACGAGTTTTGCTCGATTCGGAACTCACCCTGTTGGCAACGTGTCGTAGGCGACTGGTTGCTCACGTACAAGCTGGACGGCGTTCCCTGTGAAATGGAAATGAAGCGATGATGGAGGGAGATCTTTGCTTCAGGCTTTCTCGTGGTTCATTCGATATACCAAACTCTTGCTCTGACTGCCCCGTTGTGAGAGAGCTTGTGTTTTTTCCAGGACTCCTTTACTTAACTACGAATCACGAATGTACATTAGCTGGGAGATAATAGAATAGCCTCGATGTTTCTTTCAATGAAAGGGGGAAACAGTCGGGGCAGGTCCAAGCGCTGCTGGCTCACACTCGTCCTCATGAGTCACCAAAATCGGTGGCTGGTAGTCCTACTGAAAATCTCTTGGAGCCCGTGGTAAGGCATAAGGACCACATTCCACTTCGCGACCAAATCGATCTGTCGCCTTCATACTTACGTTTGCACCTTTTGATTCAACAAATCTATTGGATTCCTTTGACACCTCATCACCGTGCCACTTCTCAAGGGAAAGTGCAAAAGCATTTGGACGCTATGATGTCGTTTCTTGACTTACCTCCCGAGCTCAGGCTCGAAGTTTACACGTACTTCCTTGACGCCGACCGCTTCCTTCTTAATGCTCGATCATCTCTAGTGGATAGCATCCACAGTCTACGTTTTTCTTGCAGAACCATCAACGACGAGGTAAAGGCCGAGCTACGCAAACACACCCGCTTCCATATTGTTGAGTCCGCGCAACATGAATCGCTATACCATCGTTCCATCGAATTCCAATGTGGGACCAAGCGACTGCTGGTACCCTTTGGCCAAATCACAGATTTAATGCTCACAATTCATTGGACAACCTTCCGGGAGGCTGCTCCCGACTTGAAGTTCCAATTTCTCTTGAAGGAAATGCAAAGGTTGAAGACGCTCTCGATTGAGTTTTGGTTCGCTAAAGCAATGGAAGGGGAAACAACGCAAAAACTGTTAATAGGAGCCAAGAACAGTGTCATGACGGTGCAACAGAAGTGTATGGTAGTACGGATGATCAAGCGAGGGTTTGTAACAACGCTGGCAGCAGCAATTCGAGCGGCACCACCAGGCTGTTTGGTTAAGATTGGATATACACATGACGACCTTCCTTTCGAACCGGGGAAATTAGAGTGTTTGGTGCGTGACGACCTTCTGAAAGAAAAGGGTGCCTTTTTCAGGATCGATTCAAATCTGATGCAAGAAGTATGGGGGGATTTCAGCCATTTGGTTTGGGATCTGCTATAACAAGAAGATAGAGAGAGGATAGAGAGTAACTCTAGCCTAAAAAGAGCCATTAAAAAGATCTACGAGAAAATGCTAAATGAATCAACGGACGCAGATAATTGGAGGTCTGGGTGAAACTTTGGTGAATACATTACATATATTGATCCTCTCATGAAGCAGGAGTAGACTCCTCTGTGGTTCCACTCTCGGACGTATCCTTCTTCTCACTACCATCCTGGCTCTTCTTCGAGGCCGACATCTGCCACGCTGGAATCGCAGCACGGCCCGGGAATCGATTGTACGGAATCGAGTGAGAAGTTCGATCCGGGAGACTCGACATTGAATTCGCCCTGCCTTCTTCCACAGCAATACTCGGCGTACCCGCAACTCCGCCTCCAACTGGGGTAGAGCTTGCAGTCGAGGAATTCCCATCCTGCTGCTGGGCGTTTGGCGTCGACATTCCTGTCCCAACCCCACTTCCAAGCGCCGTCACCGATCCTGTAGTCGCCCGACCTTCCAATCCATTCACCCCACTTCCCGGTCTACTCCCTGTCGTAGGCCCAGACGTTCCTGCCCCAGTCCCTGGTGCCGGCCCTGCACCGCCAACCCGATTTCCCATCAATGTCTTCAAACTCTTCAGCTCCGTCCCTAACTCCCTCAATCTTTCGTCCTTCTCTTTCCCTTGCGCCTCCAGCGCCCGAGGAACCAAGTCCTTCAGACCCCTCACCTCATCCCCTAACCTCCTCCCTTCCTCCTCTCGTCTACGACTTCCTTCCTTGAATTCGCCGATGACGGATTCCAGTTCGCCAAGTGCGGTGTCGAGGCGCTGGGTGCGCGC
This sequence comes from Viridothelium virens, assembly GCA_010094025.1. Taxonomy (NCBI): domain Eukaryota; kingdom Fungi; phylum Ascomycota; class Dothideomycetes; order Trypetheliales; family Trypetheliaceae; genus Viridothelium; species Viridothelium virens. Next base: position 396,247 of record ML991783.1, read on the forward strand.
CTCCTCGGATGCTTTCAGTGCCGCGGTATCGGTCGAGAGCTGCTCGATGAGAGTGAAGGCGCGCGCGAAGGATGCGTCAAGAGAGGCCTTGTCCGTTTCGAGTTGAGGGGGCGTTGGTGGTGCGATGAGAGGAGCGATGTACCGCTGTGTGGGGAGGAATTGAGTTAGCGAAGGAGAGGCCTCCTGGGAAGCTCGAAGGGGGGAGATGGGCAAGGTGAAGAATCAATGTACCTTGGCGACGAAGTAGACGCCATAGCTGACACCACCCATCACGGTGGCCATAATGAACCAGTCGCGCCAATCGCGTTTTGGGGGTTCGGGCGGTGGAGGAGGGGGCCAGTAGCCGGCTTGGTAGGGGCCATAAGGTGGAGGTGGTCTCATCGGTTGGTGAGAATATGAGTAGGGCGAGTTGGTTGAACTGGGTGGAGTTGCTGTGTTCGACTGTGAGGCATCTTCGCTGGCTCGTGCTAATGAGAGGTCTATCTCTTCCTGGGTGAGGTTTTTGGACTGGAGGAATGCTATCCGTTTCTCAAGAGGAGCTGAGGCGACGGAAGGATCTTGCAAGACTGAGAAACTTGTGTCAGGTCAGGTTTGAAGAAGGCTTTGACAATTTGCGTACAAGAGACCTATGAGTATTATCAGAGATATGCGTTCTTTTCACGTAGGCGATTACCTACGGCAGATGATATGATGTCTTCGCGGGCCATTTCGGCCGGAATGGATCTAGAGGCTTAGAAATATTTGACTCGATCCATGAAGTCCCTTTCTTAATCGCAAATGTGGGAGGTTGGAGTGGAAGATAGCTTACCCTGCCTTGCCTGGCAAGCTCGGCCATGCTGCTCTGGTCTGTACCTCGGTCCCAGCCACAGATGCCGATGTTTTGCCGCGGAGAGAGGCACGGAGGGTGAGCGCATTACGTCTATAGCCTATTCTTTATTCGACTAGCGCCGATCGCAGCACGACACAAGCTTCGGTGTTTCCAACGTCCGCGGTGAGACGCCCAGCCATCTGCAGGTTCTCAGCACCTGGGACTTCCCATCCTCATCTCGTCTCCTCCTCCTCCCTCAATTCCTGCGCATCAATTCTATTGTTGCGCTTTCTGTCGCCGTCCTCCTGCGACTCCATCCGTGCCACTATTTTTTGGATCAGCAGATTTCGCATTTTGAACCCGCTTTTCAGCCGGTCATTGCATCATGGCTGACAAGGATATTAAAGAAGGTGATGAAGGTGGGTTTACGCGCAAAAAACGCGCCTTCACCAATGATTCTGGCAACCTGGAGCTCTAGTCTCACTTTCTCTTATCTGCTGCAACCTTCTTACAAGCCAATTGCATATGCGACGCGTCAAAATATAGACTAGCAGCCAATGTAGATGATACATCGGACCTGACTGACAAGCTCGTATAGTCTCGTGGCAATGGTCCGGAGGTCGCCCCGGCGGCACTGCTGCAGAAGTCGCCACGGAGGGGAAAGTTGCTGTTGAATCTCACCGTGGCAACACCATTGCCAAGAATGCCGAGCCCGATAACCCCGCCGTACACGTTGAGCGCCCCGGCAACGACGTCGTGAAGAAGGCGAGTGAGCTTGAGGTCGACGAAGAGGGCCCCAAGCACAAGGGCGACGCTAAGAAGGGAGAGAAGCGAGAAGCCCAGGAAAACCCAGATGGAGAAGACGACGCCAAAAAACAGAAGACAGACGCTGTCAATGGCGAGAACGCTAAGAAAGGAAAGGCCTCAGGCAGAGGTCGACCTAAGAAAGGTGGCTCTGAAAGCAATGGTGCTGCTTCCAAGCCAAAAGCTGAGAAGATGGAAAGGCCAAAGAAGGAACCGAAGAAGGCTGCTACTGCTGATGGTCAGCCGAGACGGAGCGCGAGGAACAAGTCCTGAGGACGGACAAGAGCAATGGCTATCTTCAAGGCCTGACCTTCTCCTGATCTGGTCGAAACTGCCTTTACGGGTATTGGTCTATTTCTTACTCCCTATTTTCCTTGTTTATCAGCGTCTACACGCCAGGGCTGAAAAGGCAACAATTAACGATAAGGTCGGAAACCTAAGCATTTGGCTAAGGTACGGAATGGGTGGTAAGAATTTCACGCGGGCGGCTCAAAAGTAGCATGGCTGGAATGTGTTCGACAATGATCATTTTGTACAGTAGTCCGACACGTTATTGATTTTGCGTATGAATCAAGTTTGTTTCACTTGATATACAGACAAAGTCCTGTGGCATACATCATGCCAGTCAGTAAGGTCGTCATCCAAAAGCTGGTCCTCACCGTCCGCACGGGCTTTGCGCAGAAGGACCCTCTGGGTGGCGGTCGTCTTCTTATCACGATCTTTGGTTCTCAACTTATTCTGGTTCTAGAAGTACCAGAGAACCCATTTTGACCCCTACACAAAAGGATGCTTTCTCCAAGCCAGAGCTTTCTCCGACGCCAACTGAGATTTGATCGGCTAGTTGTTGTGGTAATGCAGAAGCCTTAAAATGTGCATCGAGTTCATTGCTGTACACAACGTCTAGAAGACATCTACAAAGCTAGTGACTTCGGCCAAATGTCAAACCAGGTGGATGTGCTAAGAATTGGAGCGTCAGCATTTTCATCAGTCGGAACCGACTAGCTTTAGAGATAGAGTGTGCGGTCATGTTTTGTTCGACGATGGTATGAAGGTGTCGACTTTGGTCTAGTCGGTGCTTGTTCGAATATTTTTGCGCTGAAGGCTTTCTCGGTTCCGGCCTGTCACAATGCTAGATATTCGTGCATTGCCTTGACTTCTAAGCCAACTAGATCTTGCATAGCACCAGACCGGACCATGAATGTGATGCTCGAATCAGCCAAGAAACTTGTATTAGGGTGTACCTAGAGATGATCGTAAACGTGCTTGGATAGAAGTTTGTGGTAGACTGTCCTTCATCCATCTGCCAGAGTGCCATGTCGTTGCCTACCTCATAGTGGTGTCTGCTGTACTAACCACTGGCTTACAGTGGCCTCGCTTTCACCAATCGCAACAAGGCGTAGAAGTTGCTAGGTTGTGCGTCCTCCTAAGAAGCTCGTTTAGACTAATGTTGAAAGATACCTTGAAGCTGTGAACGAGTAGGCTGGCTACGGCAATTGCGTTGCTGTTCCTTTGTTCATAAATGCCTTTCTAGAGATGACAAATTTAAAAGCGTCGTATTCCATAACGCCCAGTATGAAAATGACAAAGAACTCAGCATAGGTTTACATTGTCATCACGTCAATGGGAGCTTTGTCTAAGAATTGTTTGCCGACCGCGCTTGTCTATACATTCAGTCAGCAAGCACAAACTCAGAAACTCACGAGTGTAGATAGTCATAGCATCTCGCTTGTCGCGGAGTTCAATCATCCATTAGTAAATAAGCCTCATTTCACCATCTGTGACATAGCCCAAGCATTGAAAGCAAAATTTCGCAGCCTGCCTTATCTACCATGCCAGACTGCCACCGCAAGCTATTTCAATATCATTATTCGGGCAACAATATTACTCTTCTCAAACCTTGTCTCCGCATAGACTGCAAGACATGTCGCCTCAGCCTCAATAAACGCTGTCTTCGAGAGATCGTGAGTCCCATTTGGCCAGACGTCAAACAGCAGTTAGTCCCTGGTGGGAGGACAGCAGGCAAGACCGAGTTAATCCGTATGGAGCAGCTGAGTGAAGAGGCAATGCAGACAGAAGTGACAGAATCCGTGCAGCAGGAGGAGGGCAGAAGCCTTAGCAGGAGACCGAGGTTTCGCAAGAGGATCGTGCTGAGATTCCAGAACAAAAGGCCAGAATTCATCGAATGGGCGAAGAACCGGCGTAAAGTGGGAGTTGGAAGAGATGTCAGATTGCACTTCCGGAACAGAAGAACCTGCTTCGCAGCCCTTGTCGCGAGATTAAGTAAAGAGCGTACAGAAAAGGCGCAAAAGACGCGGTGCCATCGAATTGAGGAGTCCGATGACCGGTAGTATGTAGAATAGCAGTCCGCCGGAGAATCTGCTTCGATTTAGGAGCTGAGGATACGTCGGATGGTATCTGTGTAAATTTCTAGATTGAAAGATATGTCAAGAGTCTAATGGCTTCACGATTCCCAGAAGCTCCTTAATGGGGTCAAACCGCTGCGAGCGATGCTGCTGATATATTTGGTTCTGAAGTTCTTCCTTCGGCGCCGAACAATGATGGTTACAACAGGCTGGACTGCTAATTCGAGGGCAGATGTCGGGGATGTCCTTCTGAAACTTTTTCACTGGGACTGCGCAAAGGATATTTCATGCCCATCTGATGTTCCCATAGCACACGATCGAAAATTTCCTCCTCGTAAAGCCTCGGCATCTCCGGAATACATGAACGTCTTCCCTAGCGCTTTAAGCGGTACTTGGTCGTCTGTGAACTCAATCGAGCATGGTGTCACTTTGTAGGCGCTGGTTTCGTAGTGTGCGAGCTTGTCTTCATCTTCTTGAGATTGCACCACATACGCGTCGCCCTCGACGATGTTTCCAGCTGGGCCATCAAGGAGAGTACGGTAAGGACCCCAATTCGATAGTGGCCATCCCCAAATACGAGCCGGTCGATATTTGGGTGGTTGCTGCAATTCGAGTATTCTTGTCAATACTTCAGGCTGTCTAAGAGTACCGTAGAAGAAATAATATTTAGGGCTGTATCGTTCAGGCTCTGGAGGGTTGCGGTCCAGCTCTGCCTGAAGATTTTCCAAGTAGTTTTCCAGTGCCGAGGCAAGTTTTGCGAGGAACGGAGACTCTGTCTCAATTTGTGGGCGAGGCATCTTGCGGTCTGGCGGAAGCGGAGGTGCAAATGGGGTAGTCTCCATGTTCAAGTTTAGTTTATGCTTTTTTCTACCGTTTACTTTGCATGTCACGATGGAGTTAGTGGAATGTGTGTGACAAAAGTGCGGCACAGCCTCGAACTGGTAGACTTCCAATGGCTTACGTAAGACGGAATTCAAAGACTCGCGAGACTCATCGCTTTCATTATGGAGTATTGAGGCTGAGTGGACTTACCAGCAAGACCTGGTGGCAATAACAGCTGGCCGATGCTCTTGCTTCCACGCATTTAGGAACCACAGCGAGAGCTTTGAAACACAATGGACGAGCCGGGTACTCTACTGATTCTCCTGAAGCTCAGAAGATTCGAAGGATAAGTAAATCAGAACAGGAGCCATCTGGTGAGCATGGCACTCCATGGCAATATCGTGTTCCCTTTCCATCAAAGCTGTAAGGCTCCCGGAGAGAGATTCGTTCTCTCCCAATACCGTTCAGCCTCGCAAGCTATGCCAGGCTCAACACCCGCTCACGATATGTAACCCCATCTCTCACCACTGGTTGGCTACGAACCCACGCTGTCCCACGGACTGAGACAATTAGCACTGAAGTCTGGATGTGGACCACTTGAAGGTTCTCTATAGACGCTATCCATTTTCTGGCGCCGCCTTGTTTCAGGCTCCAACTACACCCTAGCCGCTGCTGCGGCACAGCTGGAGTTGTATGTAAACTTGAGCGACGAGCGATATCACAGGGCTCGCTTTTCAAGTTTTCGCAAGTTTCCAGTGCTTTCTGTCAATTTCTTCTATCAAAGCTTATGTCCAAGTCAAATATAGAGAGGAAACAATGACAATCTCCTGAAGCAGCTCTACTTTATCGTGCCCAAATTGGTCGAACGATATATCTTGGGAAAGGGGCTTCCGGAATAATTCCTACGTATCTCTTTGATCACCGCATACTCTAATTCGCCACCGACTGCGAAGATGTGCTTCGAGAACGAAAAAACAAACGCAGATCAGCCTGCGCCTGCCAGACCAACATGACTATCAACAAGGTCGAGAAGGTCCGACATCAACTTGGAGAATACCAGTCAAGGCGGAGATGATCCGGCTCAAGTCCCTTCGTCTTCTGTGAGAAGATCGAGAAAAGTCAGCGAACATGGCCAGACGCAAGTGCCGGCGCCGCCACCTCCACCTCCACCCCCACCCGCAGTTCCGATTGTGCAACGACGATCTCAACTTCCATCCACGGCTTCTGGGTCCTCGCGACCACGAGCACCAACTGGCAGCCTTGCTATTGGGATTGAAACGGAACTTATGCTTCAAGGTCGTCAGCCGGGCACGGCATCAAATTCTTTAGGGTCGTTCACTCAAAAATTTACCAAGGCGTACAATGAACTAGTTCCGGAAAAGCATCCACGCATGCAAAGCCGTCTACCCGGTACTCCATCGGGCCCTGCCCATACTCAATGGTGTTTGCATCACGACCCCACCGTTGAGACGCGTAAAGAGCCTTGTAAGTATACCTTAAAGTATTTGGCCCGCTTTTTACGTTTTTATGCTTACCTGACATAGGGGGCGTTGAAATCGTTTCTCACATACTTCTGCTATACACAACGTCAAAATGGCGGGCCGACGTCGAAGCTCTGTGGTCCTTCCTCAACGGTGAATACATAGTAACTGCTAATAACAACTGCAGCACGCATGTCCATATATCTTTAGCTAAGGGCTATTCCGTGTCAGATCTGAAAAATTTGGCCGCCTCTGTCATATACTTTGAGCCTGCTCTTGAAGCGTTGGTCCCACCGAACCGACGTGGAAACGAGTATGCGAGAAGCAACTGGATTGACAATGCGAATTTCGGTTACAAGAAAAAATTAAGATCTGAGTCGATTGCCATGATCATGAAGTGCGGAATCGATGAGGAAGTCATCAACCTCATGAATCCTCGAGGCGAAAGATATTTTGGTTGGAACTTCCTCGCACTCAGGAAATATAAAACAATCGAGTTCCGGAGGGGGGCAGCTAGTTTGAGTGTTCGCGACGCCTTTATGTGGGTGGAACTAGCAGTTTCTTTTGTGCTGGCAGCTCTCAGGCTAGGTTCGGCGCAGGAGCTCACAGCCATTCCTGCAACAGTAGGAGGTTTGAGAGCCTTCATGAGCCAGGCCAAACTCGAAAATGCGCTTGGTCAGAAGAATCCTCCTCACGTGAACCGATTGTTTCAAGACAGGGTAAAGGATGAAAGGGTTGATCCAATTCCTGTTGGGGACCTGACCCCGGAAAAACGATTAAAGCTCAAAAAGAAGATCGAAGCGGATGCCAAAAGCGATCCGATGCTAGACAGACTCAAATCAGCCCAAGCTTCAGGTACCATCTAAAGACTGGCACTTTAGATACAACAAGCCAAATCTCCGTGTGATTATGTCGCGGGGCTTGCATTATACCACTATGCTGGGAGAGGTTGACGATCGGAATTTATTGAAGCCAAATGAGTAGTTCTCTGAACGCTTCGCAGTACATCAATACGTACAACCAAGACCTGGTGACTGTTTATCGCGGTCTGTATACCGTGTTTTTGGGAATAGTAGCTGAGGTTAAAAGAACTTGACGCATAGCTTCGGAACTTCAAGGCCCGTTGATTTGAAGTATCCCACAGACCGCTACAAGATCTTCACCCGATACCCGTCATTCAGCATCACTGAAAAGTCTTGTTGGCCACAAGACGCTCTCAAATGAATGCTCATACATCTTGTACGTTCTTCATTGCTGGCTTGTTGCACGGTCAACATGGCGGAGTATGTAGCAAAAATCTCGATGCAGCTTCTCTTATCTCAATTGGATTTGTTAGGTTTCCTCGACAAAATCTATCCCGAATCTCTGAATACATCAGGCTGAGGTAGAAACATTCGTACGGAGTAGTGTAGTCCCGAGAAGGAGCAAAGTTCCGCCTTCCCTCCTCGACGGAGGCACGGACACAGTGTTCCGCTCACTCCTACGTACCTAGGAGGTGGTAGGTAGCGTAGCTTTGGCTGTCTGGCAACATCCCAGCCAGCCGCATCAATCTTCTTAATCGAAGGACCACTCCATCATCTACGCAGCCATACGTGCACCCAACTCAACAATGTCGAACTTTGCGCCCTACCAATCCGACACCCCAGAACATGTCCGCGCCCTCTCCCCCTCCCCACCTCCATCCACGAACCACAACCGCATCGCCTCCCCCCGACGCTCCCTCTCCAGCAGCCCTCAACCTGGCCGCAATCGCAATCCCGACTCCGCTGCACGCCAACCCCGCAATATCAGCGAAGTGCTCCCGAGTCCGGGGCAGTATGCCGACGGCGCGAACGACAGCTACCAGAATGGGTCCGGGCAGTATTTCGACGACCCCGCTGCAGCGGAGGAAGGGCGGGTCACGGGAGAGGAAGAGGAGGCGAGCGGTTTCGGGGGAGGGGGAAGTGGGATTGGAGGGGTGGGGAGAGGGTGGAATGGGAGGGATGTAGATGTGTTTGAGACCAGTCTGCCGCTGCGGATGGATTATGAGGCGTGCGTGCCGTATTTGCTGCTGCCGCCGGCGGGTGGGGTGTTGATACTGCTGTTGGAGCACAAGAGTGACTATGTGCGGTTTCATGCTTGGCAGAGCTCGTTGCTAGTATGTGCTGTCGAGATGAGAAGTGATTGGTGATTCAGGCTGACAATTGCGCAGTTTACTGTCATTTTCGTTATACACCTCGTTTTCTCGTTCTCGGCGATCGTTTCTTGGATGCTCTTCGCCTGTGACTTATTGTTGATTGGGTGGCTGTCTTTTCGGGCTTATCGGGATGGTGAGCTCCTGTCACGGTGCTAATTAAACCTTGCATGAATGCTAATGATCCGGCATAGCTGAGACACTAGATCGATGCCAGGTACCATTCTTCGGACCATTAGCGTCGTCGATTCTGGACGATGAATAATGGCATATTGTGCGATCGGACGGTGTTCGTCACGTTTGACTACAATAATCGTGGACTCCTACGGACCCACCATGTAAGAGCATATATATGGCGTTTTATGGTGCATGATATCGGAGTCAGGGTAGAGCCAAGTCTTCGCTCGGAATGGGTAAATAATACAGCTATCATAATCTTAATCGAATGATTGGTCATATTCCGCCGCATCTCAAGCAGGTCTCCTGGAAGTTTTCTGTGCACTATCGCCGCGATACTCATCAGCCAAATCTTTCCTTTGCAAGAGCCCTGAGCATTTCCATTGTCTTCTCCTCTTTTGCCTTATGCTCCTCAAGCCTCTCCTCCCGCTCTTTTGCCCTAGCTCTCCAAATTTCTTCTTTCCTCAGCTCTCTCTCATTCTTCTTCTTCTCTATTTCCTGTTTCTTCGCCTTGTAGGCTTCAACTCCCTCGTCACCAAACATTTCGCCTTCCCCCGCCTCTGGAGCCCCTGGTGACTTATCACGGAAAGACCGCATTTGATCTGCCTTCTCTCGCTTCTTCTCCAGCTGTCGCTCTCGTGTACCTGGTTCGGCGCGAGTGACGAGATCGTCAAGGCGCTCCTTTTGTTGCTTGCGATCCATCTTGCGTTCGTAATGGAGATCTTCCTGCTGATGATGTGCATCCTTGACAGCCATCTCGTTACGCATTTCTAGATCCTGTATGCTTGGGACGGCTGGCCCTGTCGCATGCCTCACACTGCTTTCTGGAAGTACTGGACCATACTCGTCATCCTCATCACTATCCACATCCTTTTCTGCACCAGATCGACGGCTGAGGGAACCTTGTGTTACACTAGTAGAGGGCTCTGAAATATTCAACGGCGCGGCGGTAGAGAGCGCTTTTCGTTTCGTCTCAGGATCGTACCAACCTTCTGCTAGCTCTCCACGGTTCCTGCAATGTCAGCAACGGTCCCTGTAGAGTAGGTTACGCCTTGTAAATGGCATATACTCACCATTTCTTAATGAAGCTCTTCCACCGTCCTTTTGCCTCTTCCGGGCTTATATTGTCTATGTCTAATCGCTTTTGTATGTCCAGGTATAGGGCAAACATAGGTTTGTACTCGTCAAACTCGTGCTTGGAGAGCTCAGGAGCACTGAAAGGAAGTCTTGGCGAGGTCTTTGGCTTAGCATTCCTAGAATGACCAGAATACGGTTGCGAATCCGATATACGTCTTCTCTTTTGTCGATGCTCATTCTGGGATAGCGCCATAGCGATTCGCGCAATCTCAATTCCTGATTTAGCGTTTGAAAGCGTACATAGGGATGCGGCAACCTGCGGCCCTCCGGGGAATGATTGCATCTGAAGGCAACTCATCTATATTGGCATGGACAGACAAATTATTGGCAATCTATCTGACGTCGACTTGGGACCTCGTGCTTTGTCTCTCGTATATATATATATACCTTATGTATGCGGATTTTAAGCTTCTTATCATGCTTTTGAAAGATGCGCCATGCGACTTAACGTCGCATATCTTTGAGCGTGCAGGCTATCTTCTGGCGTGTTTCTAACATCGAAGACCCGGATCTAGAGTTTGATGATATCAGAGCTCGAAATCCGACCAAGCTTGTAGTAAGACTCGGCCTTACTGAAAGGATTGGCCCCAGCTCTCTAGTAGGGCTGCAAAAACTGCGATTGCATAGATTTTGTGTCGTGGTAGAGGCTATTGCAGGACTTTCACAGCGATATCCCCGGAGTCATACACTAGCATTTGGTATTGTAATATTGGCCGAAAGCTGTGGACCACCATGTATCAATACGTTCTGGACTCATGCTTGGCCCTTTCAGACACTGACTTCAATCTTGACCTGGCTCTCTTTCCCTGAATGCAAAGACCATGAGGATCTGGCTAGACTCCTAGGGACAGACAAGAATCTTAATATCGTGGGCGGCCCGTGTTGTAGTATTACACGCTGAATGTAAAGTCAAAGCGTAGAGGCATGTTTGTGAAAGATTGCTTTGACATCCCATTGGCGTCCTGAGCGCATGAATTTCACGAAAAAAAAGCTACGAAGGAAGACACCGACAGTCAACGGGTCGCTGTTCCGTTGAAGAAAGCAAAAAGAAGGAAAGAGAACCTCTGTTCAGTCGCAAAAGTTTCTGTCACTCATATCTTGCACGTAGATCACATGAATTCCATAACCAATAGCCTACACGTTTGCAGCATCTCCCTATCCAGCTGCTCTCAACCTGGCAAGGGTCTTGCATTAAGTGTCTTCAAATTCTCTTTCTTCAGCCCATCAGATCTACTGCTTAGACGCTCTACTCTCCCTCTATCTTCTCCCCACAACTTCCGCCCTGCCACTCCATCAGTCTTCGCAAGAATCTCGTCCCTCCTCCTCCCTCCCACTCTCCGACCTTCTCGCACCACTTTCCCCACGTCGACGCTCCCGTAACAAAGTTCACTCCAACACACCAGTCTTCCTGCTCGCACTTATCAATGCATTCATATACGTCCTTGACCACGATCTCCGTCTCCTGCACCTTCCCCAAACGCACGGTATCAGCGCGCACCCGCCACACCGTGCCACTGGCCGAGGTGTAATTGACAGTGCGGTCGTGGCCATGCGCGAGGTATGTGTTCGTGTGGACGGAGAGAGAGTTTGGAGAGAACCAATCAGGCTGACGGTAATGATTGATGATGGAGACGAGGCTAGTGAAAAGCGTGTGGAATAAGGCTGCAAGCAGCATGCCAAGGAGGACGAGGACAATGAATCTAGTGAGTCCGAAGAGGATGCCTGAATACTGGGACTCGTCTTTCGCACGCTTACGGCTCTCGTTTGCTTTGGATTCAGGAGCTTCAGTGGGTGTTGTTGGGCACTGGCTTGTGTCAGCGTTCGGCGGTTTCGCTGTCGATGCATCGCTTGGTGAAGATGACGGCTTGAGTTGAGGAATATCGTTAGTCTGCGGACGCCATGGCCAGGATTCAAGCGCGCTCAACGATGATGTCGGACTCGGTGCCTGAGACCTTTGACGCTCAAGATTAGAAATCCACAAGGGGGTGCCGTACCCGTAGTCGTCAGATAAATGCTCGCTATCTGGTAATGGCAGGTAACTAGGGCTCTCCCCGCCATGGTTTGCGAGTGAACTTCGGGTTGAAGGTGAATATCGGTCGGCTGAGTTTGCACGCTTCAGTGGTACTGACAAGGGATGAGAACTTTCTTTGGCCATTTCGCTGGATGCAAGTAAAGGCTTCGACGACAAAAGGTGATCGTAGACAGAAAACACTGCATTTTATACGAAAGCTATAGAGTATCATCGCGTAGCTATAGGTACATGAATGGAGATATCACAGCAGGCAGGCTTTCCCAATCAGGCATCACCCTGCAGACGTCACACCAGATCACGCGCCAACGACCAATTAATCCACTTAACGACTCATTCTGGCGTCTCTCACAAATTCCTTGACGACAAAGCATACCCTGATTTCACAAAGAACAACACCTTCGTCCGCGGCCTCCACGCTTTCAGCCAGAGCACGGGTGGAATTCCGCACAATCCGGGTAGCCAAACTTCCCACGATTTCGGTTGTGATTCTCAGGCTTGAATCTAGGATTCAATTTCGACTGTAATGCAGTCGTATTATGGGGTCGTACACGACGGGCTGGAGCCATCCCAGCCAGGTCTGCTTCAGACCGTTTCTTGTGCCCTCCTCCTGGCGGAAGCCCTGTCAGATCTTCAGCTACCCAGTAGAACCTTTTTTCTATGCTTGAATCCGTGATGGTACCACCTTCGTCCATGTCTCGAGCCAGGAGCGGCATTTCCGACTTGACTCCTGGATGGCTTTGTCTTAAACCTTCGCTCGAATCTGAAATGGTACCGGCTTGATCTTGGTCCTGAGTCAGCACTTTTGAGTACAGCCCCCTTTTTCCTGTGCTTGAATCCTTGATGGTGCCGCCCTGATCTTGGTCTCGAACTAGCACGTGTGGCGACATTTCCCTTTTCTTTATGCCCAGACCTGTGCTGGAACCTGTGCTCGAATCGGAAATGGTACCACCTTGGTCCTGATCCCGAGCCAGCACGTGTGGCGACGCCTCCCTTTTTCCTATGCCCGAACCTGAGCCCGAGCCTGTGCTCGAACCTGTGCTCGAATCGGAAATGGTACCACCTTGGTCCTGATCCCGAGCCAGCACGTGTGGCGACGGACCCCTTTTTGCTATGCCCGAACCTGAGCCCGAACCTGTGCTCGAATCAGAAATGGTGCCGCCTTGATCCCGATCCCGAGCCAGCACCCTCTGCAACTCCTCCTTGCTGTCTACTACACTAACATTCTTGAACACGGGTGTCGCCGCTTCGGCTCCCGAATTGCCTCTGTGTGACACCTCCTCGGAGATAGCAGATGCAAGACTACGAAACGCTATGAGGACAAACACAATGAGAAGAAGAAGAGCCACGAGGGCGCAAACATATTGGGCATGCCGATGACGGTCTTGGTGACGGCGACGATACGCCTCGGCCACTGATCGATCTGAAAGTGTGGATTGGGACGGCGAACCAAGGTCGGCGGCGGCTGCTTCCTCGGCGGGCAGGGCGCTTTCGATGTCGCAATTAGACTTCTTGGTAGAGGATCCGATGTCGTAGGTAGACGACATTTTGTGAGAGTTCAAGATGTTTTTTTTTGAAAAGGCGGATCAAAGATGGGAGGTGCTGCTTATATAACGGAGAATAGAATAGAATTCTGCCTGTGGGAAAGCCGCTTAGGTCCTCACTGACGTGGCCATTAGTTAAAGATTAATCAGGTACTTACCTTACCGCGGCTGGGGGGTTCCTCAACTGGTAATTAATACAATGTAATTTCGACTTTACTGTTATGACATTGTTGGCCTGTGTTAACGCCGCCTTAACATGGGCCAACATGGTCATAACAGTTAAACTGAGGTAACATTGTATTAATTACTGGATGAGGAACCCCCCAGCCGCGGTAAGGTAGGTAGTACAAGATTGGTAGACTAATACGAGACAGGTTGGGGGGGGAGTGGATGAGTCGTCCAAGTCAACAGAAAAACTATCCGAAAAAAGGTCTGAATGTGGATTTTGATACCTTGGTATACCATCGATCCGCCGTGATATATGGAAAATGCGTCCAGTATGACATGAAAATGCGCCCAAGGCGTCAAACAAGAAAACGAAGAGTGATTCGACAAGAATACAGGATGTCGAGAAAATGTCCAATAGAGATGGTGTTCCAATCCCACCTGATTCCTCGAGTACGAAGCAAGCTTGAGCGGCGGAGCTCACAGTATGCAGCAGAATTCCTCCCTTCAGAGTTCCATTTTTCGGCCTCAACTCACGTAATCCAGCCAAATGCTGCCTGCTCGTAAATCTTCATATCCACTTTTTATTAGCTCCTCCCAAGTCCTCATTTTTAGAAACTCTCCATAGCCCCACCCACCTCACGGAGTCCACGAAATTCACCGTCCGTCCATCCAATACCCTCACCGAATCTTCCCAAACAAATCCAACCCTCCATCCTCACCCGCAAACTGGCCCTGCCCAATCCCCATGCCGAAATCCGGCAATCGTGGCGGCGGCGTCCTCTGCTTCTCCTCCTCCCGCTCCTCCTCCTCTCCCCCTTCCTCCTCGCCCTCCCCCTCCTGCACCCGCCGCTCCAAATCCGTCACATACCCCCCATGTCGAAAACCCCCCGCATCAAGCCTCCCACTCGCCACATCCATACTATCATGCGCCGCATCCTCCTTCCCAGGGACCTGCACCTCGTCCACCGTCTCGACACCAACCCCCAGCGGCATGCCGCTCATGCGCCTCCGGAACCAGCTGCCGCTTTTCTTCTTCCGTAGACCGTAGCCCTGGCGTCCGCTGATGCTGCCGCTGGCATTGCTCGCGAGCTCCTCCGCCGTGCTCGTCCCCGTATTCAGGCTGCTGGTGCGGGAGCGCGGCTTGAAGCTCGAGATGAAGCCGCCCACGGGGCTGAAGGGGCGGATCGGCCGCGGGCTCGCTACCTCGGTCTCGTGCGCCTTGTCGTTGGGGCTGTTACTACTGCTGTTGTTGTTGTTGTTGTGATGCTGCTCCTCGGTGCGGTCGTAGCGGATGTTGCTGTCGAAGGCGCCGGAGAGACGGCGGAGGCCGAGGAGGCTGCGCTTGTTTTGGGGGGTGATGCCGGGTCGGGTGGATGCTGCGGGACTGGATACGGTGGTGGTGAAGGTGGAGGCGGTGGGAGAGAGCATGTCGTAGCTGCTTGTGCGTAGGTTGCTGCCTTTCCGTGCACGTGGACCTGGTGGAGGGGAACCGGCTGGCGTGTGGTTCTGGCTTGCGGCTGGGGATGCAGGTAGATTGTCCAGGTCGACAGGCGTGGTAGGATGTGAGTTGAGAGGGCCGCGGCCAGGAGTTGGTGGGCGAGATGGAAGACGAGTAATGGGCTCTTGCTTGGGTGGAGTGGCTGGTGGCGAAGGGATTGAGGTACCTTTGGTGAGCGAGAAATCAATGGGCGAATATGGTGGGAGAAAATTTGTTTGGGAAGCCATGACCACGGTTGAGTGGGACGTAACCTAGCAGTTCCAGATGGGGGAACACGGTCTCGGAAGGACTGGGTAGGAAAGTAGTATATATGGTAGTACAAATCAAGTACAACCTCTCAAGCGAATGAGAAGCAGTTAGATAATTGAAGTAAGAGCAATGGAACGGCCTCTCCTCAGAAAGCGATTGGGATGTGTTGCTGAGTGGGTGCTGACACTCAACGTTCCGTACGCCGAGCAGTGAAACTAGCAAAGCAAGCGATTGTACACGGCGAAAAAGGATGAAACGACGGTTGGTGTACGCCGCAAAAGAAGAAGGGTCGGGTAAGTCGCAAGCAAGTAGGAAGCAACAACAGAGCAAGAAAGAGGAAAGCACAGAAAGGCAGTCGGTGGAGCGAGTGGATGAGAAGGTGAGAAGGTGGAAAGGTGTCGAGGTCGGAAGAGGGAAAAAGGTGGAGTGGGGCCAAACTGGCCAAAATCACCAGCTGCAGAGAGAGTGAGAGGCTGCAGGAAAGAAAGCTTGACATGGACCAGGGGTCGACGAGGTCCAGCTGGACGCTTTGGTGCTTTGGTCTATTACTTTGGCCTACTTTGCTCAGGCCAGCCAGAGCTTGGCTTTTGGGCCCTGCCCCAGCTTTCCGTTTGCACAGACCGTGCTCCACAGAGCTCCAAACTTGGCTCCTCGCCTGTCTCCTGCCAAGACGGGTTAAGGTCCAACGCTTTTTGGGGGTCTCTTCGAATCATCTCGGGCCGTCGATGCTATTCTCGCGACGCACGCTGAGCCAGGTTCGGCCGCCACGACAGGAAATTCACCGTGACACGTCTTCGACACCTCTGGTCATGCACCAATACGACCGACTAGGTAATGACGGGCTTCTGGTTTATGCGTGTTCGAAGGCGTATGCAAGGGTCGGGTGTGGCCGAGTGCAGACACCATGCAGCACCCCTGCACCCCTGCATATGTGAAGAAGCACGCGGGGTGACTGCAAACCGCCCTCGGAATCGCGGCTGCGTTTCACCACCAGAAGATCTTGATCCCAAGCCAGAGATGAGATGAGATATCTACAGTCTGGAAGATTATGAGGCTGAGATGCCGCAATCCTAGAGCGCACATGCTGTCATGCTTGCAGGATGAAATGCCATTTAATCTATTCTAATTACCTGTGTATGCATCGTCGATCGAGATTCGTATCCTCACCACCGCTACGTGCCCTTGTCATCATCATCATCATCATCATCATCATCATCATCATCATCATCATCATTGTAAATTTCGCCACCTAATTAGGTCCTCTTCGGATGCTCCAGTGGCTTCAACATCACATTCTGTGCCGTCGGGCGCCCACTCAATGTATCCACCACGTCCTTGTAGTCAAGCCAGAACTCATTCTTGGGTCGACGGTCCTTCCAGTCCGTCTCCTCCTTCTCAATCTCGTCCATCGGGCTGAACTTGACCTTGGCTCCTCTGATACCGATGACTACTGCACTCATATTATCTGCCGCGATCTCCTCCTTGCTGATTCTTTTCCGTCGGAATTCCTCAAGATGTTGCAGACTCTTGACCCCGAATCGCACCGCTCGGACACGATCCATAGGGCTGGGGGTCCCACCCTGCTGAACATGACCAGGCACTGCACTGCGCGATTCGAATCTACCATTTGCTTCCTCTTTAATCATGTCGGCAATCATCTGGGTAGTGTAGGTCTGGCTAGCCTTCTCATTCCTGAGAATGATTTTGCCCGCTCGGTTCTGTCCCTTGTCTTTGGAAAAACTGTCCCTGAGCCACTGAATATCATTTGCGAGCATCCGAATGTTAATTCCTTCCTCGGGAGTATACACGGCGAATGCCCCAATCCCGAGACCTGCTAATGTGGCCACATATCCGCTAGCACCGCCTTGCGTCTCAATAATGAATATACGACGACGAGAAGCAGAGGCTGACTGTCGAATGGCATCGCAATACTCGATAAGTGCATTGAGACATGTGTCGCTTCCGACCGAGTATTCAGTCCCGGGCACGTTGTTGCTGATGGTCGCAGGTAGCACCACCATGGGGATTTTTAATGACGCGTATTTCTGCCTCGCCTGCCTCAATTCGCTGAGCGCAGTGAATGCTTCGAATCCACCAATGATGAATAGCGCATCCAATTTGTAAAGTTCGAAGCAGTTGGCAACCGTCTCCATATCTTCCGAAGGTAAGCCACGGTTGGTTCCAATTTCTGAGCCTCCTCGGCTGGCCCATTGCTCCGCATCGAGCCACTCTACCTCACGAACAGAGCCAAGAGGTTGGTCATCATGATGTCGAATCAAGCCAGGGAATCCGTTATGAAGCGCAACTGGAGTATGACCACGAGTGAGGCAGTACGCTACGGCAGCCCGAGTTGCTGCATTCATGCCTCCTGCAGGAGCGCCAACGTGTATGAGACCGATTCGCATTCGCTGAATTTGTACTATTAGTAAGTGGACATATAAATTCAGAATAATATTTGCCCACCTCGTCCTCTGGTAAGAGCATGTCCTGCTTGTCGGTAGCCGTCGTAATGTCAAAGGCCTGCATATATTCCGCAAACTCCGCATCCCGCATTGTGATGGCTTCCTCGAACTTTTTGTTCTCTATAAGTTCTGCAACCTTGTTTGTGGCCGCGACAGCCTCGACAAGAGGCCTGCGGACAATCTTGTTCTCGATGATGGAGATCATCGGACTAGGGGTACTGGGCTCTGACTCAAGAACGGCTTTAACGGCCTCAACACCTTGTAGCGTGGAAAGGATGCGATCATAGGCACAAGCATTCCCACCTCTTTGAACGTGCCCAAGAGTTGTGATTCGAGTGTCCAGTCCGAGGTCGTTTGAAAGGAGGTCCTTCACTCTGGAGGCTTTGATGGGTTTTAGCTGTCGATCGTGGGCACCTTCGGCGATGATAACAATCGTCTTCCGTTTTCCCAATTTCCGATGCTATGTTGATAAGAGGAGAAAGATTGAAATAGGACTTGCGGAGACTTACCTTGGAGACAATGCTGCACATTTGCTTTTCCCATTCGACTGGCGGCGGTCTCTCGGGCAGAAAGACGAAGTCTGCTCCAGTGCTGACTCCAGACATCAAGGCCAGCCATCCGCAGTGCCTTCCCATAACCTCAATTACAAATGCTCTTTGATGTGATGAAGCGGTTGCATCAATGTAATCCACCATCTGACAGATTCTTCCCAAACTCGAATAGCAGCCAATTGTAGCGTCCGTGAGGGACATATCATTATCGATTGAACCCACCATGCCCACTATGTTGAGATGTTTATGTGATTCTGCCTGCTCTTTTCTGATTTCGCCTTGCTTTACCAATTCACTGAGTAGCTCCGGCCACTCCGATCTAAACTTGTCAGCTCCTGTCAAGCTGCCATCACCTCCAATTATCACCAGCGCGTCGATTCCCTTCATGATCATGTTTTTAGCGGCCTTTCGTCTGCCATCCCGTTCTCTGAAAGCAGGACACCGAGCGGTTCCAATCAGAGTTCCACCTTCAGATAGCCATCCACGGACGTCATCCCAGCTCATTTTCTTGATGAGGTCACCTCCTTGTACTAGGCCCTCGTAGCCTTCGTAGACTCCATAAGCTTCGCAACCTTTGGCGATAGACATCCTCACTACAGCACGTACAGCACCGTTCATGCCTGGCGCGTCGCCGCCGGAGGTCATCACCCCGATTCTGCGCTTTGGGGGGCTCTCTGTCGTAGTCATGTTGCTTCGTGTTGTGTGAATATGGGAAAGGATCGGCTTAAATGCTGGTTGATAAAGAGCTGAAACGGTGGGGCGCGCCTGTTGAGAACTTACGAAATCCAACCAGGACGTGCTCAGCTGGTTTTTATGGGGATCGGTCGGGCTTTTCGATGAGCTCACGTCACACAGCAGCTTCTGCTTATCCTTTTCAGAGCTATTATTGTACTCAATATTCGCAGCACGCGGTTGACAAAAAAACCCGCACAGCGGAACTGGGGGGTGCCTCGCCAGAAAAGCAGCCACACCTGTAGATCACCTCTACGGGGTACAAATTATTATTCGACAATCTCTTGAGTCTAAAAGGTGGTGACTGTGCAACAGCAAACGAGCCTAATATACATGTGTGATCTTTTCTGTCTACCTTATGAAGCACCCCCCAATTTTGGTGTGCGGGTTTTTCTGTCAACCGCGTGCCCAGTTGGAAACCGCGTCCCATTGCAAGGTGCAGAAGCTCCGCTGCCCTTTGACGTCAGAGCTCGAGTCTAGAACCACTGTTCCATTTTCTCCACCGCCCTCTGCTGAAACCAGTGCTAATTTCGCTAAGGAACCTCCTGAGTTCCGCAATCCCCCAAGACTTCAAATCTATTCGAGCAACTATTCTCGATGATTTCGCCAAGTTCCAAAGAGTAAGATAGAATATTTCGGGTGCCGGTCACCGATTTTGGTACCTGCAGCAGATCAGCAGTGTCATTAGGGTCTTTCTACTAGTTACCTAAAAACATGCCGCTACTATAATATCCTAGCTACAGATCCGGTAATTCTCACAAGTAATGGATGCGGACTTCCTATTAGAGTCACGGCGTTTCAGAGCTCCTCGAGAATTAGACCATTACTACTGGAATCACAGCTATTTGCCTCGGGATCTAGGCTCTCATAGGAGAAGTACCACATTTCCACTCGAGAGGACCTTGTCTTATTGTTGGCCTTTAGTATTGGGACGGAAGCTTGCAAAGGATGTAATGATTCTAATAAAAGAAAATCTCGTTACAGATTTTAATACGTCTTTCAAAAAGCAATCAATCACGGGAACGTAATTCCAGAGCTCCTAACATTATTGGCCGGTGCTCGCTTGATTCCAAACTTGCTGTGCCTCGGCATCGGTGGTGACGTCGTGAATGTGCAGGGACTCGGGCTTCACAGCTTCAGCATCCAAATCACATTGCATTCACCCATACGATCTCCTCTTCCTAACATTCCTTTCCTTTATTGGCTGCTCTCTTTTTTTCATAGATTGCATGTAGCATCTCATGTTAGAATGGATCCTTCTCCGACAGCATTGGTGAAATTGTTGGCTCCAAAACTACCGTATCTTCTAAAGAATGCCGTTTTTCATACTTTTGGCCTCTCCGAAAATTCTTCAAAATGGGATCTTCGTACCGACCTTACTGTCAAAGTCTTACGGTCCATTATGAAGAATCCACAACCGCAGTCATTAGAGAAGCTTCAAGAATCAACTTTGAGGGATCCTGGTGTCAAGGGCAAGCTCTGGGTCAGCAAGGTTGAAATACCCTCGCCACCAGAGGATGAAACGCGCCAAGCACTCTTCAGAGCTGTTGATGATTTAAAAGATGACTCGCAAGCCTACATAAGGCCCTCCTGCGTGCCAGTCGGTGCAGAATGGACTGGGTATCGGGCCAGCGCTGACAAAGATAGCACGCTCCCCTCGATATCTGAAGAAGAGAAATACAAGTCTCTTATGTCTGAGACCAAGTCAACAACCACAATACTCTATTTCCATGGCGGTGCCTACTATCTCATGGATCTTGCTGCGCATCGCCCCCTAAACTCTCGTCTTGCTAAGCTCACCGGCGGCCGGACGCTCAGTGTCCGCTATAGACTCGCCCCTCAATCCGCCTTTCCCTCTCAACTCCTTGACGCCCTCTGTGCCTACCTCTACCTTCTCCACCCACCTCCCGGCTCCTTCCACTCCCCCGTCCGCTCCTCTGATATCGTCCTCGCCGGCGACTCCGCCGGCGGCAACCTTGCCTTCGGCCTCCTCCAACTCCTCATGCAGCTGCACCGCACATCCCCCACCAACCCCCCCAAGATTCTGTACCACGGCACCGAAATCGAAGTCCCGCTCCCCGCCGGCATCGCCTGCAACTCGCCCTGGCTCGACATCACCCGCTCACCGCCGTCTCTCGAATCCAATGCACACACCGACTACCTGCCGCCACCCTCCAAATCCAGCAACGTCCAGTTCCCGACCGATCGGATCTGGCCAACGGACCCGCCCCGTGGCGACATCTTCTGCGATGCCAGCATGATGGACCATCCGCTTGCGTCGCCCCTTGCGTTCGGGGAGGCGGACTGGAAGGGGGCGCCGCCGATTTTCATCTGCTGTGGGCAGGAGCTGCTGACTGATGAGGATGCCATTGTGGCGGGGCGGGCGGCGAGGGCGGGGGTGAAGGTCAGGTGGGAGCAGTTCGAGGCGATGCCGCATTGTTTTGCGATGATCTTGGAAGGGCTGGACGCGTCGAGGAGGTGCTTGGAGTTGTGGGGTGAAAGCATCAAAGAGATGGTGGAGAAAGGAAAGGAGGGATTGGAGACGAGGGGTACTTGGTGGGCTGCAAAGACGATGAAGGAGAGTGCGTTAGACGTGAAGGGCTTGGGAAGTGGGTGGACGGAAGAGGAGGTACGTGGGTGGATGAAGGCCGCGAAAGAGAAGAGGAGGGAAGGCTGGGAGAAGGAGGGTAAAGATTTACCGAAGTTATGATGATTTGGGAAAGGGAGTTGGCTTTGGATAAACTGGGAAAGATACCAGATAGAGCTTCGACTTTGAGTCCTTTTAGATTCCTGACATAATTGCCTCCTGGTCATAGCCGTTGCTATATAGCATTACTTCGATATCGAGAAATAAGAAGTCAGAAAAAGGTAAAGGTATCGCTTATTCTATCACGCGCCTGGCTCTTAGATCCGCTGCTCAATGGGGTTAAGAGTTTCTCTTCATTTAATTGGACCGACCTTCTGCGTTCCAATTTTGGTGATGTTTCTTGAGGCCTCAGGTATGCTGGCATGTAGTATAGCTCCGGGTAGTATAGGTCGAGATCCGCCTCAAAATCATCTCGTGCATCGCACAGCGCCGTAAGAGATTGGCATGAATCTCCTTCAGGGGGCTTCAACGACGTACTTTTTGCTAGCATCCTTCAGCGTTTGGGACCCTTTCCATCATTGCTCCTGCCTCGCGCGTGTCTTTGAGGGAGAGAACCTCCTTCGTCGTTGAGCATAAACGTTTGTTAAGTGAAATGCTGCTGAGGCTTATTAAGTGAAGCTAAAGTCTATGGCCCATGATAGGGCGATGGACTGAAGTACGATAGGAGCGCGTGGATTCGTAGCCATAATTTGAGGAATAGCAGAATAGATAAGACTATCCTTAACAGCCTTCGGATGGTGACCAGTTGTTCACATCTTGTGCCTAGCAGAAAGTTGTCCGTGGCAGCGATTCCAATGTATTGACTTTCGGAACCCACAAGCATTCTCGGAGGTCCGAGAGCGGCAACCAGTGGCACAGTCATTGCTGAGAGGTCAAGAAACTCACCGCCGGATTGAATGCTCATGGAGACGATACATAATTAATTCCGTGAGGATCTGTAGCCTTTGATCTACAACCGCTACCGTAACAGGGGTCAAGGACCGCAGTGATCGCCCTGTGCCGTAGAGTACAGCTGCAGACACACGAACATCATGCTTACGGACCTACAGCTTACAGATCCCGGGAGCACATTGCCGTACAGATTACAGTACTACAAAGCAGTGATACTGTCTCGATTGGCTAAATTACTGACATTTTAGCACGCGGTGCCGTGCCGCCCACCTTGCAGAAAACTCCAGGCTGTGCCACTCCTCCTTCACATCGCCCTGCGCATCCCTTCCATCAGTTGGAACTCATCTAGAGCCAGCAAGAGGAGAACAGCTGGAAGATTGAGAGCTTAGCCTACTTGGGCCCATAATACTCTGACATTACATCCTGAGCAATGGGAAGACAGGTCTACGTCTACTGTTTCGCTGACTATCGAGACTGCCGCTACCGTACAGGAAGTGTAGTTTGGCAGGCTAGCTTCCAGCATTTTGTGACATGTATGGGATCGAGTATCTTTAGAAAAAGATCCTTATCCTAGCCTAATCGCGATCCTGTCGGCATGATTACCATCTGTGCCGGACGTCTTGCCATCTTGACAATCGATACAATTCCTACAGCCTGATGGCCTCTACGACTGATCATTCCCATGACGAAGGCGATGAAGCATCGGAAGACTTCCTGCCATATATAAGGGTATCACTCAGTGTTCTTCAGGTGACTATCTTTCCGTACCCACCATTATCCTTTATTTCCAATTCTTGACATCAGCCTGGTGCTGTAGTCTTTGTTCATCTCATTCTCACTTTCTTTCCATTAAGGGTTGACTATTGGCCTGGTGCGATAGCCCTAACTCGTCTTCCCACAGAAATTTTGTTTTTTCTCTCATCTCAAAGTCCTAAACTTCAGCCTGGTGCTGCACTACTCATCAGTGAATCAGCTATCCTAACATAATAGGATCCGTTTCAGCTCTGCCTTGGATCTGATACCCTCAATCTTTCGAAATGTTGTCTCAAACATCTCTGGTCAGCTTGGCCATGGCTCTGGCCCTGTATTCCCAGTCCACAGTCGCGAAACCTATGTCTCCGCCAAGGAAAGCCATTGACGGCCCAATCGAAATTTCAGGCTTCCCAGATCCAAACATCTTGGGCACCAAAGGATCCGGCTTCTATGCCTTTGCCAACGAGCATCACATTAAGGGAAAGAACGTGAGCGTTCCAGTGGCTCATTCCAAACAGGTCGACGCGGGTTGGAAACTAGATAACGGCTCTGGTCTCGAAAGTCTCCCAGAATGGGCCAAAGGTCCCGATACAGTCATCGGAAGTCCTGACGTCAGTCAGCTGGTGAGTCTTGGAATGATCCTTTTACGTGTTACCGAAATGTATATCTCGCTAACATCATTCTGTTGCAGTCAAATGGGAAGTATGTGATGTATTTCTCCGTAGCGCGTCCCGAACCGAAGCCTGAGCAACCTCAGCCCACCGTACAGTCGCTAAGCCCCATGGAGAGCAATGCACCCGACAAGCAAGGAAAGCACAAAGAGCACAAACAACACTGTGTTGGCATTGCGTACTCTAACCATCCTGCTGGCCCGTACGAACCCACCAATCAGCCATTTCACTGCACAAAAGGTGAAAAAGAGGATGACCTGATCAATCCAAAGAGCGTGATCTTCAATAACACCCGGCATCTTCTATACAAGAATAACACTTCCGCTGATGCGGCGAAGACGAGCCGTCTTCTCCTCCAAGAAGTCGACCAGAACGAGGGCAAGAACCTCGTCGGCAAGCCGCATGATCTCATCCACCCATACCCTCAGGAGAAGACTGGCCAGAACGGTACTAAGCACAGCGACCACCGCACCCAGGGCCATGCCATCCTCCAGAATCCTCAGACGCAGGGGTATGTTCTCGTCTATGTGACAGGCGAACCGAAGAAGAATGACTTCCAGATCGACTACGCGACTTCGGCGACGCTGACCGGTAAGTTCGAGCACCAGGGTACGATTGTGAAGACGGGTGACTACGCTGGAGTCAAAATCACGTCGCCCGGTGGCCCGCAGTTTATGGATGGCAACCCTACTACGATGCTCTTTACGTCCGAGCAGCAGGGGGATAAGAAGAAGCACAGGCAGCTTTTCGTGGCTCACTTGAAATTTGATGGTCAAAAGGTCGAGTTGGATAGCTAAGCTGGGAGAATACGTTGAGGCTTTTCTGGCTTGCTGGAGGATATGGATGTCCGGGGTTGGCGTTGGTTGATACGAGGCGCTTGTACTGTACTGAAAAGTCCGGGACTTCTATCAAACACAAAATAGGAACACTCATTCAACATTTGATGATGGCTGTCTTACTTGGTTCCTGGCGCGCGTAATTACGTCAATAGGCGATTGCGAACTTGCACAGGGACTGAGGTACGTAGCGCGAAGAAAACCGAGTATGTTTTGTTAGAATACTAACGCAGGGCTTTTACGGTGTGTGGTATTGTGACATTAAGCTCGAAAAAGTAGGCCACTAGTGATGAAGTTCAGAGCCATAAGGGAGGGCATTTTAGAATCCTTAATCATGACTTGAATGTAGAGATATTCGCTCTCCTCCATTAAGAACTCTGATAACAGACACCGCGGCCATGGACCAATAATCGTGGGTACCCCCGAGTATTAATCCTTCCCCATTATGGCAGCTGCAGGGGATTTGTGCTTAGAGAACAGATTTTTAAGCACAGGATCTCGGGCAGCATGAGTCCTCAGCTCTTCCTCGAATTCCTCAGGGCTATGCTCATCCTGCCTTTGCCACAACTGTCCTATTTGTACGCTGCCTTCTACAGTAAGGATATCGAGAGCTGCCTTTTTTTTCCCACGCGCCAGTGCAAGCGTGTAGATCCAGGGTTTGGCATCTTCATATAGTTCTCCGGTCTTCTGCCAGAGGGTTCCGACGAAATCATAGGTCAAACAGAGCCGTTCTAGCCGCGTACAGTCCACTAAGGCCCTGAAGAGTGCATTCATCCTCTCGTCACGGCCAGGGAAAATTTGAAGTTGGCGGAGGTAAATCCGGAGGTCTTGTAGTCTGCCAATGAATGCGTGAAAATGATAGATTTTCGGGAAGAACCAGCGGGTATTTCCGAGCACAATAGGCATAATTTCGCGTCTGATTTCTCGTGAAACTTGCGTAATCGCAAGGTGCTCGTTGGAAAAGAACTCCTCACGAGTCATGTCGATGAGGTCGTCAAACTTGTCATTATAGTCAAAGTCGTCCTTATCTTCAGCCTCGTCCTCGTCCTCATCCTCATCGTCGTCCTCTTCCTCACCCTCATCCTTGTCCTCGCCCTCTCCCTCGTCCTCGCCGTCGTCCTCGCTGTTGTCCCCATCTAGTTTATAATAGGAAACATTGATGCGGGGAAACAGATGGTCGTAAACCAGATTGCGGACCTCTGGAGGTAAACAAGTGAATGGGAAGGGTTGGCCTTGACGGATGATGACTGATGGAAGACCATTTGCAGATCCAACTTCGTGTTCCCTCTAAGAAAAAAAGGTTAGCAATAATCACGAGCAATATGTCTTGTGGAGCACCTACGAGTTCAGCTTGAAATATCTCATCATTTTCGACTGTAGTGCCCAGAACATCGAGTGCCCATTTGCCTCGTTTTTCGTTGTACTGGAGTGCTTGTTAGCCATCATTAGTCAACTTGAGAATGGTAGTGCACTTACAGAGGAGACGTGAACCGAAAGCGGTTGGGTTTCTTTCGGGGTGATCATGGCGAGATACGATTTGTAAGAACAAATGACACCAGTGGGGCGAGATGAGGATTGTTGACGCTGGTCAAGGTGACCAATTTCTGTGACCTCTGCACGTTCTTGGGGTCCAGCAACAAATTCCACCTATATCAAAACAGAGAGGAGCTTCGTAGGATTATTGAATAAGAACGGGTAGAGTTTTTCCTGAGCCTTCTATCTCAGCATTATAAGACCCGAACCCGAGCGAAATCACAAGCTCCGTGTGCTTTGCCGACATTGTGAGGGAGGTAATAGAAGAGTGAACATCTCCAAGTCACACCAACGCGTTCACCCTCGCTCACAATTCTACACTTGCTCACCATTCACAGGCATCCCCAAGAAGGTCCATCACACCTGAAAAATTTGCTGGCGCATGAGGAGGAGAATACCTAAGCTAAAAGGAGTTGAAATGAACCTGAAGTGGAGATAGCCATCAGGTGAATGAAGTCGAATTGTTTGCACTCGTGAATTCAGAAGTGTTCAATCTTCGTCAGCCTTTGCCCGTAGACGCCATGCAGAGGTACATCGTCCTCCAGCGGAAAGCCGGTCGGAGCCCTTAGAATTGGCTGCAAATCGGAGCCATCACATGGGCTGCTGGCAGCTTCCGACTCGTCGTGATGATGTTGTGAGTGAGTTCCTTGAGCGTTGTCTCTCTTTGACTCTATAAAAGGGCAAAATACCTTGAAGCATGTCTAATTAAATACCCGCTGATCTGTACACATAGACGAAGGATGAGCTTGTCCACATTGAGTGTATTGCCGATGTGAACCATCTTCACCGGAAGGACTCCTCGTCCATCACAACTCGGATAATGGCTCTCAGCCTACTCCCGCCATTGTCATTCCAATCGCCGCCAGGCCAGCAGTCCGGCAAGTTGCTGAAGGATACCATGTCCAACGCCGAATACTCCTTTCCGCCGCGTGAGCTCACAACGTTCAGCCAAAGCCTGGCGCTCTTGTAGAAGAATTGAGCGTATTCTTCCGGTGTTTTACAGATAGCATGTACGTGAAAGTGTATGTGCCGAAGGTTAGGGCATGCCAAGAAACGATTGAACATATCCGGCCGTGACCAATGACTGTTCGCATATCTCCCAACCTTTAGGAAGCGGAGATGCTTGCGCAAATCTCCGATATGGGCAAGAAACTGGTCAACCACGAGGTCAGGGACATGAGGACTGTCGATCTGAAAAGTCCGTTCGCCATAGATGATCGGGAGGACTTCAAATCGAACCTGGCGGCACACAGCGGCGATTGCAAGGTTCGTCCGAGAGAAAAAGCGCGATGGAATGATGGAGAATGTCGGAGGTTGCTCGGAGCGCAGTACGATGGTATCGCTGTCTTCGTACAGCATCTGATAAATCTTGAGGCGAAGTTCGGTTGGGAGCTTCAAGAACTCGAAACGACCATGACGTTTGGCCGCAACTTTCTGTTCTTCTACTTCCTCGGGCTCAATTATGATAGCTTGACGGCCACGATGAGGTCCGCTAGGAATGATCACCTGGGCTTTATTAGTGCAAGATGGTCGTACCTGGGAAATGACATACCTTTCTGGCTGAAAATGGGCTGTCAGATAGCAATCTGATATCGTGCCAATACAGCCTCCCTAGTTTGGTTGACTTCGTTGCATGATGAGCATAGCATAATAACTAAAATTACGATTACGTACCTGCGGTACAGCGGTCTTTGACGGTATCCAATACTCAACGGAACTCGTCACATTTTCCATCACCGAAACCGGGAGCGTTGGACATTCTGTAATCATGCTTTTCGTCTCCTGCGATGTGCAATAGGGCTGAAAATCAAGAGATGGGAATCATAGAAAGCAAGAAATTGCCATAGCAAGGGGATTGATATATGCAGGTTCGGAATAAATATAATCGATTCTCCCAAACCAGTAAGATTGAACGGGCAAGGAGCATCCATGGATCAGAAGCTTACAACTCACACTTGAGACCAGCGCAAACAGCCATCCTGCCTAATAGATTGGGCATCATCCTGGACCAAGGACGAAAGGGCACGTGGATCGCCCGAGTGCATCTGCTTGTGCGCCATCTTCAATTTTGTCCTGTCAGGGAGTGGCCAGGCATCCTATAGAATCGAGCGAGGGTCAGGAACGCGCCTACGCGAGATGCTGCAGAGGATAAACACTTAGTTTATCGTACGATTTGCCCTCGTGCTCAGCTGATCGGGCTTGAAGGTGTCGCAAGGGCATTGGACGAAAAGGAGACGGTCCTAGGAGCATCCTGGCCGCCCGGTGATTGTTTCTGTCCACGTCTCGGCTGATACCCGGGCCGAGGAGCTCTTCTCATGTAATCTTGTCGGCAGTTCAAGAGCTCTAAAAAAGATTCTTTCTTCTCTGACAGTCAGCCATCTCTGCCGCGTCTCTAACCACGATTTAGGGCATGCAAAAAAACAATACAAACATGTGGCTGCAGTCTTCTGCTAAAAAAGCAAATCTGTCTGCACGAATGCTAAGAAATGTACAGTAGCTTCGAGGGACTCTATCTTCATTGTCCAGGTCTCCGCAGCTCTTGTGGCACTTCAAAGAAGGTCTGATCAGGTACTCTATGCTGAGCGTGCCGTGTTGAGAAGAGTTTGACAACTATTCTGTCGGTACCTTTCATTTGACAAAGCTCAGACGTGGAGCGCCTCAATCATAAAAAGCGAGGTACACTTACACATACTCCCGTCCTCTCATTCCAAATTCAATGCCAGTATTCTAGTAGTGCCCACATAATGAGGCGAACTCTACCAGTGGGTGATACATCCTTTGGCATTCCATCACTCTAGTCAAGTAAGGTGAAATAAATTTTCTTGATCTATTTTTCAAACTCCGCAAGGTCATCTACAATCTTGTCTGCCTTTCTATTAACTCTCCTAGTCATGCGCTCGATTCCCCTTACGCTCAACAGCAGTCACAGCTTCTTCTTCTTCTCCTCCCTTGGCTGAAGCGACTTGCTTATTCGGCACAAACTCATCCAATTTGTCATCCGACTCCCCTGTCTCACCGGCCGCTGAGGTGTCGACTGACTCCACCGCCTCACTCTACACACCAACCCCTCGATCTTCCACGACCACAACCTGATCGCGAAGCCGCACCGCTGGCCTCAAAGCCCACAGTACACCTGGACGGAGCGCCTGCACGCGCAATGCAGCGCCTTCGCAGCTGCGATTCTTGCATACCAGTCTCGACAAGGGAGCACGGCCAACGAGTGCGGGGAAAGAGTAATGCATTTAGTTATGTACTGTGCCATGGTGGCGCTTCAGTTTCCGAAGCGCGGAGTGGCTAATGTAGATCGGATCTGTATTAGATGTTAGGCGGCGGGAGGCGGCGGGAGCGAAATATTAGGGCGTTGCCGGAGGGGTGCGAAGTGCGGTGGGGGCTAGCGGAGGGCGCCGATGCGCGGAATTGGACGTCAGATGATATATCTTATTCATAAGGTAGGATGATTATGAATTTGTTGGAGGAGCGTGAGAAATGTAGAAAGGTGGAGGAGTTGGGACTATTAGGTAACATGTCAAAGTGTACGAGAGTAGGAATGGGCGAGAGTGAAAGTTACCAAGAGAGGACTTTGTTAACATTCCTAGCACAGTAAAAAACTACAAGAAGCTGCTCACAGAAGTTGCGCTTTCTCTATGTATTACAATGATCATGCCCCTTCCCATGACCCGCATCCATTCTTGAAGATAGGTCACATCTGGATGTTCTTCCATAGCGAATGGACTTTTCCATGTAATAAGTTAGCGATATTTTATTGGCCGAATAAAACCGAAAGCCGCTTAAATAGAACCCCGATTGTGCCCGTTGAGTTTGACATGACCTTAGTCTTACATTTGAAGTCTCTCATTATCAACTTATTAATTGAAACATCATGGGTATGGCGTCGAGAGATCGCACTTTATTTCCGGCTAGCGTCTTTGACTTTCGCATCGTCCCAGGTGCTCAGGCTAAGCCGGTCATGATAACGCTTCTTAATGCAAGATCCTGAATCCATTGACCGGCAATTGGCAGATTGAACAATAAACATGACGTGTTACGAGAGAGATTACGAGAGTTCTTGATGTGATGTTGATTGAACAGGTGAAATAACAAATCAGATTAGATGGAAACGCCTATTCCATGCACTGGCAAGTATTTCAACACCAGGAAATGCTAATTAAGCCCCCTCGTGAACCCTAAGGAAGCAAAAGAAAAGAGAAAGAAAAGAGAACCAGATATTCTCACGAAGCGAATCGTATCACAGCTACAAACCAAGTAGCTGATCCAGCAGCCACTTCGTCTACCTCCTCCTGCCCTTCGCCGCAGCTCTTTCCTGTCGACATAACGGCTCTGTCGGCATCACCCACCCACGATTCCGGCTCGCCTCACGCATCTCCGACTTCTGCGGCGTGGGAATCCACTTGTCCTTCTCCAGACACATTTGGCGCGTCAACGCCTGCGGCGTCCCGATATCCAGCTTCCAACCCAGCTGGCCCTGCAGTGGCGCCTCTTTTGCAAGCATATGGAGATACCACAGCGCAAGCGACGCCGTCATCTGGATATCCTCACCATTCGACACGTTCGCTCCTACCACGCCAGGCGCAGTGTTCTCACTGAACGGGTCCAGCGGCGCCGGAGGCGGCGGATTGAACTGCGCATTGGCGGGCCGATGCCGAGGGATGCGCCCGGCGGTGCTCATCTGGATTGGCCTCGCGACCTCGAGGTAGCCAAACAAAGGGGTGTCCTCGCCACCGCCGACGACGCCGCGCTCCTGCTCGAAGGCGTTGCGGGCGTCGCGGTCGCCGCCGTAGCGCACGCAGACGAGCTCGACCTCGGTCATGAGGAAGCCGTAGCGGGTGCCGTGCTCGCGCATGAAGCGGTGCAGGTGCGCGAGGCCCTTGAGGTACTCGACCTGCCGGTTGGGCGTCTCGGTGCGCATGTTGCTGTTCCAGCGGTTGTAGGCTTTGACGAGGCCGACGACGCAGCCGCGGCGGGAGGTGGGGAGCTCGTTGCCGCCGAGGAGGATGGTTTGGCTGCCTTGGAAGTCGGAGTCTTGGGCGTAGTTGGATATGAATTCTGGGTTGGAGGCGATCTTTTGGCTGCGCATGCGGATGTGGTGTTCACCTAGCGCGACACCAAGAGCAGCATTGACAATGTGTGCGTGGTGTTCGCGCCAGATGTCTTGAAGATGAGTTTCAGTTTCTGGGGTAGGGTGGCCGTAGAAGCGCTTGGATGGCGGGAGCATCTCGGAGGAGACGGCAGCGTTTAGAAGTGGAAGCAGAGACGGAATTCCACACATGGTACTGACATTAAAGTCGTCCCAAGGGCGGACATTGCGGATATCCCACCAGAAATGCTGTGGTCGAAGCGACGAGTCGTAAATGCGAGAAACAAGCGCAGGGGCAGGATTAGGTGCTGTGAGGTAATCTAAAAGTGTGGTGGTCGGCGCCGTGGCATCAAAATTCATGTCCATGGCCATGGGACACTCCGCAATCGGAGGTTGAGGAGTGACAGAACGGCTAACAGAGCGACTGCGACTCGAATCATACTGCGGCTGTGCAATATTGAGAGCGGAGCTTGACAGTGGATTCAGGTGGCTCAATGCAGTTGGTGCAGGGATACTTGGTTGAGCTGAGCTCGTCAAGGGGGTCAGGTGACTGAGCGCATGAGCTGATGGACCGTTGCTACCGCCAGACAGATAGCTGGGTCGATATGTCGGAAACCCGAAACGGGAGAGCGTTTCCTCGTCAATACTTGAGGTCGAACCAGAACGGGAATGGGGGTGAACGTTAGTTGCGGAAGTGGAACGCGAATGGGGACCAAGGGATGGACGCCTTGCTTGCCCAGAGAAGCTCAAAGGAGAGTTGAGTGCTGAGTTGATGGGTGCCTCAATTGGAGAAGTTGCCGCTGAGGATGACGACATTAAGGTTGACTGCTGTGATGGGCTCGTCCCACGTCGATCCAGACTTGGTCGCTGAGAATATGGAGCCCAGCCATGTCCGTGATTGCTTGAAGTAGAAATGGTCCTCCTGTGACTTCGAATGGGGCCGGCCTTGGGTTCGAGTTCTCGCTCTGCCCTTGGTTTGGGCAATAGCATGGGCCCATATAGTCGGATAGGTGACCTCTCTGGGGTAGTCAAGTGCGTCTGGACTGAGACAGGAGAAATATCTTGTGACATGAAAGAACCATCAGAAGCAGTCCTGCTGTGAACACTCGTCGCGCTGCCTGGTTGGAATACGTCCTGCGCAATAGTACCAGGGGGGGTATTTTGTCTATGATACATGACTCTAAAAGAGATTGGCTTTTGGATAGAGATAGAGAGAGATAGGAGAAAGATCGTCTGCGCCGGGGGGAACACTATAAAATGCAAAGTCGATTGGGTATCAGTAATTCAATTAGACAGTGGCGACGGATTAGGATGATGGATTAGGAACGGGAGTCCAGCTCCGAGAGTCTGCGCCAAGCTGAGAGAAGATCGGAACAGAAAGGAACCGCCAAAGAATGGAGAGACTGAGGGAAAGATGCGCTGAGAGCCCAAGGAACACCTGAGGGTGAAGTGAGGCGGAGCAAGAGATACTTATGGTTGGGAAGAGAAGGTCAATTGTAGCCAAACAAGCCCGGTCGACATGCAAGCGCCCAATTTAGCGAAGCCCATCTTGAAACAAGGGTAAACAGGTACAGAATGAGGTCACCTTGGCCCTCAAGAGGGCCATTTTGGGGCAGTTGGTAGACGCCCGGCGGAGCGTCGAGAACGACGAAACATCTGGGGAAACGTTTCATGGGTCTAGGGCCAGCCCGGCTGGTGTTTGGGCCGGGTGGCAGGGTTGCTCACGACGGATCCGTCCATGAGAGCGAACCTCCGGCTGAGAGAGGAAGAGGAGGATGGCATGGAGGGGTAGACCGGTGGAAGCGCTCTGCAGCGAGACGCTTGTACCCGGGCCTGGCCCGTTTCATCTCAGCAACCGCCGAGTCTGCCATGGCGCTGAAGTATTTTGGAGGCAGTGTCGCCGGGCAAGGCGATAGTTTCAGCGCGTAGTCGATGTGGGGGAGATGCAGAAGTCGTGGGCGGGTCGTGGTTGGATCGACGTGGGCGCTTCCACCTGGCGACGCGCTCTGCCCCGCTGATTGGCCCCATGTTTATGCCGGTACATGCAGCAGGTATCTTAGCCTGCATTGCACCGAAGAGTCATACTTCTCCCACCACGTCGATTGGGAGCGAGCCTCGCTCATCGTCTATGGTCGAAACTGGGTGGGAACTTTGACAATGAGTCACCTTGGATATAAACACCAACGCGCGATGAACGCGTTCAGGTCGTGGTGGTATAAACAGTTAAGAAAGAAACGAGACCTCAAGATTGATGCTCCTCAGCTTCGCAGCGCTTGTAGATGAGCCTTGTCAAGCTGAATTCCCGGCAACGGGTTCAACCGGTCATGCCTACAGTTCCGAACCTTGTACAGGCGCCTGATGGAGACCGCGTACTCATCCCCTCGGCGCTATATTTAATGAGAGAGAGCTAATAATATCAACAGTCCATACATGCCACAGGCGCTTTTCTAAGCGACGTATGAGATACGCGCTGCACGGATGAGGCTCCCCGAGCACGCGGGGACAATCATCAGGAAATGACCCCAAAAAAGACGGTTTCAGGACTAGCGGATCGACATGAGGCTCTGTCGGCGATTCGCATTAAAACAATCGATCGAATCAATCGCCTTCTCGAAGAAACTTCCACTAGCCGCGAAATGCCTTCATTTTGATGCAAAATTTTTCCTCAGATACCGCCTGGATCACGATCGCATCCTGCTTGCTTCATTCGCGTCTGATGACGCGCTCAAAGGTGACGTATAGCAGTTACCACAAATAACCCCGATTCTGACCTGGACGCACGGTCCGGTCCACTTACAATTTCTAATTCAATCGATATTAGAAGCGCCAAGGGAGAGTCTGTCAATGAGCCACGCAGACAGAGTCGAACGGTCGGTCTCAATAGGTGCACGAAGACTAAACTCTCCCATGTAGGGCAGTCCAAAGACTATCAATTCCTCCGAGAATGCTTGTAGATCTCGCCCACCGCAAGTCTCTTCGCAAATGGCCACATCGAGGTCCACGTGTTAGGCATTGAATTTTCCAGTGGAAAGCCGATGCCATCAATCCCGTCTTCGTCACCAAAGCATTGTATCTCGCAGATGACAATGAAGTCGGAGATTCCAGATGCCCCGATCTCTTGGTTAACAACGACAATCGCCAACTTTCTATCTCAAAAACCTCGCCTACCACACGTGAGAGAGACTAAGACATGGTTCCAGGAAGCGAAGGCTTCATACTATAAGTTAGGACTGCAACCCATAAAAATTGAACCCCAGAATGGGTCCTCTAATTCAAAGCTATATCAAGTCGTAGAACTCCTACCGTGAGCGCGAAGAAGCGAATTCAATGCTGAGATTCTACCTCAAGGCAACTACCTTACGGCGGCTGGGGGGTTCCTCAACAGGTAATCAATACAATGTTACCTTAGTTCAACTGTTATGATCATGTTGGCCCATGTTAAGGCGGTGTTAACATGGACCAACAAGGTCTTAACAGTGAATTCGAAATAACAGTGTATTGATTACCTGTTGAGGAACCTCCCAGCCGCCGTAAGGTACTTTCAAAGTCCATAGAATGAGCCTCTTAGATGACAACAATTTTGTACAGCTCTAGGCCCCACAGTCTACCTCCCTTGACTGGTTGTACGGGGCCGGACGGGTAAAATTAGCCTTTGTAGACGTGCGCGGCTGTAGACATCCCGCAAAGATTCGCCTGTTTCTGGGCGCACCAACGTAAGGAAGTCCACCGAGCCTATTGCGGTAACGCCAACTGTTAGTAGGGATATTGGCCAATCGATTCGGAGTCCCGGTCCTTCTATCAATTCCGTCAATGATGCCTTCAAGAGCATTGTCAAACAAACGCTGACGGATCACGCTCGTGTCTGTTATGAGACCTTCGTATCCAATGAAGTTCGAAAGTACGCTTGCAACGAGGGGAGCCGAGAGTGATGTGCCTTAGTTCATAAGCTATCCACATACCCAAAAGGTAACATCGTAACTTACCACTACCTACGAGTGTGTAATCGATATCACTTATATGACTTGCACGGATAATTCTTTCGCCCGGTGCTATAATGTCAACATCATCACCGAAGTTTGAGAACTCGGATAGTGTGTAGCTCGAGTCACAGGAGGCAACACATATCGTGGTATTCAAGCCGCAAAACAATCCTGGTCTGTCTGATACTCTCATTCGACTATCATTATATTAGTTTCAGAAAGTGAACAGTAAGAGTAGACCTACTTGTTACCAGCCGCAGCTACTACGGTAATACCCGCGTTATTCGCTGCATCTACCGCATCTCTTAGTATTGGTGACAACGGGGAGCCTGTGCCCAAAGCTAGAACAATTATTGAGCCTTTGAACCAATCGGGTCGCTGGTTAACGAGGGCTTCATGTTCAGCTATAACATCTACGAATGCCTGCACCATAAGAAAGGCGGGAGAAGGTACTCTACAATTTACTTTCACACTGAGAATATTGGCCAATGACATACTAACGCCACTGCCACTGGCGAGTACACTTGCAACCTAATATTGATCAGTATGGTATTTATGACGCTAAAAAGTGCAACTTACACTTGTGCCATGACCTCTCATATCACTAATACCCTCATTGCCTGGGCAGTACGGGTTGTTCCGATTGGCAAAGATTGCTGCGCGACCCTAGTCGAACTTGTCAAAAAGCTGGATAGATAAGACATCTGGATAAAGGTCTTGGTACATCAAAACTTCCATGTGAAGTTCTAACACCTGCTCCAATTGTTAGCACCCATATGTACGAGTTTCCTAGGGGATCACCCATCACCTGTGTCAAAAATGTATGCCCGTACCCCTCGGCCTGGATTCCTCACTGTTTTCACACGACTTGTAGCTCCAATGTCTATATTATCCAATTTTCGTGGAGTCGTGCTCATAAGAACCTGCCAATGAGCTTCTCTGATGACAGCATCGTTTCTGCGTTTGGTGTGGGTTACGGGACTATGGCTAGAGTAGGTCTCGTCGTCTTTATCGTTCGTAGAGTCTGTTTCACTGATGTAAAACTCGTGTTCGATATATTCAACCCCAGGATCGGTACGAACTACATGCAGAGTATTGTTATCTAGCTGCGCACGGTAACTATGTTTCTAGAATTAGTGAGTACTCTCAATTCGATACACGTTAGAAGCTTGTACCTCCTTAAACTCGGAAATGCCTTAAAACCGGGACACGTTTGAGACAGATTAACTCCACAGAACCCGTAATGTTGTTGGAGTGTATAGCCCTGAGTAAGGCGGACAATATAATGGTCTGGCACTAGGTTCTCGCCGGCGTCGTAATATGGAGCGAATGTCCTTTTCTGTACTCGATCCGAGAATTCTGTGGCACCACACGCGCCCAAAAGAAATAAAAAAGCTAAGAAAAGCATGTTTGAGTTCGGTCAACGAATTCAATAACGGAGGCACATGTATCTGCAAGATGAGAGGGTATTTTTGTAGATTGCTTGGAGACTCTTGGAGACGCAGCGGACTTCTCCGGCAACACCTGTCACCTCCAAACTTACAATCTAGCTACATCTAGTCTTGATGCTATCCAGTCCATTTCCGCTGGTCATTAATGGTCAATGTATCAAATGATATAGGTTTCCGAAGACCTGGACGAGTACCCTACGTGTGATCATCCACTTTACCGCTGTCCCTCTCGAAGCCCGAAAAATCTGCTATCATATTTGATGGAGTCCTGAAACTCGAGTATCAGCTGTCTCCGAGACCGGCACCCAAGTATTTCATGGAAGATCAAGCAGAGGCTTTCGGAACCGACAACTTTGTCTTGTAACACAGCAGAGGCATGCTATTGACATCTCACTTCGACAGGAGGCAAGGCACTGGCGAAATATGACATCATACAGTCTTTGATCGGTCCGTATTCTGATGCAGTAGATGCGGCAAACTTTGATAAATCGGTTGCCTTTGAGTCTGTCGTCTGTGTCGTTGGGGACACTTGAGGCGGATGACCCGCGGCTTTTGACGTCATTAAGTACGATACGGTTGGGGGGTCTCTCAACTGGTAATTAATACAATGCTACCTCAGTTTAACTGCTATGACCATGTTGGCCATGTTAAAGCGGCGTTAACAGGGACCAAGAAGGTCACACCAGTAAAGTCGAAATAACATTGTATCGGTTACCAATTGAGGAAGCCCCCCTCCGCAGTAAGGTACCTATTACGGTAGAGCGCCAACTGCCGGTACTTTCCACTCATTTCTATCACGTCTCCAGTTCATTCTTGATACTCGGCTCTCTCCTATGCTACAATATACCATTCAGTCGCCAGACACCAACCTAACGTGGTCTCCATTACAACCACAAAGGCCGCGAGAAGACCAAATATGCTGGTCTCGGTCGGGCAAAGCTTGTTTCTCAGCTGGCCTTACCTGCGATTAACTCGGAGATCGCGTACGGTATCTTGGTCGACTCCTGCGCATAACCGCTGGTCCGCTGCTACCTGACCTTTTATCACAACGTTGAGCAACAACGGTAATACAAGAGTATACCAGCTAGTTAGACGGAGCAGCGCTAGAGTACAAGGAAAATTTAAAGGGACGGATTGAAACTATATCACTTGATAATAGCCAAATTCGTCGAAGAAAGGATCTTAGACACTGACGTTCAAGGCTTGAGTTTCCAAGGTCTTCTATTCGGGAACGATCTGTATAGATGCTTGATGCACCGATCCAAAGGTAGGGAAACATTGTGCTTTCGCGCAACGAGAACAGCAACCCTATAGATTCGAGGCACTTGATACCACTCAAAACCAGTGATACTGGAGTTCAGCAAACATGCAGCACTTAACCTATGGTCGAGTCATCTGAAACACATCAAATCTTCTCGGTACGTTTCTGAGACTCTCCTAGATGGAAGTGCGCCATCGAATTTTTTTTTCGATAGCAATCTTCTAATAGACTAGGGGAGTTATTGGAAGTGCTATCATACGTCCAGATATTTCAACAGGAAAGAGACATAGCGATTCGAGGACGCGAAGGTGTAGCGAAGGAGGACGAGGAAGGAGATCGAAACGAGAGAAATTCGGGCAGGCTCCTGTATAAAGGGGTAGGAATACGTCAACGCACGTATAGCTACAGACAAACAAGATCCTTTGCGACGGACTACATGTACTAACTGCGCCATTAGTTGACTTTTAAGTGCTCCTATGAAGCGCTTTTACAGATGCCCAAGCCTGCACAACGGAAGCAACAGAGGATAGAAGGCCAAAGAAAATTGTAAGAACGAGAACCGCAACAGCGACCCAGAACGTATATAGCTGCACCTTCTTCCGTCGGTCGTAGTACCACTGTGATAGATCTGCTGGCTCATGCTGATCGAAGGATTCTTCGATAATTAGGAGACGATCACGCCAGTACGTGTAAGCTTCGACATCTCGGGGAGCGGATGGGAGTTGTCGTATTCCAGGGTCAAGGTTCTGCGTCTTTTCTCTGATTTCAAGCCATTTGCTGCATGCTGCGTCGGCGCTAGGGAGTAATAAGGCAACCGTTCGCAGAGTCTCGTCGATGAAGCCCGGAGGAAAAACGTCGCCTGCGGAGTTTCCAATAAGACGCAAGGTAGATGCTGTATTGAAGATAGCTACGGCGTTGTCGTCCTTCAATGCGAGATGATCGAGAATGTTGTTTGTCCACAGAATGCGGTATCCGCCAATCTTTTCAAGGCTGTGGACATTCAAGTCTTTGCTAAAATGGCTCTTCCGAACAGCGTATCTATGGTCCTCCTGCTTGAAACAGTTTCCAATCACTTCAGTTATACTGAGGTGGTTGGGCCAAGCCAAAGATGTTCTGATTGAGGTATAGCCTTTGATATTTGTTTCTGTACTATTGATATTTATCATGAGCCATAGTCTCACAGCAGCTTCAATAGAACTGACAAGACCTTCAGTGCTAACATTAATCGGACTCAGTATTTCCTCGATTCGGGCCTGTAGTTCACTCTTTGGCAGCGTTTTATGCAAGCAGACTTGCTTTATTATGTTCGCAAAGTGTTGATGCGTCTTCGCAGCTTGCAACTGATGATCCAGGTGGTGACACTCATCCCGGTAATATGGGTCGTAAGCTAGCAAAGCCTTCTCCAGTTCGATAGACGAAATTTGACAATTCCACAGCGAAGCAGCAAACTCTAGTATCATGTGACGAGAAGTGAGCAGGCTGTTCGCGTATGAAGTCTCCAGAGTTGGAGATGATATGTTTAGTGTAGATTGCATTTTGCACAGCTCATCTTTGAGGGGTTGTGACTATCCTGCAGTATAAATGGCAGTCGCACACCGATAAGATGGGGGCTGGAGCCTGATGCGACACCAGCCACGATGTTAAGTCTGCCCGAGGCCCTTATCACGGAATGGATCGTCGACCAGTAGAATCGACAACAATGAGAAAGCCCTGCAAGGCTGATACAGCCTCAGCACGCTCATTTTGGGCTTCAAAGTTGTTCGCTACTCTACTGCTTGCTCTCTCCTGAGCTCCTACTACTCTTATGAAGATCCAAAAGCAGCTATCCAGCAAAGCTGCAAGCCTCCAAATTTCCATGATATCTTTTTACCGGCATTCGATATGACCCCCCAAGCAAGTCAAGGAGGTTCCACAATGACACTTACGCTACCCACACAGCAGGTCAAGCCGCCTGATGTCAAGCTGCAGAAGTTCAATCTTCGCACGCTCAAACGCACGGATACCCGTTACTCCAATTCATTTGGTACATTTGTCTGCAAGAGTGGGATGTTCCACATTTGGAATATTTTGGGATATGCGAATGAGGATTGGACGAATATATGCAGTCGGATGCTGGACATTCTCAAGGCTGAGGAAGTCCGTCTTCACAGCAAAACAGGGGTAAATGGTATCCCTCATTTCAAAATAGGCTGTTACATGGTTGGACTGGACCAGCAACACGCCTGTCCACACGCAGCACTGGTCTGCGGACATCAGCACCAAGCTTTTGCAAAAGCAGCCCGACAGATAATTCTCGACCACGGAATTCTAAAGGAGCTTGACTGGGGGTTCATTTGTCTTCATGCGGATATCAGAATTCCTATGGCTGATGTTCAACCGGCTCCGAAAGTTGGCCGTTCCCTACCGATAAGCATCGATTCTACACATGGGAGCAATGATTCTATATACTGCGGTCTGTGGGGAGCATTAATAGAAAGCTCCTCTCGGAGAAGAGCGACGATAGGAGGAGTGGTAGCTATCGGCAATGCTAAGTTTGCAGTTACAGTGAAACATTTCCTAGAACCAGACCAAAAGCGGGAAGAAAGCTATGCGCTTGAAGACGACTTGGTCTTATGTGAGGACGAGCTAAACCTATTTACAGACAGGGAGGAGTATCATAGCCTTGGTGTAACGAGCTTCGCACAGCATGACCGCTCTCCATACACCTCAGGCCAGGAGAGCAGTTTCGAAATTGCGAGAGAAGTGCCGTCAACCACCGCCCCCAAGAAGCATAAGCAGCATTTATCCTGCGCCAATCATATGAGCAGCCAGGATGACAGCAAGTGTGAAAAGATCGACGTCAAGGATCCTGAGAGCGTGGACGACAATGCAGATCTTGAGGAGTCTGAAGGTGGGAAGAGGAAGTTCAACAAATTGAGCAGCCTCCACCACAATCCAACCAAGGATACTAGGGGTATCGAAACAGGTAAGGCTAATGAAGTTCACCAGGGAGAACCCTCTCCGCAAGAGGGGCCTGTAATGCCGGACTCTTCAGGACCGATTGGATCAAGTAACGGGGGCTTACAAAATCAATCGGTCACGCTCATCAGATCTCAAGGAACTACTGTGTATCCGGCTTCCAAGCCCTTCAATGTTGCTCAGGTGTCAATGCAAAGAGGAGAGAAAAGTAATGGGCTAGACTGGGCGCTCCTGCAGATACCTATGAATACTTCCGTGACAGGCGATTTAGACAGTCCTTTATTGGTGCTGGATCCTATCATTGGAAAATTCGGTTCGTTGAGACCTGCATTGGAGACGCCTTCTGAGGGTACACCTCTGACAGTATTGACGGGTACGGACGGATCTGTCCTAGGCAATGGAGTATTTTCAACTTCATTGGGTACCACCAGTGGTATCTCATCTCCTTCCATTTTGTGGACGGTGAAAATCAGCGAAATTAGTACGCCTGCTGCCAAATTGACCAATGTCCACTGACGAAGGCAAAGGCAGCGGCGCTTGCGGTTCGTGGGCATTTAATCCCTCTCGCTGCGAGGTTGTGGGCATGCTGGTCGCTTTCTGCAAAGCGCTTAATGAGGCTTATTTCGTTCCAGCCAAGGATCTGTTGGCAGACATTTCCAATACCTGTAAAGGAGCGAATGTGTCAATTGTGACTCCAAGGAAGGCAGCTGCAAGGGCGGCAAGAGCATACTTTGGTTGGGAGAATGATTCATTTGCATCCCTGCCGCATCCCGGACTTCCAAATATGACTTCGAGTCGGTCAGCCACTCAGTCTCGTGGGTACATACCCGATAATAGTGATGGTCGCTGGGTAGCTACTGACGCTGGTATGTGGAGTTGGGAAGCACATTTGTGAATGAAGGGATATAGCGACATACGAGCGGCTAGAATTCAAGCGAGAACTTGGCCGAAACCTATTTCATGCTGTTCTTGTCGTGAAGAGTCTTATGCATGGTCTTGTAAAGATAGGCTCAGACGGGCGGCCCGTTTTGACGGATGCAGCACGATACTTCCTTTGAGACTTTCACAAGTATATAAAGCGTGCGGTACGAAGAATCAAGCTTTATGTTGCTTTAATAACATTCACTGTACATCTGTCAATTCATTGGAGCTACCACGGTCTCACAACTTGCTTCCTGCCCTAACTCACCTGAAGCATCGAACCTTGAGAGGCGAGCGGAGAAATGCATAAGTCTCTCTCGGGACCATGAAAGAGTGACGCTAACTTACTCTCTTTCCACAGCGGCAAGTTTGTTCTGTGCATTGTACTTGCTGAAATGACTAGAAATACCGTACTAAAACCGATGGTTACACAGGGTAGAATAATCCGCGCCCGCTAAGCTTTGACATTGTTACGTGGAGTTGTGGTTTCTCTCAATGAACAACCTTGTATGCGGCCAATTGGCGCGAAATGGAAGAGAAAATCGAGGGAAGAAGAGCGAGTTTCGGGAAGATAGACTTTTTGTCCATGAACTCACCCCTTAAAGAACATCGTGTAAGCAGTGAGAGCCGATATAGTCATGTGTGAGGCGAGTTGGGGGGCGATGCATCCCTTCATTACCATGTATCATGTCATCTTACATGTTGCGACCTCCTGTTACCATGATTGTCTGTCCATCCACATAACTGAATAATGGACTAGCCACAGCCAAGATTGCACTTGCGGCCTCTGTCGCTGTTCCTGCTCTTCTTAGAGGAATGTCCGGATGCACACCACCGTCACCCCTTGCATCCTTTTGTGCCTGCGGTATTCCCAAAGCAACCTTCGTTCCATCTGGCGTTGTGACGAAAGCTCCTGCTTCCTTTGCACCAGTCAACCTTGTCAATATATGTCCGAATGCTATGGTATTCGCTCGAACCCCGAATTGCGGG
The DNA here is from genome assembly GCA_010094025.1 of Viridothelium virens. Taxonomy (NCBI): domain Eukaryota; kingdom Fungi; phylum Ascomycota; class Dothideomycetes; order Trypetheliales; family Trypetheliaceae; genus Viridothelium; species Viridothelium virens. The sequence continues at coordinate 439,232 of ML991783.1, forward strand.
CCCCATTCTTTGGCAATAGCTTTGGTAAGACCGGTAACACCTGCTTTGGCAAGAGCATAGTTCACTTGACCTGCATTGCCATTGACACCTGAGGTGGAGGAGATGTTGATGATGTTGCGGGGCTCGCCGTCTTTGACCCGGAAGTAGGGAGCTGCGGCCCGGGCGAGCTTAAAGGGCGCGGTTCCATGGAGAGCAATGATGGTGTCCCATTGTTTGTCAGTCATCTTACATGTGTCAGTCTTAGCCATTCAAAGTTCTGGGATTGATTTGACCTTATGGATGACGCCGTCCCACGTAAAGCCTGCATTGTTGACAATTATGTGGATCTTGCCATTGCCAAACTCAGCAGCCTTTTTGACGAGTGTGTCAATGTAGTTGGCGTCGAGCATATCTCCTGCAACCGATATTGCACTACCTCCGCTCGAGTTGATATTTGACGCGACCTCGTCTGCCTTTTCTGTTGGGTGGGATTAGCATGCCAAAGCAAGTTCAAGTCTACAGACGAACTCACTTCCGTCGACATCAGAGACCACCACTTTTGCCCCTTCGTTTGCAAATAATCTCGCTGTCTCAGCACCAATGCCTTGGCCAGATCCCGTAATGATTGCTACTTGGCCGGCCAACATACCCTTAGGGTAGTTGAGGTGCCCGGATACCTGGTCCGTTCTCTTGGAGTACGACATTCTCGGAATGCGCTGAATTCAGGAAAGCCTTGGAAACTGAGCTCACGTAATTTTGTCTTCGTATGTCCAGAGCCGATGGAGAACACAGCGCTGAATGGTGAATCAGTGACGCGGGCAATTGAGTAAGACAAGTGGAGCTCGATAATGCCGAGGCTTCTTCCCCGGATTTTGGCTTGGAGTAGTCGGGCCGAGCCGAGAACGACTGACCACTGCGACCACCATCGTCAAGACTTGGTACCATCGATCGCGTGGCAGGCGCTCCGAAAAAGAACACTACTTAAGGCCTTAAGGTCTTAATCTACATTAATTTGAGCCAATCAGCGAAGAGTCATTTGAAACTTGGACGGACAAGCACAAGCCTTAGCGATGCCTAGCGATCCCTATGCCGCGCGCATCCTTGTTATAGGAGCTGGCTCCAGGGGCAATCAGTATGCAGAAGCTGTCAAGGAAGTGCCAAACTCGATCGTAGCTGCCATCGCAGAGCCAATTGAGTTGAAAAGAAAAAACTTCTGTAAGAAATGGATATGGCCCGAGCAAGAACCGGCAGCGGAGCAAGAGTTCGATGACTGGCATCAGTTCGTTCAATATGAAAAGACTCGTCGAAAACGTGCGGCTGCCGGAGAATCTGTTGAGCCAGGCGTAGAGGTAGCATTCATCTGTATCCTAGATGAACTACATGTCGAGGCTATCACGGCTCTGGCGCCCCTCGGGCTCCACATTATGAGCGAAAAGCCGTTGGCGACAACCCTAAAGGATTGCCTGAAAATTTATTCATCGCTGTGTCCCGATGGTCCACAGTCCCAACCGAGTACTATTTTTGGTATTGGCCATGTGCTACGATACTCTCCCCACAATATGCTTCTGAGGGAGCTCCTCCTCGAAGATCAAGTGATAGGCGAGATTATCTCGATAGAGCATACCGAACCCGTAGGCTGGTGGCACTTTGCTCATAGCTATGTTCGGTGAGTATATATATCTTTCACTTTCATATACAGCTTCAAAGTTCATACAAACTATCAGAGGCAATTGGCGCAAAGAATCCACCAGCGCTCCCTCCCTCCTCACCAAATCCTGTCACGACATCGATTTTCTCCTCTGGCTTCTTTGCTCCTCGCCTCCCCGTAGTAACCTTCCTCCCCATCTCCCTTCCACGCTCGCCTCAACTGGCCGCCTTACATACCTCCACAAAGCCCGCAAACCGATCGCCGCAGGCTCTGCTACCAACTGCCTCTCTTGTCCCATCGAATCCGCTTGCACATATAGCGCCAAGAGGATCTATCTCGAAAAACACCTCAAAGCCGGCAACACCTCCTGGCCCGTCATCATTGTGAACCCCGACATCGAAGATTTGTACGCCACGCAGGGCCTCCCCGCCGCCGAGACCGCGCTCCTGAAGTCGCTCGCCGAGAATTATGACGATGCGACGCCCAAGTCAGAGGTGGAGCGCCGACCTTGGTTTGGACGCTGTGTCTGGGAGTGCGACAACGACGTCTGCGATGACCAGGTCGTGACGCTGACCTGGGACGACGATTCGCTGCCCCCGGGACAGAGCGCAGGTGGGGATGAGAATGCTATTACGTCGGATGGCGGAGAGGGAGGAGACGTCCTGAAGGGGCGCATGGCGAAGACTGCGATATTTCACATGATTGCATACACGGAGGCGCAGTGTCAGCGGCGAGGACGCGTTTATGGAACCAAGGGAGAAATTGCGTATGATAGCAAGACGATCTCGGTTTATGATTTCGCTTCTGGGGAGGTGAAGGTACATCAACCGCATCAGCCTGGCGGAGGCCATGGCGGCGGAGACGCGGGTCTTGTGAGGCAGTTTGTAAATGCAGTGGAGGCGGTCAGGAATGGGATGGCGGTACAGGAGGCGCAGAAAAGTTTTATAGGATGTAGCTTGGAGGAGATAGTTAGGAGTCATGCGGTGGTGTTTGCTGCGGAGGAGGCGAGGGGAGGAGGAAAGGTAGTTGAGTGGAGGGAGTGGTGGAAAAGGGAAGTGGAGGAGAAGATGAAGCTCTGAGGTGTAGTAGCCGGATATGAAAGTGTCTGAAGGCAGCAGACTATAGGCGCATTCAATGATTCCATAAGCTTAACAAGGGATGGCATCTGCTTGTTCACTAAGTAATGGCTCTGGAGTTCTAGGGCATCGAGAAGTAATCCGTACCAAAGATCAAAATACTTTTCACAGGGACATTGGGATTTTGCTAATAATGTTTCTATTTTCGTAAAATAAATTCGACTTTAAGATTGGAAAGCTCTCCCTATCTAAGGTTTATTTTGTACCTTTTCCTGACGTTGTCTGTGTCTTAAGAGCCAAAGCCCACCAGAATTCACAACACTGTAATATCTACAACTTCCGTGATCATAATCCACAATCTACTGGAGTCTTTAATGCTTAATGCCAGCTGCGACATGCATCTCCTCTCAAACCTTGCGCAATTCAGTGGTATCTTCACGACCCTACCGCTGTCTGGCCCTTCTGAGGCAATACTTTTCCCTGATCAACCCCCATTAGATTAACTCTTAGCCCTAATCTATAGCCTGCCTGACTCTCTGTCGTACTTTGCCTTGAAATAAGCTCAGCATCCGCATCACCTCGGAAATACAGCTCTTCTACGTCGGATCCATGCCTTCTCCTTGTACTTTTCGCTCCAATCCTACTCCTAGTGGCGCTATACCAGCGATACACATATGTCTGCACAGGCACTCCAATTACCCTTGTGATTGAAGTAACTAAGGGCATTAGAATAGGCAGGCATGCACAGACGATAGCTAAGCTTGTATGAACCATCGTCCAGACTTCGACAGGTGAATATAATGGCTCGCGATAGTGTCCGCGGTGGTAACCAAGGATTGTGCGGATGATACCTGTCACAACGACGCTGAGAGATATAGTTAGTGAGTTACCCCGTCCAAGTTCTTCGGTATGAGTCATGAAATTGCTAACTCACAATCCCCCAAGTAGGAATATCATTGCCACAGTTGCTTTGTTGCGCCGCGAAAGTTGTAGCCCCAACACTACCCGTACAGGTAATGAAAGAATTACAATGTCGATTACCACCTCGACTGCACCCGCAGCCATCCAATAAATGTTGAAGTTGAAGCAGTATCTTGGATCAGCAAGAGCGTTGATCCAGGAATACCTCAACGGAATACAGTTCGTCAATGTCGCAACTGTGCATCCAACCCACCATCCTAGAACCATGAAGCTTGCTAGATATAGCTGAATTCTGAACTGCCTGTTGACTGAAAAGATCCGATTGTACATAAATAAGATAGAGAGCTTAGTAGAGCCTGCGATAGTGAAATATAGAACCGAAGCAACAAAAGTAAGCTTGCTGTAGAAGACGTCAATAGCGACAAATTGATATGATGGATCGATAGCTTCGGCCACCCAGTTACCATGAGGATTCACTGCACTAGCCCAAAGTACTAGGACTGCTGTTAATATAGTTGAGGCTACGGCCGCGAGAAGAAGGAAATCATCCCATCCGAGACCGGCTTTGGTGGAGATGCGGATGTAGAAGCGTAGCGCCACGAAGAGAATCGCAAGAGCGATGACCAGCCCACTTATCGCTATCGTACTCGTTGGTTGCTCGTCCTCGGGTGGTGCGGTGCTAGTCATGATGGGCTATAGTACGATGGAAGATGTTTGATCACTTATGAATAATCGTAATCATCTAGTTGCAGCAGATATCAAAGGGCAATGTAGATAAACGGCTGGTGGTCTTTCGTATGAATAGATGAAGAGGTATGGACAAAACAAGAGGAAGGCAAGACAGAATCCTTGGTTACGTGGTGGTAGAGACTCCGCTCTGGAGTTCGATGCACCACAACAAAGCGGCATGCTGCATGGCGATTTATGATATAAGTTGCAGATGATCGCGCCCCGCATGTTGGTCCAACTGCCAGAGAGAGAGACAGACAGAAATGAATGGTACAGAAGATGTTCAGCCTTTCGGCGTTTCCGGCGTAAGTATACATTGGAACTGTGCTACATCTGCGTCGGACAGTTCGCTCTCCGTTTAGACCGGATGGAGTATTTCGTACAGTGTAATGGTCGGACATGCTCGCTAGACGCCCTGGTTGGGATGAGACATCCTCTGGAAGCTGGATCGAGATTGTGTCATGAAGCAACGTTGGATGGCTGAGTGCCTGCTGAATAGCGAGATGGTGGGGCGAAAGGCTTGCATGATATGGGTACAGCTTTAGGCAGCAACAATATGCCCTTGTGCAACGTCTAACAGTACCTAGGTACCTTATAGTAAGATTGGGAAGCGTGAGCGATTTAAAGGAGACTGCAAGTATTCCGGTAGACGAGAAAGCGCCCTCATCTCCCTTTTCTTCCCCTTTCTCAATAGTCACCCAGAGCTTCAACGCTGCTGTGACCCATCCGCTACAGCGCGTCAGGCGATTCATTCCAAATGGGGGGTTCTAACCTCGAAAAATAACTTTCTACTGGAAGGAAGGATAAACGCTCTTCAACCATGACTCATTGCTGCATACGAGAGAAGGAACTGACTTACTAATTTCACAGACAGTCCTTTTGACGGGTGGATCAAGCGGGCTCGGCTTAGATGCTGGTCGACAGCTCGCGGCGAAAGGTGCCAACGTTATCATTATTGCGCGCAAAGTTGAGAATTCCAGGACCGGCATTGCATCCATTTCTGTACGTCATTCTCTCAATACCAAGCTCCCTTCTGTTCTATTTTATTCAACAGCCGACTGACTACCATTGGAACTTGGTCTTCCAGGAAAGTGCCACAAACCAGCGCTTTCACGATGTAAGCGCGGATCTCCGCTCTGCTGCAGAATGTGAGCGCACTGTCGCCGAGGCTACTGCGTGGAACAATGGTGTTCCCCCCGACATCGTATGGTGCTGCCAAGGCTACTCTCATCCGACTCCATTCATCAATACGCCTGTGGAGAAATTCCAAGATCAGATGGACAGTAACTACTTCAGCTGCCTCTATATAGCCCACGCGGTGCTAAACCGCTGGCTGCGACCTGGCACTAGCGCATCCTCCCACGCCTCCTTGGCGCCTAAGGCCGCGGGGAACGCGGATAACAGCCCTACCGCTGCAACAGTGCCGTCCGCTAAGACTTCATCATCGCAAACCCGTCATCTCATCTTCACCTCCTCCTTCGTCTCCTTCGTCTCCTTCGCCGGGTACAGCCCATACTCGCCCAGCAAGATCGCCCCCCGCTCCCTCGCTGAGACCCTCGCGTCAGAGATGCACCTCTACGCCGGCGCGCACCCTTCACTTCCCTGTGTCCGCATCCATACCGTGTACCCCGCTACCATCAAGACGTCTGGCCTCGACGCCGAGAACTTGATAAAGACGGACGTCACGAAGATGTTGGAGGAGGGAGATGAGGGCGAAAGTGCGGCGGATTGCGCGAGGGCGGCAATTAGGGGTTTGCAGGGAGGCGGAGGAGTGGTTACCACGAGGTGGATGACTTGGGCGGTTTGGTGTTCGGGGTTGGGGGCGGCTGAGAGGGGTGGCTGAGTAAGGGGGGCGCTGATCTGGGTAGTCAGCTGGGCGGTCGGGCTGGTTGTGTTAGGGGTGAGGTGGGATATGGATCGAAAGGTGTGGAGATGGGGGAGGAGATGGGGGGACAGGAGGACAGGAGGAAAGGGAGTAGAGTGATGGGCAAATGAGTGGTTGCGGACTAGGTGAGTACATGGAGTACTAAGCAAGATTTTGATCTGCTTGGTGAGATGTCGAGATGTATCTGCATTTGTTTTTGCTGTTGAGTTCGTGGAGCTTAATTAGTGTATAGTCAAAATTCCATTACCGCTTTGGCCACGCGCTGAAGTTGGTATATAATGGCCATTCACTATCTTGGAGAAAGTCTAACCGGAATTTGTCATACTGGCTAGCGAAGAGAACAGTAAATATGTCCAGATTTAAAAGAACGGTAGGGTATTACTACTATAATTTGAGCACGAGATTTCTCAAGAGAATTCACATACAATGTATCGGTACTGTCTCATTTGGTCATCTAGTCTCAAGAAAGATATTGCAGTTTTGACGAATAGAAAGCGATAGATCTTTCTTCCTTCTCCTAAGATCTTAGCCCACAGATAGTACTCGAAAGGCCGCTATAAGTTGGTAGCCATATTGTAGGTAGTTACTGGTAGAGGTTGCCTCAGTGAAGGTTCACAACAAGAGTATTTGAGCTGCATAGCCGGAGGACTTGCTAATAGATGTTGCTAGGCCATCCTAGGTCACGCAAGTGAAGCAGCATTGCAACAGCTGTACTCCGTAAGAAATTTGGAATTATATGCTGGTTTGATGCGGTACGATTCCAATCCTCAACCCCCTCCAGAGATGAAACACCGAGCGCACAAGTGCATAAGCCAATGAGACAAATGGGAGGTCCTAGCACACAATCGACTCCATCGGGTTTCATGGAATATTCTCTGGCATATGAAGTCTTACATCTATTGCATAAGAGTGTTCTAGTTGCAGCGTAAGAAAGGAAAAGATAAATCGAAGGGAACAGAGGATCGGCGAGTATTAATCTGTCAAAGTCTTCGGGCCTTCGAAGTGCCATGTAACTAGACAGCCCTTGTATCTCTAAGCATTCAAGCTCTTTATCTACACCTACTGCGAGCTACCTACAGGATGCTAGATTGTGGCAGCGACACTTTTGATATCTCCTAAGACCATGACATGTATGCTTGCTATCAATTGCAGCTTGTATTCATGACTAGAGCTAAGTCAAGTGCCGATCCAGCAGAACCTGTAAGGCCAGCACGAAACGCTGCAACGACCCGTCCTCGTCCACAACTACTGCACTTAAAACCCCATTACATCCTCCCGAGCTCTCCCGCAAGAGCACTTTTGGAACTCATTCATATCTCTCCTTCCTGATTCGTCAACTCCTCTCTGCCTTCCACCCGTCATCCCCACTTGCTGTGAGCCAGACGAACAACTCTGAAGTTGTCCGCAGGAAATGTATCATTGAAAGATGAAGCATGAAAAAATTGTGAAACCCCCGCGCAGCATCCCTGATCGGGCGTTGGTGTGTGTGCCCAGTGGATGTAGCTATTCTAATACTCAAATTGAAAATCCGACAGAGGTGTATCAGTCAATTTTGATGAAAAGTCCCGCAACCAGGGTCGAAAGCCTCCATGCTTGAGGTCGGAAATAAGATGAACGCCGGTGCCATGCATCAAAAGACAGGAAAAGAGGTGCTGAAGAAGTGTATTGTACATAAAGATTCTAGTGGCGTGGGATTGTTGTACAGCGACAGTGGAGTGTCGTTGGCTGTGCTGTCGTCGGAAGAAGGCGCTCAGTTTTTGCGGAAGTCTTAATCATGTCAGCATACATGTCGACTTGTCAAAAGACCAAAATTTGGAACGTACCAGACAACACAGGATAGATCATCTCGAAGGCCTGATATATCTCTTCACGGACCTTCGCGCCAGTCAAGACAATCTTACCACTCACGAAGATCAGCAACACCACCCGCGGTTTCATCATCCGGTAGATGAGACCAGGGAACAGTTCAGGTTCGTAGGAACTGAAGTTGTGATGGCGAGAAGCGAGGCCTTCTAAGCGGATAGGGAACTTGATGTCGCATGAGCCGACAATGTTCTGGATCTTGAAATCGGTGAACTTGGCATTAAAGCCGAGTTTCTGAATGATGCGTGCATATTTGCGGCTGGCTAAGCGGGAGGAATCTTCCGACTTGGCACCCGTGACGACCATCTTGCCCGAAGCAAAGATCAGCGCGGTGGTTTTTGGATCGCGAATGCGCATGACGACAGCAGCGAAACGCTAAAGAGTCATTGTAAGCCACAAGCCTTACATGAAACATGAGCTAGTGAAGTACCTTTGGGTTGTACTCTGCGTTACGGGCGTGGAGGGCGATGGTCTTGAGATCCAGACGACAGTCAAGATTGACCGTTGCGACGATGTTTCTTTGAACACGACAAGTTAACCACTTGCTTCAAACGACCCGAAAGTGTTAAGCAAGGGCATATACTCACTGCAACGTCGGCACTATGCCACTGACACCTTGAACCTGCCCCGCTGCACCTGGCGTAGCAGCTGGAGTTGCTGGCGCTACTCCATTGTCTGCGCCATTTGTCTGGCTACCATTCACATAGCCATTTGTCTGTTGGCTCCGGCCATCTTTGTCCGACGATGGCGGGGTGATGTCTCCTGCACCATTGCTGGGGTAGGAGAACGACGTCGCAGCCGTGAAGGCCTTTGCTTGCGTCGCGTTGGACGGATGCGTATTCAGCGTAGGATCCATGATCTTGAAACTGAGACTGTCACGTGGAAACCGAAGTCGGTTCTTGAGGTTTTGGAGGGTAGCGAATGCGAGAACAAGGAGGCGCTCGCGGAGTGAGGAGGAGAAGAGATTTTTTTCAGGTTGTGTTTTATTCTATATTCTTCCTAACTGATGAGCGGACACTGGGTGTCGTGGCTCTAGCCTAGCTGACTGTCCAGGTATAAGAAGCAAACTGGGGATGAACAAGCGAATGCCTCCCCGGAGGCTACTATTGTAGAGAGTGACAATGACCTGTGTGTGGTATTGTCGCAGTGGAGTTCTTGAAAGGGTCGCAAACGCCGGTCGCAAGCGGGCCGTGCGCTGGAGGATCACTGAACCGAGTCCGGAAACGGGCGGAGATCTACAAGTGAAGAGAGTGGCACGACCGTGATGATCCGAGAGCAGTGGATTGAAGCAGGAAGGTATGGTTTGCCTGGCTTCAAAGATGATGCGGTGGTGGTTGGAGTGGAGGAGGGTGGTTGGTGAGGCTGAGCTATGGGGGGGCGGGGAAAGCTCGGCACAGCGACCAGAAATTTTGCGAAAATGAAGCGGGCGGGCGCGGGGGGTTTTATACCTGCGCACTCGTTGCTTAAGGGGCTGCCGGGGTCTGCTGGGGGCGACCGGCCAGCCTGGCTTCTTTCACCGATCCCGGCACGCCTTGCCGCTCTAGCCCAAGCCTGGCCAATCGTCGTCGCAGATCTTGCAGGACGCGACGCGTGCCAAGCTTTTTTCTGCTAGGGTGCCGGCCACTCACTCCCCGTCCTTTTTGCAACACCAACCCCATCCGGCCCATCCATTCACACCTCCTAGGCAGCAACGCCGCCCACCTGCGACTTCACTACAAGGCTTATAATTCCCAATATGTACTTGTCTGAACTGCCATCGTCCTGCAAGCCGCGAAAAATGTCTGCACACGAGCTGAAGAGGTTACGAGCTGAAAAATGGCCGTACAGAGCGCTCAGTGGCGGTCGGCAGCTGAGAATATGGATCTCGCTGGTCGCATTGCAGATATGCCAATCCACATTCTATTCTGTGTGCAAAAGACATGCATACTGAATTCCGAAATACTCACCAAAGACACGTAGAAGCACTTTTTCAAAGCGACTAGTCGAACGTGAAATTAGTCCATCAAAGGTTTCTGCGATAAAACTTGCGACATCAAGATTTTGCGTACCCAGCCCAGGGCTATTCTTCGTCTACAGGATCTAATAAGTATATACAGATTTGCAAGTACAAAGTGCGTCTAGATCTATGGTCCGCGATAGAACTCATTCACGTCATGACATACTTGGGCCCTTCACCTCCCTGAGGAGTAGCCCAGTTAATGTCTTGGTTGGGGTCTTTGATGTCGCAGGTCTTGCAATGGATGCAGCTGCAATACACGGTTAGAGAACATGGCTCACTATGAGGATATCACTGCACTCACTTCTGCGCATTGATCTGGAAGCGAACACCCAGATCTTTGCTATCGTCCTCCACGTACTCGTACACTGCTGCTGGGCAGAAGCGGTTCTCGACACCTTTATACTTTGGGTAGTCCATATGTGCATGTTTGTCCCAATCCTTTACCTGCAAATGCACTGGCTGGTCTTCTTCATGATTGGTCCCTGTACGACTAACACTCGTCAAAATGTCAAAGCTGATCTTGCCATCAGGCTTCGGATACTCGATCTTTTTGCACTGGTCTGCAGGCCGAGTTGCTGCATGGTCAGGCGGACCGTGCTTGAAGGTCCAGGGCTCTAGGCCTCTCAGGAGGTATGCTTCTAAGCCGGAATACAATATGCCACCATAGATTCCGAGGGGCGAATGGAATGAAGGCCTCATGTTCCGGACTTGCTTTAGCTCTGACCAGATACTCGAAGCCCGCAATTTATCCTCATAGTCATACAAGAAAACAGATGTACTGTCCGGGTTTTCGGTAAGGGCTGTATAAGCAGCCTCAGCTGCAAGCATTCCGCTCCGCATTGCTGTGTGCGTGCCCTTGATCTTTGGGACGTTTAGAAAACCTGCAGTGTCTCCAATCAGGGCGCCGCCCGGGAATGCGCACTTGGGTATCGACTGAAAGCCGCCTTCATTCAGGGTCCTCGCAGCATACGATATGCATTTCCCACTTTCCAACACAGATGCATACAATGGATGGTGTTTCATCTTTTGGAATTCGCCGTATGGAGCAATCCAGGGGTTTTTGTAGTCAAGCCCCACCACAAGACCTATTGATACCATGTTGTCGCCAAAATGATACATCCATCCGCCGCCGTAAGTATCCTTATCCAAGGGAAAGCCCATTGAATGTGTCACTTCGCCTTTCCGGAACTTAGCCGGATCAACTTCCCAAACTTCCTTGATGCCGAGGCCGTACGTCTGATGTTGGCTATCTCTACGCAAGTCGAACTTCTTGGCAACCTTCTTAGTGAGACTACCATGACATCCTTCCGCCAAAAGTGTTGCCCGCGCATGAAACTCCATGCCACGTTCAAAAGACGCCTTTGGTTTGCCTTCTCTTGAAATTCCCAAGTCATTGGTAGCGACTCCTTTGACGGACCCATCTGGATGATATAAGACTTCGGAGGCTGCAAACCCGGCATAGACTTCCACTCCAACTTCTTCTGCCCGTTCGCCCAGCCATTTTGCCAGTTGGTTCAAGCTGATTATGTAGTTCCCATGATTGTTCATTTGAGGAGGTGCAGGCAGCCAAAAGGATCCAGCCTTGGTGAGGAAACGCATGCGATCTGATGTGGCCGGAGTGGCATTTTCAAATCGATTTGGGCTATCTTCCGAGTTCCAGTCTGGCAAAAGCTCTTGGAGTGCGGATGGTTCGATAACATTGCCCGAGACTATATGGTCTCCCAGTTCCCCTGCCTTTTCCAATAGGAGCACCCTGAAGTCTTCATTGCCAGCTTCGTCGGCCAGCTGCTTTAATCGAATTGCAGCACTCAATCCTGCTGGGCCACCACCAACAATGCACACGTCTACTTGATCGCTCTCGCGATCTTCTTGACGAGGATCGAGATCATCTTTGACCTCAGCTAATGATTTCCCTGCAGTGACAGAAAAGGCTCTTCGGTGCGTCGCAAGAATGGGGGCCGGACGACGCCATGACTGTAGACCCTGAGTAGAGTGGGAGAAAAAGCGTGATGCCCTTGTTGCCACTGGCTTCGCTGGTCGACTTTGCAGGCTCAACCTGCCGGGTCGAGACAGCCTGGAAAGTGCCCCTCTTGACACCATGATAGCGCACCGATTGGTGTATCAGTATGTGCCATTGAAGTGGTGAGAGTCGAGGGAAGTTGATGCGGTCATGATGGACCGAGGATAGCCCCATCCCCATCTCTCCGCGAGCATCTAAGCGAAAGAGACGCTCGGACCACCCCACGCCAAGACATCCGTGCACACGTGCTAGCGCACGCGCCCGAGCTCTTCGCACAAGTTCTTGGTTTGCCTCACTTCTTCTCCCTCCACCGCAACCTCACACAGTAAATTCTTCTTCTCTCGCCGCAGTGCCTCTTCGTGCACCGCGGATTTTTTTTATTGCAGTCGCTTAGCCCTGAGGCAAGGAAAGTAGTGTCCAAGAGGACGCAGGAAGCTGGATACTACCCCAGATCCACCGGTTGGCGGACTGAGCCGTCAAGCCACCATGACTGACGTCTCCTCTACCCGGCTTTACTTGGGCAATCTCCCCCGCAACGGTACGCATAGTCCTGCAGGTCCGGATGGACCATCGTGAAGCTGGAGGGACATTCCAGCAAATGCATTATATGGCTTGGAGTTGACTCCCTCACCGGAGGATCCACCTGTTTTGGTTTTTCCTGGAGATGCTAATTACCCCGGTGTAGCTACTAAAGCTGATGTCGAGTCCCACTTCAATACTCATGGCACAGGCGAAATCACTGAAATCAAGCTTATGAATGGCTTTGGTTTCATTGAGTACAAGGACGCAATGGACGCGCGTGACGTCGTGCCTGGTAAGACCTTTGATCGATGTTTTGATTTAAGAACAAGTCGCTAATATTTTCTTCTGCAGCTTTCCGTATGTTGGCCCCACCCTCTTAACTCGCGACTACGCGAACTGCTGACTATACACTAGACGGAACCGACTTTATGGGAGAGCGCTTGGTTGTCCAGTTTGCGCGTGGGTCAAACCGTCGCCCCGATGGCTACCATGACATGCAGCGTGCCGCACCCCGCCCGAGGAGGACTCAGTTTAGGATGACCATTACAGGCCTTCCTGTGGAGACCAGTTGGCAGGTTAGTATCTCTTCAAGCCATTCCTCGCCTGGAGAATCTTTCTCGTTTTTGGAGCCCTTGCCATGATTTTGGCCGTTATATAAAAAGCCTTGTCCTACGCTACCTTTTCCATGGCGATGTCCCCGGTTGAGTATTTAGACTCCGCCTAGCAGGAAGGATTTCATTCACTTATCAGTCTCTTTTTTCTCTTTTCTTTTCCTTTTTTTCCCTTTTCATTTTTCTATTCCAAGATTCCTCGGCTCTCCGAAGAGCGATCGGATGATTGACAAGGCCACTTCCATGATTGCTTACTTTTCCGGGCCTGCGTTCCGACGTTCATGATGCCTCCTTGCTGTCGGGTCTTTCTGTGTTTGGTCCCATTATCCCAGGAAACAAACTCATTGCAAGGCTAAAACTTACTTTTTTTTCTCTAGGATCTTAAGGACTTTGCTCGTCAAGCCGGAGTAGATGTCGTCTATTCCGAAGTTGGTCGCGAACGCGACGGATCTGGCGCTGGTAAAGGGTAAGTTATATCGAGAAATGAATTACGACGTGCCCTCGCTAATAGCTAGTTAGCTTCGTGGAGTATGAGACTGCTAATGATCTTCAATCCGCTGTTGAGAAACTTGATGGTCAAGAATTCAAGGGAGCTGCCGTCCGCTGCATTCTAGATGTAAGTTCTCCTCGTTCTATACCGCTCGGTAAACCTGACAGATGTTTCGAAGACCCAAGCGGAGATCCCTCGTCCTCCTCCCCGTGATCGTTTCCGCTCTCGTTCTCCTCCCCGCCGTGGAGCATATGGTGCTGCGCCCTACGACGACGACTACTATCGACGTGGCCCACCTCGTGGATGGAGCCCTCGTCGCGATGATTATCGTCGCCGCACTCCCCCAATGCGTGACTACTATGATCCTCGTGATCGTTATGGACGTTCTCCTCCACGCGCTCGCGGGCCTCCCGATGATTATCCTCCACCTCGTCGCCCTTATCCGGACGACCCGTACGACAGGCGCGGTCCGCCACCTCGCGGTTACGAGCCTGACCCGTACATGAATGGACATGGCAGGGGATATGGTGGCTACGATCGTCCTCCGTCTCCTCGTCGCCCTAGGAGCCCGCGTGGTGGATACCCGGAGGATCGCCGTCCATACTGGTAAATATCCCGCTCCCCTTCTAGTTCTGTTCTGCATATCACTTCAGAGGCACCCACTTACCACAGCAGACTGCTCTCCACTTCGTCTCGATCCCACCCTTGACTCATTGAAAGGTCGTGGCGTCGAGCTGGCGATACCATGGGAACGAAAATTTTCATTTGTTGCAGACCATTGCCACCCTACCTATCCCTCTGGATAAGGTAGATTGCATGAGGTCTGATAATTTCTCGGAGGTGACAATGGAGGATCTCAAGGATATGGTGACTGACGGGAGCATTGCTCATTGCTCTTTGCTACAATGCTAATGACATTTGCGCGGTGTTTCATTGACTGCAGGGGTGCTCTTGAGCAAAATACCCTCATCGACATGGCTGTACAATACTCAATCACTAGTTGCATTTCAAGATGCTCCCCCACCTAGTACCGTGACACATGAAGAATTTTGTAGAGAACCCCGGCTCATGGGTGTGTAGATCAGTATAGCCTTGTGGATGAATTGTATTATGGCCACCGGACGAGACACCCCGCGATTGGGCTGTAGATGGTTTCACATAATCACGTAGCAAGTGCGTTTCTGACCCTGTCGTGGTCGGTCAATGCTGGTTTCAACGGATAAAAGAGCCCCCAGATGCTCGAACGGTCTTGATTGGCCGCGGCCGACCGCGTCGAAACCTCCACTACCTAAGATCTGTAACGTAAATAGACCGCCCTCGGACATCTACATTCAAACTCCCGAGGTTGGATGAGATCGGCTCAATAGCCGGAGCGCGGGTACGCGGATCTGGAAGCATCATCCAGAAAATGCCTTGGTCTCGTGAAATTTGGTAATCATTTTTGAGCCAACTTCGCACTGCTAGCAAAGCACGAAGCATTTCAATGACTTCGTTAGGAAGAGCTGGCCTCAGGACGACTGATGTTCGACTGCAATGCAACAATGACTTACTTCAAGATCCTTCAAACACTCGAGGTCACAATCGCTCAGTAGTCGCACAAGATGCGGCTCATGCGACCCGGACCGTGGTCAAACCGGCGAAGCTTTGCACAATGCATGAAACTTCGGGGACGCTACACCCGAAGTCTGTTTCCCACTATGTAGTATATCCAAGTCGACTGCTATCATAGCGGAGAATTGACAATCGTCACGCATGAGATGTTTTGCTGCAAGATCTGCCTCAGTCACACCATGAAACGGGAGCGATGGACAATGACAGTGCCAAGAAGTAGGCTACCTTTAACAACCAGTTCGCGCTGTTCGTCAGAGAATGGAATTCTCCACGAGACTTTCCCGTTACTTTTCCCCCAAAGTCTCGGAGTTGTGCCATTCTTACATTCTCGCTCTTTGTGCTGGTCACTCTTCAAGAGTTTTTTATTTTACACTCTTGTAATTAACACTTCGAGCTGTGCTCTCCGTTCCTTTAGTTTACGAAATACTTCACAAGGCTGTCAAGATGAAGGATATTCTGGCCCTTACCACTCTCTTGCTGGCCTCGTCCACCATTGCTGCACCTGTGGCTAACGAGGAGAAGCGTAAGTCTTCACTTCTCATCTTCATGGATCGAATCCCAAATCGAGTAAAAAGATGATTCTTCATGCAAGGCCCTAGTTATTCATGCCTAACACATTCGAGTTCTACAACGACTCGGACCACAACTCCTCCTTACTCAACTCACTGCTAACATTCCCTCCCAGGTGCCCTTCTCGATAACCTGCAAAACCCCAACGCCAAAGTTGCAGACGGCCAAGGTGCTGGCGGTCTTGCTGCTCTGCTCCAAGGCCAGACCGGACAGTCGGCCGGCGGACAGCAGGCAGGCGGCCTCGGCGCTCTCCTTGGAGGAGGCGCTGACGGAAATGCCGGCGGAGCTGGTGCGCAGCAGGCTGGCGCCGGAAAGGGGGGTCTAGGTGCTCTGCTTGGCGGAGGCGCTGGCGGCGCTGGCGGTGCTGGTGGCGCGGGTGCCCAGCAAGGTGGTCTCGGCGCTCTCCTCGGAGGCGCTGGTGGAGCTGGCGCTGGTGCTCAGCAGGGTGGTGGGCTCGGTGCTCTTCTTGGGGGCGCTGGTGGCAACGGCGATGCCAAGAAAGGGAAGAAAGGAAAGGGTGGTAAGAACGGTGGAGCGAACAACAATGGCGGCTCCAGCACGTCTTCATCCACTGGAACATCTACCGGCTCGAGTACTGGAACTTCGACTACCGGCTCCGCTGGAAACTCCACGACCACTGCACAGGGCGCGTCTGCCAGCGGTGCTCTCAAGCGCCGCACGTACAAGGAGTACATTCAAAACCGAAAGCGATTGGAATCGTGGACTCCTGCTGGTATGGACATTGAACTGGAGAGGAGGGCCAAGAAGAACGGGGGCAACTCCACTGGCAATGCTGGCAAGGGCAAGGGAAAAGGCAAAGGCAAGGGCAAGGGCAAGGGCAAGAAGAGCCAGAACC
This sequence comes from Viridothelium virens, assembly GCA_010094025.1. NCBI lineage: Eukaryota > Fungi > Ascomycota > Dothideomycetes > Trypetheliales > Trypetheliaceae > Viridothelium > Viridothelium virens. Next base: position 456,012 of record ML991783.1, read on the forward strand.
AGGCCCAGGGCCAGCAGGCCCAAAACCAGAACAACAAGCGAGCTTTCAACTTGTTGGACTACATCTAAAAAATTTCTTTCCTTCTCTATAGATCGATTACGAAACCGAGCAGATTGGTCTGGGCTTTGACGCAATGACACAAAAGTATGATTGGACACAGAACGACTGTCACTTCGTATTACCTACTCTGGACTATGCCTACCTAGTATGTAAGCTAGAATTGATAATAATGAATACTATGTCGCTCTCTCAGGAAATCCCTTGCATTCACGGTGGGTTGAACCTAAGAGGCCTTTGTAGACCTAGCAATTCACTATTTCAGGGATTCCTTGCAGGCGAGTATGACAGCACCCTAGCCAGCAAGAGACGGTTGACGCTGGTCGATGTTCCTCCTCTCATACGGAGCACACATTCTGCAACCAATGAAAGAAGCTAACATTCGAGACACACCGATGATTACCAGCACAGTAGCGTCTATACTTATACTGGGTACATGATAGCAAGTCACACATTCTGTGGACACTAATTGAGAATGTTGTCTTATTTTTTTCAGCAGATACTCCGTAAATAATGCTTTGCATCTGAGTACCAGGTCTGCGATACACATCAAGTACAGCCGTCAGATTATGAACGTGTTGAGGGTGAAGTTTGACGTGACTGGCCTGCCGTGGGGACTTCATTTCCTGGGATCTTTTGGCATAGATGGAAGCAGAGCTGCTCTGATGCGTCAGTGGATTCAAATTATCTGGTAACTTCAATACGCTTGTTTCCCACCGTGAAATCTCTGAGAATCAATATATTGTGCCAAACAACAATCGCTTGAGCATACTGAGGTATTTTCCTCTCATAATCGTATAGATTCTTCGCTGCTGTTATTTATCCATCAATCCTGCAGTTGCAGTGGGCGCCTGCACTTTCACATCCGAAAATCCGTCAGTATGCGGCCCCATTTACTTCTCATTCTGCCTAGTCTCTTCCTGGTATTATCGTCTGCGTTATATATACCCTTGAGGCCCCGGGACTACGTAGCCAATCCTGGCAGCATCAATAATCTCAACATCACGAACATTTATGAGGAGCCATCCGTCCCGGTACGGCCGCAAAATGAGACAAGGCGATGGCCATATCAGAGAACTCTCGAGGGCTTTTTGAAGAATATCGATAGAGCCGCTGTTGCTGCACATGAAGCAATGTTCCCCAATGGAACCCAGATCCCGACATTAAGCATCGAGGAAGTGAAATGGAAGCTTTACGAAACTCTTAACGGCTCTGCCAAGAAAGGATTCGTGGACGCCGTGCGAGAGATGTTCCTCCCCGTAGACTCCGAGCGCGACGCTTTACTAGCATTCGACCGGGTGTTTGGCAGCAACGAGCCCAAGATGAAGCTGGGCGGACTCCCACCTTTACCACCCCGTTCCATCGGTTCGTTTGTGCGAAAGCTCTTTCGGCGAGCGGACTTTCCACCACCACCTGAAAATCCAAAATACCTGCCGATATCGAATAAAACCGACCCTTCGCCCCACACGCGTCCCTACGTCCGTTCTGGTCGTGACGTTCCGCCGAAAGAAGAGGAGCTCTTGGAAGAGCACGAGGTATTGCCCGAGGGGCAGTCTGTGCCATGGCCGCAGGTGCCTGACAGGCATCGATTGATTGACGAGACGTGGAAGGGTCCGCACAATTGGGATCCGTGCTGGCAGTCGAAGGCCATAAAAAAACTATGCAAAAAGTGGAGTTGCCAAACCGTGTTCAAGACGTTTTACGCACCGCAACTACACCACAAGGACCGGGAGCCTCCTTAAGAGGCGGCATTTGGAAGTCTGCTAGTGTCAGACTACTCAGTCTTGGGGAGTCTATTATTAAACTGGGTGGTGGATTTCTTAAATCCAGGTCTCGATTACAAGCAAAGTCCAGGGAAGGGCTGGTAAGAACTGAAGTGTTAAGGACGTAGGGAGATTTAGAAAGAGACCGCTAGATTTGTTGTCCACTCTGCATTCGAGATATCTTGAAATTTGAATCAAATCTATCACGATGAAAATCAATCTTGCGGAAAACCTTGCGAGCCGCATCAATCACATCTGAATCGAGATCGTGGGATAAATGTTGAACATCGAGCAACGTCACAGCGAAGCAGCCACAAACAGATACGTTGTGTCAGGCACTTCAGACATTTCAATGATTTAGGAGTCTGTTCAATCCGCGAACAAGATTGGTGGCTCGCCTAATCGATGGACGTTACCCTAATACGGGGGCTGTTGCGAATGATCCAGGAATCTATCCGAGCATAACCAAGATGAGTTTAGTGCTGCCGTAGAAAAGTTGGGAATGGTCAGATATTATCAATATCCAACATGCTAAATTTTTAATTTATTCGGCACCGCAACAGCGTTAGACCTATGCATCGTCCCCTGGCTTTCGCAACATTGTTGGTCTCTGACGCTTAACAATAAATGCGTGGCAAGATGAAGTGAGTATCTAAAATCTAATCAGGACCGAATTTCGCAACAAACCCGCAAAGACAGAAAATTCAAACCCGACCTGTGAAGCACAATCTTCACATCATCTCCTGCAATAGGGTTTGCGAGTTTGCTAAGAAGATGAAAATTGTTCCACACCTTCCGTTCAAACTCTTCCTCTTCCTTACGGCACTTGCATTTGGCGCCCCTGCCTCCCCGCTCACCACACATCCGCAACTCTACCACATTTTCGGCATCACTCTGCCCGTCGATACAAGCTATCTCCTCACAGAGATCTCGCAACCTTCCGGAGCTCCCACCACGGTTGCGTTTCTGGAAGAGCTGGGGCCCATCTCCAAATTGAGAGCAAGCGATGCAAACATGCTTTGCCGGATCTATGCAACGGATGCTCGTGAGGGAAAAGTAGAGCTGTGCTTGAGGAGTGAGGGAAGAGGAGAATGGGTCTGGCCACAATATTTCAGATGCAAAAGAGGTGGAGGGAGAGTGGAATGCGAGTTTGTGGAGGGTGCGAAGCTATGGAACTTAGAAGTCTGAAAATTCCGTGCAGCATCACGATCACGATTGAGATGGATGGAGTTTTGAAGACATGCCATTGGCGTCTATGGAACGGCAACCATCTTGAGACGTGTGGTGAAATGTGGTCTTGAATATGGTAACGCGAAACTATAAACGGCTGCCTCAGGGATGGCAAGGTGTAGTGGGATTATTGCTGTTTCTGCTCTACTACACGAATGGTTCGAAAGATCGGTTCTGACGCGCCCTTGGTACGTATGGAAACGGTGAACTCGCCGAGCCGTTTGATGACTTGTCTGGACCCATCGCCTACTTCGCCTACGAAACTTAGGTCTTCCTCGGAAAGCGTCACTCGCGATGCTTCGTCGTTATTCGACAAAACCGCTCGAATACTACTCAGAACATCGCCAAGGGATACTGAGCCGTAGATGGTGTCCGGGTGCGTCGATTGTAATTGTTGTTTTGCTGCCAGAAATGCCTCTGCTAGGCCTGATCCTCCTTCTGCGGGTGCTTCTTTGTTTGATGTCTGTGAATCCTGCTCAATCTTGGTACGATAGAAGTCCAATCGATTCGGTACAAGGATAGATATCAATTCAGTTGCCCGTTTTGGCTGCTACAGTTAGCTCGTATATACTGCCAATACACAAGGTGTTTGCTTACTGTGAGACGCTCCACATCAACATGCTGGCCCTTCGCAATGGCTTCCATTCGGTCCTCCAAGGCTTTCTCCTCTGTTTTTCTTCGTTCTTCGTCCTCTTGTTGGAGCCGCTCTTCTCGCTGCTGTTCCGAGTGTTTGGTTGAAATAAAGGCATAGTCGCGTTCGATGGGGACGCTTTTCAGCCGAAGATCTTTGATCTCCACTTGAGTCAAGTATTCAGCGATACCTCGTGGGAACCAATCATTGCGCATTCGGCCACCGGATATTGGAACAATGCTGCCTGCAAATTTGTCAATCACAACTTTCCGGATCTGAATGTACGAGTTACCTTTACGACCAAAGCCCTTTTTGTCCCGCATCAGCCTCACGGTCATGACTGAAGCGCCATTGGCAAGCCTTTTCTTTCCCCTGATCTGCTGACGAGATGTGTGCCATGCTTCAAGACCTAAGGCTGAAATTCGACGTGTGCAGGCTGAGCACTGAGGCGCCGCAAAGGGACGAGGCCAGAAGGCCGCCATTGTGCAGGCTTTGCTGTAAGGGTAAAGTAGGGAAACTTCTGATGGTGGAGTCGGGCGTCGCTGATCTACGACTCAGTTGGAGCTCGGGCCGGAGATGGTAAGTCAAAGCCTCCGGTGCCTCCTCCAGACGTTGACGAAACACAAAGCTGAAACCCTTTTCAAGCTGTACAAACTTCCCATTTCCCTTGAGGCTGTACATGTGTTCTCCTGTATTCTTCGATCTTTTCTAATCTTTCCAGCGCTATGTTTGTAGCTTGTTGGGCCTATTCCTTTCCCTAATAGTGCTTCGGTGCCGATTTCCTACTCCCCTCCGCCTAGCCTAAGAGATCGTAGCTATGGCAGATGAAAAGTACGAATACAAATACGCTGAAGAAGAGACCCTTCCAATACCCTCGTATGAAGAAGCGACTTCCTCCCGACCCGTTTCCTCACAGTCCATATCCCGGCATTGCCCCACGGAGGTCAGTGACGATGCCGAAAGACAGAATCTGCTAGGACAGCCGAACAATACAACACGATCTGCGGGCATTCGTACGAGACATGGATACTATCAACCACCGTCGAATCAGTCAGGAAGGTCGAGTTTAGAAGATGAGCCGCTGGAGAGCCCGGATCCGAGGCGTCCCGCTCATGGCGAGGCAGGGGATGAGGATGAAGAGGAGGGACTTCGGCGAGACATGGAGGATATGGAAATGTTGGATCCCGAGGCAGATGACCCGCGTCGAAGGCGGAGAGAACGTAGGCAAGAGATGAGACGACGGATTGGAAAACGGTGGGCAATGATCCGGAGTCGATTCTCAAATTGGAAATTGCCTTTTCGAATATCCTATGGCGAGCATATGTACTCGCGAATGCCGACAATACCGGAGCAATATAGACCTGGCCTTCCCGTCGTTGCGCGCTTGTTTGGACTCTTCGTGGTGGCGAGCTTGGTCTACTCGCTTTTTGTGTTTGCAATACTACCGAGGAGCAATCACGGCACCCAGTACAATCCTGAGAGTGTGAGACAGTTCGTACAGGGCAACGTCGACGAGAACAGAATCAGAGAGAATCTGAGATACATAACGAGCTACGATCATGTTGCTGGGACGGAAGGAAGCTACACGCTTGGGAAATGGATTGAAAATACGTTCAATGCGGCAGAAATGGATCGAGTTGCTACACTCAGGTATGACAAGGAAGCGTACAGAACGATCTAGCGTTGACAATCAAATAGCTATGAGGTATATCTCAACTATCCTAAGAAAGACGGCCGTCGCGTCGCTATCGTCGATCCACCATCCAAAGCCTGGGAGGCCAAACTTGAAGAAGAACCGGTATATCATTCGCATGATCCTAGACAACAGACTCTTGCCTTTCATGGCCATTCTCGGGCGGGGAATGTGACCGGACCATTGCTGTACGGCAATTACGGCTCTCACGCCGATCTCAAAGCGTTAGGTGATTCTCACATCAACATGTCAGGCTCCATCATTCTAATGCGATACGGCGGGACCCAACCGGATCGAGCGCTCAAAGTCAAAGCAGCCGAGTCTTTCGGGGCCGTCGGGGCTCTCCTCTACTCTGACCCTGCCGATACCGGGTTCAAGAGAGGCGATACCTGGCCCGACGGACGCTGGCTGCCCTGGGACGGCCTCCAACGTGGCGCCGTGAGTCTCATGAGCTGGGTCATCGGCGACGTGCTCACGCCAGGCTGGGCCAGCACCGCAGGCGCCAAGCGCGTGAGCAAAGACGACAACCCCGGTTTAGTCAACATCCCCAGCCTACCACTCTCCTGGCGGGACGCCCAGCCGCTCCTGCAATCGCTGCAGGGCCACGGCCAGAAGCTGCCAGACGACGGCCGCAACTGGATCGGAGGCGTCCCGGACGTCGAGTGGTGGTCTGGAGACGAGTCCTCGCCGCAGGTCAACCTCGTGAACCACCAGGACGAAGTCGACAAGCAGCCGATTTATAACGTTCACGGCCTCATCGAGGGCATGGAAGTGCCCCAGGCCAAGATCTTCGTCGGCAACCACCGCGACTCCTGGTGCTTTGGCGCAGGCGACCCCGGCTCCGGCACTGCCGTCCTCCTCGAAGTCGTCAACGTCTTCAGCCAGCTACGCCGGCTCGGGTGGCGTCCGCTCCGCACCATCGAGTTCGTCAGCTGGGACGCCGAAGAGTACAACCTCATCGGGTCGACCGAGTACGTCGAGGAGAACGTCGAGGCGCTGCGCCGCGACGGCGTCGCGTACCTCAACGTCGATGTCGGCGTCACGGGCGACACGTTTCGCGCCGCGGCGAGTCCGCTGCTCGCGCGCCCGCTCATGCATGTCCTCGACCGCGTCACCGATCCCTCCCGCAACGTGACGCTCCGCCAGCGATGGGACGAGTCAGACGCGAAGATCGCCGGGCTCGGTGGTGGCAGCGACTTCACCGCCTTCCAGGATATCGCGGGCGTGGCGAGCATTGACTTTGGATTCGAGGGCGACGAGGGCAGCTTCCCGTATCATTCGTGTTACGAGACGTTCGAGTGGATGACGCGGTTCGGCGACCCGGACTTTACGTATCATAAGGCGCTGGCGCAGGTGTGGGCACTGCTTATCCTTGAGCTTGCGGATCGCCCGATCTTGCCATTCGATGTGGTGAATTACGCGAGCGCCGTTGGGAGGTATGTGATCGGACTGGATGATTATGCTCTATCTGGAGGAGCGCCAGGGGAAGGAAACAATGAGGGCTGGCCGACGTGGGACCCGGAACCGTTGGAGAAGGCGAGCACACTGTTTTCGGAGAAGGCGAAGGAATTCCAGAAGTGGGAGGATGGGTGGAGCGCCAGTGTATTTGGAAGAGGTGGCGTGGAAGGGAACGCGGTTGCAATGCAGAGATGGGGACACAATGGACGAATGGTGGGACTGGAGAAAGATTTGCTGGATTTACCGCAGGAGGAAGATGGCAAGGAGACCAAGGAGACCAAGGAGAAGATGCAGTATGGAGTAAGTCATCCTAAATCTTACTCAAGTGTCTGCAGAAATTGAAACTAACAACCCCACAGATTCCTGGACGGGAACAGTTCAAGCATATCTTGTTTGCTCCAGAATTGTGGGGTGGATACGAGGCTGCGTACTTCCCAGCCGTTCGGGATGCGATAGATGCCGGCAACTGGACTTTGGCGATGGCGCAGGTTCAGAAGGCTGCCAACATCCTGACGCGAGCAAGTAATCGCTTGGGCAGTTAACGTCAAGCAGTTCCGTCTGCTATTAGACGCCATCACCTCTATCCTTGCTTTGTTCCTGGGGGAAAGCTTGTATACGATATGTTGTAGACGTAGCATTTGCATCGGATGGCGTTACTCATGTCTGGTGGATTGGACTGGCGACAAGTTTTGGGATCCGAGTGGTGCAATCGCAAGTCTCAGGCAAGGTATGGACATGAATTTAGATATTTGCTTCTTCTATCGTCATCATTGTTCAAGATCATCACGTGGCTTAACCAGTGTGTAGAATAACAAATACACGCCCTTCTGCTGGGCCAATACCTCGGTGGTTTTGCTGTCCTTGATTTTATCATCGCTTATCCGCCACCAGCGGTTCTCTGCACTCTTGACTTTGCGCTTCAATCGCATCTTCTCGGAAATTGACTGGGTCTTGGAAAGGCGGCTACCTGTTTTCTGTAACGGTATATTTGTTGGCCGTATTTCTGTACTCCGTGAGGTGTCACTTTGTCGAGGTGCGGACGTTATTGAACGGTTTTTCTGGCTCGAAGTTGTGGATGGCTGCGAAGATAGTGAAGAATCTGAAGGTGAGATTGGAGGTAAAGAAGGAGATGGTACTTCGTCTGGACCCAGTCCTGAGCCGTTTGTATCAGCTGAGACACGTGGGCTATGCGTTACGGAGACGCCAGGTGTATTTGAAACGCTGTATACTCCGTCTGTACCAAATGAGTGCGGCGTAGAGTATGGCTGATTCACAAGTTGCCGGCGGAAGGATTCATAATGGCCGCTACTGTGGACGCCAATATGTGATACCATGGCGACGAGCTTGTATCTTTTGTGGTCGAGAATGCCACCTAGCGAAAGGGTCTCCGGGAAGCTCACTTTGGCCATATTCTTCGTTGAAATACTACCAGGATCAAAGACAGACCTCGAGAGGTGGATAGCAAGAACCTCAGGATAGTGAACGAAGCGCATGTGCCGTGTTATCCGCCGCTTTGGAGGGTTTCGCGGGAGTCTGACATCCTTTGGGGGCTTTTCTGGATCGTCGGCAATGGCATCTTCAATCTTCGATAATTCGGATTTCAGTTGTGCCTTATCTGCCTCACTTGATCGCGCCAGACCAAGTTCTCTTTGCTTGACTTCGACTGCATGCTGCAGTCGACACTTGTCACACGTGTAGTCGTCGATATATTCAATTTTGAGCATACCATCGAAGCATTTGTTGAGCGTGGTAGAGGTCTCGTAAGGCACGTTTAGCGTCAATGTTACAAAGGATGACACACTTGGCTTCGGCCTGAACCGACAGGTCAGACATTCAACTTGAGATTCAATTCTGCCTTCTAGAGGAAAGCCGTCTTCCGTGTCTTCGCCGTGTTCATCGCTGGGCTTTTCAGTATGCTGGCTATCCTCTAGACTTGCGGACGCCCCATCGGTACTTCGTTGATGAGAAGCTCTTTCCACATCTTTGAATGCCTCTACAACATCCTCTGCTTGAATATCGGGCAAATGTGCTGTTCTTGCTTTCCGTCTAGCCGTCTTCCCCGCATGATATTCCTCACAAACTCTCTCCATAACCACCTGTAGGAATTCCTGGGCATCTTGTTGTTGCCTGCTAATCCTTGTCCTGAATGCTTTCTCCAAATCCAATATGAATCCTCGTGCAGAGATCGTCTTTTTGTAGAGTGGCCGCTCGTTCAAGCTATCCAAGACGTCCTTCAGTGCCTTTGTCACCAGTCCTTGTTGTAAACCGTTGATCTTCCATAATGTTGGTTCCCTTTTCAGCTTTTCAGCATCAATGCTATAAATTTCCGGACCATCCAAATCTCTCCGATGAAGCTCTCGTATCAAATATGTGCGCAGATCGCCGAGGCCAGCCAAAGCCTGTAAAACCGAGTTGATGAAGCAGTCATTTGCCGGATTTGAAAGCCCAACTACGCCCTTCTTACGGCTGTTAGAGGAGGTATTTGCAGATTCGTCGTCAAGAAAGAATGTGGGTCCGAAGACATAGACAAGAGTGATTGCTGCTAGGGAAGCACCAGCAGCATACGTGGCGATTGTCAAAGGCTTGTCTGGCATGGCTTCATGGATATGGGTATGACGCGGGGATATGTAGTACTGGGAGCCGGCCCGTCGCGGTACCTTGGCGTGGAGGGGATACAGCGGGAGAAGTGTTCGGCGCGATAAGCGACGCTGCTGATCTCTCTCCAAGAACAAAGAACCTCGATAGCGATTCCATAGCAAGAGTGGAAGAGTTGAAAGGTTCCGATGTGTTGAAGGTCTTTGTCTGGAACAAGGGCGTTCTTACTTTTCGGTCTCGGCAAGCGTCCGCCCTATCCTAGGTACGGAGTACTTTAGGGCCAGCTACCAGCCATCCTACTTCTCAATCCAACCTCACCTCCTTCATTGACTATGCAGCATTCAACCGGGGGGCTAGCCTCAAAGACCCTGTTTGGGCACAATCGAAGGCATTGAGATATTCCTACACCGGAACGTTCCTTTTTGGACAATGGTTGCGCGAACAATTAGCATACGCCAGAGAACGCCAATCGGCAATTTTCGTCGATCTGACATCTCGCGATGTCTCCCTCGGGTATCTGCATCCAGACCTACCGGGATGAGGGTACCCTGCACTCTGCGCGAATATCAATTCAGCTTCGACAGACCTAGTGTCACGGCATAATGTCCGTGGTGGTATTGGGACGCTGCCTTCATTGGGCGTTCAGGTCATCAGATAATTCAGCAAAGCAGGCCCCGTCGAACAGTTCCAATCCAGACCTATGACGATCGATTCGGATCCTCGCCTCCTAAGAACTAGGCCTCCAACCAATCATCGCGTCCAAAAATTCACTATTCAACCAAAGCTCCATAAGAGGAGGATGAGAGCAATCGGGCAGAGCGCTTGGAATCCTCAACGAAGTGTCTTTGGCTTTTGAAGGAGACCAGTTCTGCATGTCCGACAATTACAAGACTGATACCATTTCAAAGCCTCACAGAGACTGCTGACCAAACATCTAGTTGTGTGAACCAAATGGCTCGCCATGTCATAGCCGAGTACTTTCTGAAGTACTCGGCCATTGGAGCATAATAGTCGGCCCTGTGAGCGGGACCACATCGAAATTGACCTTGATCGCGGCTCCGTGTTTAAGAACTAACCCACCATATATTGATGTTTACCAGCATGCACTACGGATATTGTCAGAAATACGTGTTTAAAACCATCACCTGAAGGTATATCATTGACGCCAGCTTCTTCAGTCGGCTTTCCAGCATCATCGCCTGCCTGTCTATTTTTCTACTTGTCCATCGCGGAGAAACGGCTCAGCTAGATAATTATAGTCAGCGAATCAAGTCCATTTCTCCAACCACCTTCCCCGTTGATATCGCCTTGGAGGATTTCGCAATCATCATACAATCTGAATATCGTTAACAGTCTATCTCCCCTTCCCTTCTCCCGACATCTGATTTCCCAACTTGTCCTCCACCTCATCCAGTCCCTCCATCACCTTCGCAATCTTCTCCTTCACCGCCTCGCTCGGCTCCTCATACGGCCTCCGCGGCTTAAACAGCCTCTCCGCGTCCTCGATTCCAGCTCTAGGCCCCGTGAATCTCCCCGCCGCAAACTTCGTATTCGCGATCCCGGCCTTCGTCGGCGCCTCCGCCAACGCCGCCCTCTGCTGCAACGCCAACGCCTCGTCACGCTTCCCCTCTCCCCACAGCTCAAACACGCGCACGATAGACCGCGGAAAGACGTTCCCGAACGCAGCGATACACCCACTACTCCCCGCCGCAAGCCCCCCAACCAAGAAATCCGACTGGCCCCCAAACACTGCGAAGCGCGAGGGCGGAAACGTCGCAGACAGACGAGTGATCTTACCAACGGAGCCGCACGTCAGCTTGACGCCGACGATGTTCGGGTGCACGGCCGCGAGCGCTGCAATAGTGTCCGAGTCGAGGTCCAGCCCGTTGCAGACGGCGGGGAAGTTGTAAATGAGGATTGGGAGCGGCGAGGCGGTGGCGACCTGGGCGTAGAAGGCGGAGACGACGGCGGGGGTGGTCTGCTTGCCGAAATAGGCGGCGGGGAGGAGTAGGACGAAGTTGGCGCCGGCGGCGTAGGCGTCGGCGATGAACTCGAGGACTTGCTTGGTGGAGTGGCCGCCGACGCCGGCGATGATGGGGTAGTTTTCTGGGACGGATTGACGGGCGAGTTTGAGGAGGGTGGCGCGTTCTTCGCGGGTGAGGAGGAAGGTTTCGGCGTTGGTGCCGAGAATGACGAGGCCGGTGAGGCCGCTGTTGGCGAGGTATGAGTAGTATTTGGCTTGTTCTGTCGGACAAAGTTCGTCGGTCTCTGGATCGAAGCATGTTACGGCGGGAACGTAGACGCCTGGTCGAGGGACAGGATGAGAGTGCCCGCCATTGCTTACGTTTAGCGGACTCATTTTGGATGGTAAAGAACCAATTGAAAGAAAGAAAAATGTACTTGAGAGGCGCAAGGACGCTATCTGACACTCAACAGTTGAACCATGAATTCTACTATGGCTACGTGAGACTGTATTGTAACTCGAGGAAACGCCGCTTAGTCCAGCACTTGCACCGAGATATCCTCGTCGAAGGCATTTTAGAGGGAACGGTGCATATGTATGGTGGGGCTGTCTTCGGGTGAATAAAGCCGAAGCACTAAGTCAAGTCAACTCGTCCACCTATGTATTCAATGGTGAACTTCCTTTTTCTTCCTTTACCCTTTCGAATCCTCTCGCCCACAGATTTACATTACGAATATTTTGACTTCGTTAAACGCCGACATCCAGAGATAACCAGGATCCGAGCCTCATGTGAACACATACCTTCGAGTAGCCACGCTGGCACCACCATGTTCATCGAGGATCACAGGAACAATGCCGTGGGAGAGTTCGATGCGTCTTGAAGATGATTGACAATGATGTTGTATGTGAGAAGGTAATTAAATAACGTGATTGTGAGTGGTGTTAGTGACCAGCATCTCCAGCTAGAGTACCTAATGTTCTCACCTCATTAGCTGAATCTACAAGCTTTCACCACCCGTTAATCGACATCATACAAGGGGCTTACTACCTTTCTCTTTGCTTCATCTGCATTCGATGAGCCCTGTGAAGCTTCGAGTTACCGCGAAAGATAGAGGGTTTGACAGCCTCCGTGCAGTTCTCCTCGCTTTCGCACGCAACCTGGCTAACTCGTCCGACTCTCTGAAATTTCCACCAGTCTACTGAACTATCTATACATCGGCGAAGATGTATGATTCCGTACCTCTACCCCCAAAAATCAGGAACCTTATCCACGAGCTCACCTGCGACTGTAACCGTGCTTTGCAGTGCGTCCTTAACGGGGATATTTTCCCATCTTTGACAATAGAAACACTCCCGATACTGCTCCTTAATCGCCACATCGCCCTCTGTTCCCATTCATGCCTGCGTTCAAAGCCATTAGCCGTGCTAGCAGAGGACCTTTTTCCGTGAACGCAACAACAAGTCTTGGCCAAGCGGTCAAGTCTTTTCCGAGCAAGCTATCAGGCGAGGCACTTCGTCACATATTCCTCGGGTTACGCTCCACTGGTCGTGTCGGCATTTTTCTAGCTTCCCAGACCCTTTTTGGTGGGTAAGGTCTTACTACGATTTACAGCATCTCAGTATCCTACTGGGAATTGAGCGTCTGGCCAGCTCCTTCGACTTTGCAGACAAAAAGCGAGTCGCCATGGAAAGTATAAGATCTTTTCTCGTGAGTTGCGGGACTCTTCACTTCCCTTCTATGCTTCCCTTCTATGTTTGCCAAATATATTATTTGGATCAGAGTATGACTCGTAGGAGATTTGACGGTATCACGCTTTCCAGCACAAGCCTACCACAGCGGTATGGTTACGTACCTCACCGCGGCTGGGGGGTTCCTCGACTGGTAATTAATACAATGTTACCTCAGTTTAACTGCTATGACCATGTTGGCACATGTGAGGGCGGTGTTAACATAGACCAACAAGGTCATAACAGTAAAGTCGAAATAACATTGTATTAATTACCAGTCGAGGAACCCCCCAGCCGCGGTAAGGTAGCTAGCTGGTACCACAGACCGAGGTTAGCACACCGTAACGGAGACATGTCTGTCTCGTGATCACAAATCCCTAGTTTTTTATGTTCATCAAGATGTTTTGGGGGTGACCTAATATGTCTGTTTCTGTTATGCGTACGCTTTGAGAGGCGCGAGCGCTTATTACAGTACAGTAGTCTTAGCGATCAGCCACATAGTTGAAGATTGTGTGATTGAGATCCAATTGCCTGGCCCTTTTCATTGTGAGTAGCACAAGAAGATTGCCACCACTTCGTTGTGGCACCTGGTTGTAATGCCCAAACATGACTTTCAGTGGGCTTGTTTCCTGCCACGTGAATGTGGGCTTTGGCACACTACCGACTACACGTTACTGTGGCGACATTCATTGTGATGAGTGAATTCATCGCTTCCTTTTATCACCACGCCAGTAAGTCGAACATAAGTGTGTGCTCTAGACCTGGGGACTGTCTATATTTTTAAATTCGCTTGAATCCCTCAAATCTCCTAAACCTCCGTCAACATCTTCTCTGCAGTTTTCTTCGACATCAGCCGAGAACCAACTTACCTGTTTCACTTGGTTCTGAGGCCTACAATACCCTTTGAAGAATATCCTCAGTTCCTACGTCGATCTCATGGCTCCAAGGTTGGGTGACAGAGAGTGGCAACGCCGGCGTAGACAAGGCCAGTGTTTCCGTTGCGGAAATCAGGGGCACATGGCACGCCATAAAGATGTCTGCCCTGCATGGGCGGAGAAAGTGGCTGCAAAAGCTGCGGAGGCAGAGAGACAGGATATAGTGGAGAGTGACACGAAAGATATCAAGAAAAAGCCTGGTCCCCAACGCTGGCCAAATTACTGGCGCTGTATCCGATACAATGAATGTTTCCGCTGTGAACAAAAAGGTCACCGCTGGTACCACTTCGGTCTTTGTCCACTTAAGGCTCCAAGTCGGTATGTGGTCGACTATAGAATCACTCTGTTGCGGCCTATGACAATCTCCTTCTTGGATTTACCGCCGGAGCTTCGAGACATGATCTACCGTGACGCTTGTGATTGGAATCATGCTGTCTCTGGCTACAGCCGTCTCCTCTCCAATCATGAACGAATGCTTGAAGCCAATCCTCGGAAGTACAAAGACACCTATGTTCCGCTGCGACAGCCGCTTCACACGCCGACTGTCTTGCTTCTAAATCGGCAAATATTTTCGGAAGCATTCGAGATCCTCAAAAAGACGCCGCTAGTCCTGAGATGCACATCGGATGAAAGCGAACTCATTCAGCAGCTCGTAAGACTTCGATCAGTCATTAGTCTTTTCGGAACAGAACATATGCTTTCGCGAATCCCAGTGATCGAGATAGTTGTGGATCGAGAGTGGTTCTTTGATGGCATGTGTTTCATCAAGCACCTAGCTTACGACTGTTTGGACGACGATCAGCCGAAGTATAATCATTTCATTGTCACATTAGACGACAGCGTGTACCCAGATGCTATGGCTACCCATGAAACCTTTGATGTTCATGAGCTGAGTCTTTTCGAAATGGTAAATCCTCCGACGGTGCTCAAAACGCTGGAATCTTTACTAATCAAATGTAGCTTCACAGGGCCCCAAACGTCAAAAGAATTACTCTGAGGAGTAAGAACAATGATATACCTCATGATATCGGGTACGGAATGAGTTGGATGCCATCTCCTAATCGATTGGGTGGAACGGTTGTGGTTGATAAGATAGAGGGGTACTCCTCCTGGTGGTAGATGTTTACTGCATATGAGCGGGGGGAGGAAAATCGCAGAAGGAACTGGGAGATGTTACTCTCGGTAGGCCAAGTAGACAGTGGATATAGTACTACATTAGCACAAAAGTATCCAGGCAACCCCCAACAATTTTCCTGCACCAACGAGCGGACTTTTTTTTTGCACGACTGTACCATCAAATAGTAAATGCAATGATACGATACTTTGATCATGTTATTTCAGTACAGCAAACGTGCTTGTAAGAAAATTGGGCCCTCTGCTGTGATAGGTATCTCTCAAGGCTGAATATGAGGATGGACTCTGCCCAAGCAGGACTTTGAAGCCTGGCGTAAAACAACCTTCTCTAACGCAACGTCTTCAAGTCGACTGAAGTCCTACGTCAGGTGCTCTTTTCCCTTCCACAAAGTCCACGGGCGGCGTATAATGGTGTTTTCCATGAACCATATAGACTATGAATGAAAGCACGATAACCCCTACCCAAACCACGGGCGCCCAATTAGCCGTACTGAGAGTTACTGGCAAGCTAACTGGAAAACAGCTGAATACTAGCACGAAAGCTGAGTAGAGGAAAGCGAAGGCATTCACCGGTAAGCCCCATCTTCCTAAGCTCCAGCGTGCATGAGGCAGATTCTGGCCCCTGATTCGACAGAGAAGGACGCATCCAATCGAGATCATGTACGTGGACAGGAGGCCTAGCAAGCTCAAAGAGACGATAATGTTAAATGCTAGCGTAGAGCCTAGCTGAATGAGACATAGTACAGCCACGACGATAGACACAATATACACCGAGTTGAATGGGATGCTCCATTTACGGTTCATGTGCCCGATCCAGCCTGAGAAAGGTAAGCCCTTGTCTCGAGCAAATGCCCAAACTTCGCGCGAGCAAGTCGCAAGAGCAGTAACATTTCCTGAATAAATCAAGACCAGGAGAATAATATTGAGGACAATCGATAGCGCCGGTGAGCCCGTATTATTGAAGAGCAAGAGGTAGGGAACATCGGAGTTCACCGCATCGTCGAGAGGTCCCATGCAGAACAGCATGGTAATGAGCATGACGATGCCAAGGAAAAGACTGCCTAGGTAGCTCCACCACATGCAGCGAGGTACGACCAGCGAAGCGTCCTCCGTCTCTTCTGATATATGCACAATGCTATCGGAGCCGAGGTTACAGTACATCACTGTAACTTGGCTTACGAGGCAAGCAGTTCCGGTGTTGCTCCAACCACCGTTGTTAACGACGTTGAGGAAAACGTCGTGAGCGCTGTTTCTCGGGCACAAGGCCCAAAGCGGTACTATGGTAACGATAAATCCAATCAAATGGCCAAAGAGCGATCCGACTTCGACTGCAGGCAAGGTCTTGGCACCCCAGGTGTTGAAGAAAATGGTAATCAAGACGAAAGCAAGCATGATAAGTGTATATTGCCAATTTGTAAACTCGAAGTCCGGTTGGTTAACCTCTATGATAGCCTGGATTTGTGTAGCCACCACGAAAACACTACTTGCGACGCTGGCCAACCATCCTAGAGTCGACATCCATCCTGATGCATAGCTGAGTACTTTTTGCCACTCTGGCGGAGCAAACTCGCTGACCCAGTGGTATTGTCCACCACTTGTCGGGGCCATTGAAGCCATTTCAGCCAAAGATGCTACAATGGTTGCGTAGCACGTTACAGTCCCAATGAAAGTCCAGAAAAGTCCGGCAAAGCCGCCATTGAGAAGGCCGACACTCAATGAGACGAGTACGAACTCCCAGGTGGCTTGATAGATGCTCACGAATCCAAAGGATGCCAGGAGGCCAAAATTTCTTTTGAACTCTTGCTTTTTGCCCAGTCGCTTCATGTCCTGAATATCCCGCTCGGAAGCGCTCCATCCCAACCCTTGATCCAAACTGACCACCTCTTGCGCAGCATCATTCTTCATGTCAAGCTTCTCCGATAAATGACTTCCGGGATTCCCTTCGTGTACATGATGACTGAAGGGAGCCCCAGCCATAGCAACTTCCGAACTGATGATGAGACCAACAAAGACTGTTGGGGTAATGTAAAGAGAAGTTAAAGTGAGAAAATAGTAGATATACCACCTTGAGATTGAGACATTCAATCCGGACTGAAAGGGAGCTTTGCGTAACGGCACCACTTTCCGGCGTGTGTTCATCGGCAGTCTAGACGTCCTGTACCTTGCCGGTTGCGTGCTAGGCGGTTAAGCTGCATGGTGGCAACTCAGATAGGGCTGCAAGAATCGAGTGGGCAAGCGTTGAAAGTATGCGTTAAAAGCAGACTAGTTCGTAGCGTCGCAGGCAAGAGGTTCTAGATCCAACGTGATTGCGGTGGTCTGAGGGAAACTGAGGCTTAGACCTTTTTGATTTCTTTGGTCGATTGATGATAACTGGTTCGTATCGGCACATGTAGGGGCACTATGAGGACGTTATTTGCAAGGATGATTTCAAAGGGGAGGGGCTCGCCGAGTTCGGAAGATCTTACCATACTCGTATTGTAACCAATCAGCGCACAGACTGAAAAATATGCAATTCCACGATGATCAGGGGAAAATGATGAGCGCCGGAAAATTAACAATAAACTCCGTATGGTCACTGATTCGCCTAATGAAGGGGATGACATAGCCTGGTACTAGTAATATAATAGTCAAATAGTAAATCGATCCGAGAGATCTCAACAAGCCGAAAAATTTAGCATCCATGTACGCTATGGGTTTAAACAAAGACTGCTCTAAGAAGGAAATTTGAAAATGGGCTTAAAGATATGATTACAAGGATGGTTATACGTGGAGCATGATAGTCATTCCTGCTCGGTATGCCAAGGGACGGGTCCAGGCCTTGAAGAGCACTCGCTGTCTCGCAAATCCCGTCATACATTGTTAAAGAATGATCTAGCAGACGTCATTCAAGGGCACTGTGTCTTCAGAGTCGTTACGCTGGGGGGGTCCTGGACCTGGAACCCCAGAATAAAAGGCGTCGCGCCTGCTATGGACCTATTCGGACGGCACGTGGCGTAAATTGGAGGGGCTTAATTGTTTTAGAGATATCATTGAATGTAAAAGGCTCTGACACCTCTATGAAGTCTATTAAGAGGATCAGCTATCAAACATCATGTACCAAGGCCAATCTCATAGAGCTTTCCTCTAAGCACAACCTGCAATTTCAATCTACACCCTCAAGCCATCCTGGCGGAAGCTCAGGCTCTTCAGACTCCCAGACAATCTCCTCTTCTTTATAAGTACTGGATGGAGATGACTCCGGGCCATAGCGCACTTTGATACACCCCGATCTCGAGGAAGAGCGCTTCATCTCTCCATCCCAGGATCTCCTTGCCTGCTTTCCTGCCCCCAACCCGGTATAATCTATGCAATTCTTCAACGCAACTTCTCTCAACTGGCAGGGACTTTTCAGTGTGAAGTCAAGTAGTTCCCACCACGAGCCTTCTAGTAAGCAGACATGATCAAGACTAAGTGTCGTGAGCGTCGTCGCATGGGGAGTGAAAAAGTTGCGCAAGTCGTCCTCATAGAGTGGAATATTGGCGAGATCAAGGTTCTTCAAAAAGGTCCATTCATTATCGGCGATGAACCGTGGTAGGAGGGCGTCGGGTTTTGGATTAAGATCGTTGACCAGGCAGTACATCTCGTGATTGGTTGTTCCTCCGAGCTGCTGGGGATCCCTCTCCCAGTCATAGCTCATTCCTTCTGGGGGCATATTAAGACGTATGGATAGAGTCTCAAGCCAGTTTGCTGTCCGCACTAGCTCGCGAATCGTGAAGCCAATGCGCCGCTCCCCGGATCGTTTCGGCTTGATCATAGCGACCACCTCTTCCAGAGGGATCTGTAGTGGTAAGTCCAGCCGGTTAAGACAGTGGAATAAGTTCATGGCATCTTCCACATCCAGTCGCATGAGGTTGTACGAAAAGTGTTTTTGCTGCGTCTCTGAAATAAGGCTCTCAATGGGAGGCATGACCAAGGGCATCTCCATACAGAACGGCGCTCGGCGGCGACCGTCCTCCAGATGTCCTGTCGAGCGCACCAACGTAACCAACATGTTGGATTTCGCCTGTGAGACCGGACTGCGAGTATTTCGAGGAGGGTGGAACTCTTCTTTGCCATCTTTCGGTAGGCGATGTGTCCCTGAGCTACTGAAGACGATGGTTCTGACATTTTCCATGACGGTCAATCCCCGGCGTAGAGTGGCCACAAACGGACTCGTTATGTATGGGTTTCTATTAGGCGGAACCCAAGGTAGATAGATGGAGAAGTTACTGTCATCACTAGTTTCATCTAGTACGATGGTCCTGACAGCTTTGCAGAGATCTGCTCGTTCCGACAAGTTTTGAAAGGCCTCGAGGACAACTTTCCGTTGCGCAAAAAGGACGGTGTAGAATACAAAGGGTGAGCTGTACGCTTCGAGCTCTTTGTTAACGCATCTCAGGCTTTTGGCATCTTTACGGTCGAGGTACTGCATGATAGAATTGAAAATAGCCTTTGGAAGGCCACTTAAGCTGGCTTGGGCTTTCTCCGATGATTGAAGTCCATCATCACTGGTAACTGACGACATGACTTGAAGGAGGGCTGGACTCCTATCAACGTAGCAGGAGTGCTGGGTCAAGTAGAAAGGGGAGGAAGTCGTATACTTGCAAAGGAGATTTGAGTTGACTGAGAAAGGAGGATCGAAAAAGTGCTTTCTGCTAAGAGGGGCTCCCAAATCCGGGCTTTGAGAGAAAAGTGCTGTGTGATGGGCAAAGCCGCTGACTTCCACGGATGTTGCTGCCCGGTCAAAGAGCCAAATGCCACAAGGTCACTACAAAATTTATGTCAGCTTTTGTCAAACACTTTCTCAAGCCGACGGTACCCAGCCACTCTGCGCTGTGGGATACGGTAGTAAAGCCCCTGCTAGCAGATCACACGACCAAGTCCTCCTTGAGGGTCTGGCTTCTGTAAGGAAGCTCGAAGGAGTAGCTCTCCTAGGAAACCATTGTTCGAGATCCACAGAGACGTATCCATCATCCGCAGACTACCAACTGCTACTTAGCTTTGGAGATGTTGCGTGGGTTCGCGCTTCCTGAGCTCTCATTCAGCCAAGTATTCCGTTTGAGAGACGAGTGTGAGCTCTCAGCCGTCTGCATATTCGCCATTATATTGCATTTGCAGATACTAATGACGATGCATTGCTGATAATTCCATAACGAGAACGATCTCGAAGCCAGAAGTGGCATGGATTGGAATAGAGGGTATTCCAGTTCACTGGGACTTCATCTAGCAAATCGACTTGCGCAAACTGAATCACAAACCCTCAACGTGGACGACGATACCAGAAGGGTATAGGTTAGACCGAAAATTCGACTGTGGTTATCGAGGTCGTGTTCATGCGACCGGATATATACCAGTTTCTTCTTCGCGTTCCGGCCCAAACCCCTGCTTCGGCTTCAGAATGCCCTTACGAGGGCGCCAGAGAATTTGCTTTGAGGCATTGTTTCGGTAGGAGTCTGCTTTATGCCGGGTTTTCTCGGCACTACAGGATCCTGGGATTTTGCTTTCTCGTCGTGACAGGAGACCAGAAGAAGGCGCACTTGCGAAAACTTAGATGCGAAGGGTAGCTCTTTCCATCAGTACCCTCTCCCGGCTCCCTGCCACGGATGGCCTACTCATAGCGCCAGAGAAATGGCCAGTTGCGACAAAGAGAAAAGTATCTTCTTTCATTCGTTTTTTTCCTTCGCCTGATCCCTCTTTGCCCCGTTGGTCATTGAAATGTGGCTTGAGAAATCTTCGCCTTGACAAGTCATCATGAAAGCTCGCGCTAACATTTGGGATTTATTTCAGTTTCCAGGTCGATTTACCCATTTACTTTTCACCTACAGTGATGTGACACTTCGGCGGCCGCTGATACTATTCCATGGGATTGAGAGAACGCTTTCGATTAGGTTGGAACTAGAGCAGTATTTTTCGGATTCCTCAAGTTCATTGTTAGCAACCCACACGACTTCGATTGGAGGACAATAGATGCTGCAATGGGTCTTGGTGCAAGTGGCTTTGGTCAGTGGCGTCAGCCCCTTCTTCTCCAGGCTCAAATGGAGCAATCCGGTATCGATATCTCTAAGAGCTCAGGAAACCCCCTGGAGACCTTGGACATGAATTTTCCCAGTTCGTCCTCGCGGCAAGAGTGTTTCACGCACACCTGAGCTTCAGAAAAGAGACATAGCGCATCGAGGATTACGTATTACTTGAAAGGAGACTCTGGATTCTCTCCAGCGAAAATGAGATGAGAATGAAAAAGAAAATGAGATGGTGGGAGTCAAGACGCCGGGGGGACAAAGAGGTTGAAAGGTGAGTGGCTCCCGAAATTGATAGATTGTACGGAGTACCCTGCCGCAAATCTCGGCTTTCTCCGTCTCTTGCTGTCGACTCCTTACTTCCTCTCGAAGCTCGCAACGAACCGCATTCGAAAACTCACGGAGAGCAACATACCAAACCACAGATCATCAACACCGCGTGAATGCCTACCAACTTACTCGAACATTTATCACCTATCATCCTGGGGTCAGTCATGCCTTAAATCGGAGGGGACAAAATCGAGTTCACTGGTCAGGTATCACAGTGCCATGAACGCTGATGCTTCAAAGGGGGCACTCCTCAGGGTGACACAAGAAAACAATTTCATGGAGCATCAGCTTCGAGGATCGAGATGAGGCTTAATCGCCGTACGAGTAGTTCGGCAAGCACAATGGCTCTCAAACTTCGGGCAGTTAGGTGTGCCAGGTCACGTCCGCTTCATCCGTGTAATAGACGGGCCCTGCTGACTCGAGTCCTACATCTTGCATCCGAACGAGGCATCTAATAGGAGGCATGGGGTAGCGTCAGAGGCTCGTATCTGAACAGAGGCATCGTAGTGCCCTCCTGGACCATATGTAATGAGGAAGATGAGGAAGATGAGAAAGACAAGAGCGGAGAAAATCCGACTTCTAACATCCGATTTTGGACCGATGACGCCGACCTGTAAGCATCCGAACTAGAGCAGATCCGAGCCTGCGGAGAAAGATTAGGTACCTAGGAGCTTCAGACAACTGGATTGCTAACCCCGCCATGCACGTAATGAGGATTGCAGGTGTGGAAGCTCACTCCTTTTAGCTATTGAGTAAAGATGACTTCGGCAGGCGGTACTACCGGAAGGTATGACACCATAGCGTACATCTCATGCTCGTCCGATATAAGAATGTTTCGCCATCAATTTTCTTGTCTCGAAGAAAGGTTTTGCTAAGTTCGTTCTGCCTGTCTTCTCATTCCCATTGTGCCAATCTTCTGTCGTCGCTGCCTCAAGATCGCAGAGAACCTCTAGAATATCCACAACAATTAAACAGCATCAAAATGCCTGAGCCAAGCCCTTCCTCAGATCCGAAATCCCACCCAGACTCTGAATTTGCCCAGGGCATGACGGGTGCATGCAATTGTGGCTCCATCACAGTCAGCCTCTTCCTCCCCTTTAACACTGGAGCCAAGCCATACTCAAGTTCTCTCCTGTCACCTCTCATCCTCGTCTCCAGTCCCTACCCAATCCAAGTCTTCAGTCCTCTTGGTTAATTTCCCCTCTCTTAGGTCACTATCAAAGACCCGAATCTCTTCACTACCCGCCGAGGCCATATTTGCCACTGCCTCAATTGCCGCAAGACCAGTGGCTCTTACGCAGCTTCGAATCTCGCCATTGAGAAGGAAAAGGTCACCATCGAAGATCGGAATGGGACGCTCAAAGAGTACAACGATTCCGGGACCATGAGCGGAACGCCGATTGGGCGGTGGTTCTGCTCGACTTGTGGGAAGTATGTCTAATATTCCTAGAGGTCATTCTTTTCCGAAGATACGATTTCTTGAGGGCATCTATCATATTATCCTATTCTTCCCTATTTCTTGACTCAGCTATCCACGGCTTTGTTCACAGGGCCATCAAGACTGTCGTGGACTGCAACTGTTCTCTTTTCCCTTATGCTTGCATCGCTCCGAGGGATCAGTTCCCACCCTACTCTCAGCTACGATCTCCTATAGATCAAGAGACTGACAATTCTACGTATCCCAGTCCCATCAAATCCGAGAGCTCTGTCACCGGTCCTATGGTCATCCTCAAAACGGGCATCTTCCCCCGCATCCCTGCGCCCGAGTCCGAGTCGTTCGGCGCTCATCGTCATGCGTGGGAGCCATTCATCCCGGGGGTTACGGTGTACAAGATAGCACGAGGGAAAGAAAAGCTAGAAGACGCGCCAGAGGTTTGATGCGATCGAGCTGCAATCGCTGTTCTAGTTTGGCGCCTTGCTTCAGCGCAGTGCAGGAAGAGGTAGCACTGTCTACTGAATATCGAAAGCATCAGGACACTGAGTTGAGTGAAGATTCTTTGTTTAAAATTGTAGAATTTGCTCAATTGAGCCAGATAGGAGTTCCGCTAGATAACTCATACCTAGGAGAATGGGTGACATAATATGTACAAGTTGGCATCTACCTTAAACAGATCTGTGCAAGTGGAATGAGGATCGCTTTTGCCGTTCCGAAAGAAATCCTCCTACACTGCATTCTCGCGCAAGTGTTTCGACTGGAGAATACGCTTTGGTGGAGCCATTGTGAGTACCTTTACAGCTCATCAAAGCGAATTCAAATTCCACTTTGCAGCTTCACGAGACATCACCTCCAGACATCGAGACCAGCAGTGACCAGCACCTCTGAAACTCCCTTCTACCACCAAGCAGCCTCAACCAGCAACGCCGATGTTTTCTCAAACTAGTAATACATTTTTTTCCCTCCGTTAATTCCCCTCAATCACAGCTTGTACTCTTTTGTTCCACATTCACAGTCCCTCAAACAATGGTATCTTCCTGTTCTTCGAGCAACGCCTCTAGCTCATCCATATCCACATTCTCAGGACTCTTTAGATCACTCCACAGATCTTCCTGGGCTGTCGCTTTGGCATGGTTGAGGTCGACGCGCAATTTTTGTGGCTTCACGGCGAGATCATCGAAGAAAGGCTTCTCGTCGTCACCGTCCTCATCGTCCATATCCACATCTTCGATCTGCTCAGATCCAAATGCAGTGCTCTCAACCGTGTGAGGATGCATCGCGCTGAAATGGTGATGTGCGAATAACTCAGCAGCTGCTTCGCTGTTGCTCATTCCGGAAATGGCATCTTGGTCAAGACCCTCGAGATTAAAGTCTGGGATAAAGGGAGGTTCTTTCAAAATCTCCATTCCAAGTTCCTCCGTAGCTTTTACTCCGGCATCGTCACCCAGGGAGTCGACCGTGTCGTCATCATCGTTGGCGTTCTGAGGAGGTGGGGACACTGAGCTCGCAGCTGAAGCTGAGGTGCTCTTCGAGGCTGTTGAGGAGACGGATGAGCGGCTGGCAGAATTAGCGGCGGTGGCCTCGCTGCGTCTACGTCGTCGTACTTCGGCGGCTGTCTGAGTGAATTCGCGTTCGTCCCTTTCGAGTGGTGGGGGTTGACGCGCACTGTTTCCTGCGCCGTTGCTCCTGTGACTTTCGCTTGCCACACTGTTACGCCCCGAGAAGTTGCCACCAGGTGTCAAAGATGTGGAGCTTGAATCATCGCCATCAAGTTCGGGACATGAAAAGTCCACTTCTGGAGAAGGCGAAAGTGCAGCGCGCTCATGGCGGGAAGTGTCAGATGCTGCACCGTCCTCGTCCGACATCGTCTCATCCTTGCTAATGTTATTGTTACTACCAGATGATAGGGAAGGGGAGATGATGCGCGATTGAGAGGTGATTGCCGCGGTAAATTCTGGTAGATCTTGGTGAGGTGAAGTTGTAAGGTAGAAGTAGGTGCGCTTTGGATGGGTTCCCACTAGCTCCTTTGCCAAGGGGCAGGGCGCGAGTGCGGTCCATTCGCGACGAAGATAACTTGTCAAGCGTGATGTGATGATGGCAGAGGGGTTCGAGGAGCTGTGAGGTCATTGGTCAATGCTTTATTGCTTCAGAGCTTCACTAAGGTGGGAACGTACCTTTCCACCGCCGAGATGTTGTTTGCAAGCACGGCAGCAAGCTCCTTAACCAGATGTGGGCGGTTGCCAGTCTTTTCCAGTTGCTCGATCACAGCGATGACAATGTCGTCCTGGATTCCATCCGTATCAATCTTAGCATTACCAGTTGCACCCGGGGACGGTGGCGGGGTATGCTCCATTGGCTTTCCTGCGCTCTTTGGACGACCCGGCGTAGCTTTTGTAGGTGGGCTCATCGGTCGAGGGGAGTTGGATGTCGAACTGTGCGATCGCTTTGCCCTTTTTGCGGGAGGCTGTTCCGAGGCTGGGGTGACACTGGTGGGCGGTGAGCGATTTGATGACGCCTTGGGAACATGAATGCCCAGCGAGGGTAGCGACAGGGACTTTCGGCGGGTATTGTAAGGCATGATGGATGCGACGATGGTGATGGGATAGCCAGGGGTGAATGATGGAGGTATCGCGAAGGGATGTGGAGGTTGAAGCTTCTCAAAACTGGGGCAGGAGTAAGATCCGGAGGATTTGGGATGGCGGTTTGTTGTTGCTGATGCACAGGCGAGAATGCGACAGCCTTATTGCTGATTGGCCACCAAAGAGGCGGTGACACCGCACATGCAGATCCTGCCTTTGAACAAGGTTCAACCGCACCAGGGATGCAGAGCAGCTCTAAGCAAGCTCCAAGAGATAGCTCCACCCGCCCGATCGCGTGCGCTCGAGAGGTTAAGGTCGGAATGTAGACACCGTAGTGACAGCAGTCTGCGTGTTGGATGATGGAAGAAGGAGAGAGGCACAGAAGGCAAGGGCAAGCTTCACACTGCCGCCTCGCCTCATCACTTTTTTTGTGCCACCGGCCGAGCGACAATGTCTTTGGTGCAGCCAGACCAGGATCATACCACCTCCGCGCCTCCTTTCTCCTATTTGCTCGTCTACCTAAACTAGCAGCTGCCTCGACTGAGACCGTGCTCAACGACCAGGGAGCAAACCAAAAATGCCATGATGATGCGACCCGTCGCTTCGCCGCCGCTTCATATCAGCCTCTGCAAAAGACTTGGCCCCCGGCACTTCTTGGACATTTCCCGTTTAAAGGGTATGCCTTGTGTTTGAATGAGCTTCCTCGGACTTCACCGTCTATGCCTTCCTAATGTTTGCCTGCAGTGCCTAGGCCTAATATTTTTGGATCTCCCATCTTCAAAGGAAATACTCCTCAGAAATAGCGCAGTATTTATCTCAAGTGAGCACCATGAGCCAGCCGGAAGGTGACGCAGCACTGAGGTATGCAACGGCATGCCTTGATCGGGATCTTCGAACGGGGGGCCACAGAAATCTCCTTTCTTCCCAACAGTGGGCAACCCCCCGGTGCCCCGGTACCCCCTGCCACTCGGGTCTCGATCCACGTCTCCCGAAGCGCCCGCAAACCCTTTTCTTCCATTTTTCCCAAATCCTCCTATCAAACATTGGCCCGGATGATGGCCGAAGGTTGAGGATGATGTATTGCACCAATTATTTTGGCTAGCGCCAATCGCGATTGGACCTCCTGAGCAATCTACGGCATGTGTCCTCTTTCTTTTTAGGCAGCAGCATCCCAAGCAGCAGCCGGGCCACATGCAGTGAACGACAAAATGGGCTCCTAAAGCAGCGACCCTCCCAAAACGAATGTTTCTGTTTCGGCGCCTCTCTGGCGCGCTAGCGCAAGTAACGGCTCACTACGGTGACTACGCTAAAGTCTGGGGAGCCTCAGCCTATGACGACGCGGTGACCTATCACCCTACCTATGTGAGTCTTGTCAGCTTACTATCTCGAACTGATTACTGGCAGCGCATCATGCAGCTAGTTATTCTCATATAGGTAGCAACCAGAACCTCTAGGTAGTTATGTTCTTGCTGGATCTTTTTGCCTGGTGGCCGGTTAGGAAGACCTAGTTGGCAGGGGTATGTTGCACTTTGCGTTGATCTGCGGATAGCTCAAACCACTACTATTATGGCTTATCACCATATTCACTTCCACAACCACCAGTAGCTTCGCGAACGTGAGTAAGATTATTTGAGAATGTCAGAAATGCGTTGCATGTCATGGGCATCGTTTCCAAACCTACGGAAAATTACGCGTCCGCCCAGCAATGCCGAGTATACTGAGGTGAACCGAGAGTACATGTCATCCATGATTACTTTGAGTCGGCTAGGCAACTCAAATGATTAAAATACGAGAAATAGGCATTGATATAGTTCAATCGGATTTGGCTTGTTCTCAATGTCTTTGCCAGATTCTTCCAGTATTCCTAGCACACATTCAGTGGCCAACGTGGTGATGTTGGACATGCCCGAGTAAATACAAGTCCTGGGGTATCATCCATTCCAACTCCACCATTTCGCCCTTTTAGAAACCGCTGGCCTCATGTTTGCGGACCGCTGCGCCTTAGCTTCTTCTCGATCCCACTTTTCTACCAGCTCTGTGCTCGGCGGCCTCAACTCCACCCACCATGTTGTCCCCAGATGGCACCTCCAAATCTTCAACACCTCTAAGCCACTCTCTTCCACAAGCTTCCCAATATCCCTATTCCACCAACAACCATGCATTCGAGCGTGATCTGGCGCAGTCCGATCTAATAGCGTATTTAGCCATTGGTAGTGACTCTTGCCATGCTCTAACAACACCACCTCCCCATCACTCCTCGCTGCTCGTGCGAGACCACGTATCAGTTGCACGGGTTCGTCCGTCGAACAGAGCCCTAACGACTGAATGACCGTGTCATATTTTCCTTCCACGCCCTGCGCATCTCTGTCTACAAGGAGCATCTTCTGGGTATCTCTTATCACCTCTCTATCCCTTCCACGTTTCGCCTCCTCCTCACCATCACCCTCTTTCGCCTTATCCCCACGTCCTTCTGCACTCCCACGCTCCTGGTCTTTTCCCCTCCCTTTGTCCTTCTCTGCCCTTTCCTCTTCCTTCCCCTGCAAAATCGGCGCCCTTGGCACACCCTTACCCAGTCCCCCAACCATCCACCGCACCTTCGCCTTCCTTCCATCCTCTAGCCGTCTAGCCTTCTCCCGTGCCACCCCGATCATCTCCCGACTCGCATCCACGCATGTCAGACTCCTTACATTCCACCACGGTATCCACTTCAGATTCCTCCCCGTCCCACAGCTCGCCTCAAGGACATCGCCCCTCGCGCGTTGGGCAAGCGAGCGCCGCAAAAGCGACATGCCCATGAGGAATTCGGATGTGGAGACGAGGGAATCGTAGGTTGGAGCGGTGGTGTCGTAGATGGAGGTGAAGTCAGATTGGCGCGAGGGAGAGGCGGGGTGGGAGAGGTTAGAGGAGGTCGAACTTGTGGGAGGCGGAGAACGACTGAGGGAGCTGTAGAGGCTAGTAGTGTAGAAGCCCATGGTGAAGAGGACGACGCCGCCGCCGATGAGGTACCATCGTGTGCGTCGGCTGAGAAATTGGTTCACAGGACTGCGGGATTGTGCGGGAGTAGAGGCGAATGGTTCAGGATTACGCTGCGATTGACGTTCGTAGGAGAGATATGGTTCTGGCGTGGTAGTTGGCTGATTGGGCCGTTTTAACGGTTTGCCGGAACACAGAGAGAATGTTGGGTGGAACATTGGGTTTAGCTAGGCAGATCTGACGAGACAAGAATAGAGAACGACTGAAAAAGCGTGGGGTGACGACCAGCGCTAGGTTTCGAAGAAGTCGATGAGAGACTGAATGATACAATTGGTGGATGATTTTTCGTAGGAATGGTACTTTGGCACCTACACAAAGCTTTATTCCATCCGGCGACGCTAAAAATGCTGCGCAAGCCTCACGACTTGTCAATTGCCATAATCAGGAAGTTTCTCTGGGAAACTTGTGAGCAAGTTCGCTGGAAGTGGAACTTACTAGGCTCAAAGAGATAAGTCAAACCACCTAGAGTCGGACCAACCCCGAGTCGGCCCAATTTCGCAACCCCCACCATGCACAAAATGAGGCTATTATCTCTCGCATTACTAGCTA